>BSBM01000851.1:3472500-3773036 GCA_027924585.1 Larix kaempferi | reverse complement strand
AATTGTAGCGCACATCTTAAAATATTATCAAAAAAATATTAATTTGACGAATAGAGATTAGTTGCAGTTGGTTTCCCAACTTCCCCCAACTTCTCTTTGAACCACCTCTCGACTTGAACTGCCTACCTTGTCATATAAATACAAGGAGGATTGAAGAGAGGGATTAGACATGAAATCCATAGAGAGACTCTTCTATATGAAAAGCTTGTATTGAAGGAGGTTATGCTAGAAGAACTCTGAAGTCAGAGAGGAGCAGGAGCCTAGGGTTAGGTTGCATGAGCATGCTGCAAAGTTAGGTATACTTTGTATCATTCATCTATTTTTGACAATAAAAGGTTGAAACATATTTCTTGTCCCAAATCAAATTCTTAACGGACTATGTGTTTGTTTGGAATCACGTTGGTTAATGCTTGATGTTTGAATTACTTTCAATTCCATCATTATTATATTGGCCCAAGATACGTTGAGAAAGGTCTTTGTGTTGCAGGTTTATCAAACGAGGCGATTGACTTGAGGATCGAGCGCAAGGTTGTACAAAAGCTAGGATCAAACTTTGTTCATAAGGGTATGTCCTCAAGGTCTCTAATCTATTTCCATTGATAAATGCTTCTGTAATGTAATCAGTATGTTTACCTGTCACCCCCTTAAGTTGATAGTGTCCATTTCCTCACTATAGGGTAGTATTTCCCGCCAACAAACTGGCGAATCTGCTGGGGAGGTTGTCTTTTCTACTCTAGGAAACCCTTCTTGATTGCTCTTTCCAATACCTCTAATCCCTTTCAATCTTCTGAGAAGCCTTGTAGGTAGTCTCTGCTTGCTTCCCTTTGCTTGACTCAGTCATGTTACACCTTTGCAAGGTTATTTTTTAACTCTTTAAGACCTGTGTGCTACCCTATTGTACATACAGTAGCGCCCATGCGCTAGTTTGTCTCTATACAGTAGCGCCCACCTCTCCAAATACGCTAGTTTCCCCCTACTGCACAGTAGGGCACATTCCTGTAGCTTTCTGTTGGTTGTTTGGTTGAGTTTTTTGCCTAATTGGGTGGTTTTTTAACTTTGTTTTTGGCCTTCTTGACTGGTCTTTGAGGTCTGTAACCTTCCTTTGAGTCTCTTTAGCCTGTTTTGAGAGCTTTAGGTCATCTTTTGGTCACTTGCTTACTTTTGAAGTGTTTGGTGCATTGTGTGACTCTTTTTGGAGATTGTGCATTGTTCTTTAGTGAACACAGATGCTCACACCATACCCCGATAGTGTGTTGCTGATCTACAAACCTTTATGCTTAGCATTTGCTGTTTGTTGCAACATTTGTTTTCTATTTAGGTATCTCATCTTTGTTTTAGGGTTTGATCCATCTTTTGGAGCCTTTGGGGTGTCTTCCAGAACTTTTTGAGTCCCAACATTTCTTCACTTCGTTGGTCTTTTCCTGTATCAAGTGAGTTTGAAGTGCTTTGGCTTGCTTCATCTTTTAGTCTTTGTGTTAGTAGGGTTCGTATATAGTTCGCTTTCCCTACCTATTGCTTGGCATAGTAGTCTTGTTAGGTTTTGGTGCTTTGGAGCATTCTTTTAAGATTGATTTCCAGTTATAAGCATTTTTTCCTCTTTGTTTTCTTCCCCGCTTTGTTTCCAAGTTTGAAAGCTTTTTCTTTTGAAAAAACTTGTAGGACAAGTCTTTGTCGAACTATTGTTTTGACAGTTGCGAACTTTAGAGTCATCTTGCCATTGCTTACACCATCTTTTATAGGTCTTATTTGCTTCCACTTTCAAGTTCTTTTTGTTCATATATAATAGAAAAGCAAAATAAGTTTGGTTGTTCATAATAGTAAGACTTATAATCTTTGCAAGATAGCATAGTTTATTTTGTTAAGAATTAGAAAAGAAAACAAAAAGAAAGCTTTGTTTAGGTTTGCTTACTCTTTAATTTGGAAAGAATATTAAACAAAAAAATAAAAAGTTTTGTTGTTGAAAGTTATATTTCATGCACTTTGCTTTCTGTTGCAACCACATCACACAACGCACTACCCGTTGAGTAAAAAAGTAACCCTAAAATCTTTAATAAAATCTATTAGAAATGATTTTTCCTTCTAGGGATACACAACACCAACTATTTTAGGCTAGATCTTTGAGCTTTAATCACCTTAAACTGCTCATAACTTATTTCATTTACCCAATCATCGTAGTAATATTTTCATTTAGGTAAACCCATATATGTCAAATATTCCTGGGAAACTCTACTGAAACCAGAGCTAAGAATGAGGCTACCTCCCTCACGTTCCTTTTGACCATAAACCAGGGTCGATTTGTGCACGGGGGTCCATTCGGACTTCGGGCTTTGTTACCTTGTCCACGCGTTTTGATCAGGCTGACGATTGTCCGTCAAGATATTTCGCAAGTATGGTAGCCTTAGTATCTGACCATAGGATCATACACAGGTGACAGTGGAGGGTATATCTGTTGTACCTAGGACAAACGTGGGAGGAAATTCCTTGCAAGTCTTTGGGAGGGCAATTGGGTGATTCCAGTGCTTGCACCCTCAGTCATTGTATTGTAAACCCCGGGTAACTGCTCTTCATCCTTCATTGATCTATTATGACCCTCATCATCCTAGACTCTTCTTCGGAAGGCATCTTGTTTGATTGGTTTGAATACTTAGGAGATTTTTTTAGTGGTGGGTCTATTTCCCCCCTAGTCTTAGTGGCCACTAGGATTTTGCTTAGTTTTTATTTTTATATATAATCATGGAAGACCAAGAACTTCGTAGGTCTGGAAGGTTGCAAAACCTTCTCCCACTTAGAGTGAAACCACTATCGCCACCCCAGACGACAGAGGGTAGACTCCAGTGTTCCTTTGGAAACTATTGGCTAAATATAAATTCCTAAGGAACTACAACCTACAACAGAAATACCTGAGATAGAGGTTCCTGAGGAACTACAACCTGCAACAGAAAGACCTGAAATAGAGGTTCTTGAGGAACCACAACCGAGGACTCCATATCAACAAACTTTTAATACAGTTGAGATTAAGGATCTCACTTCTGGTGAGTTCACGTTACTCGTTCTTAATCCTCCTTTGACTAATCTTAACATTTCGCTTCTGTTACCCGTTGGTTTCCCAGCAGCCTGATTATAGTGCATACTTGTTCACACACACCTGGGCATTTTATGACTATAGAGGAGGTGAACAGGGAGTTCCATAGACTCCCCACAATAGGTATGAACACAAATACTATAAATCCTCCTTCCACTGCTACTACACCGAGTTCGGCACAGACAACTTCTGTTTCAACTCCGTCCTTCAGCTTTAACGTTGGTACATTAGGCCATGCCGAGTTCAAAAACTGTGTCATCCGCCTCTACACCCACTTTTTGACCTAACAGTACAGCGAATCTTGTTCCACCTCCTGTAACTCAACCGTCATACCACAATACCCAAACACTTGGATTTCCACACCCAAATGTAGGGCCAAACGCCTCTGCAACTATGCCCGTCTATGAGTACCCATGACCCCGCGCCGTCCGCCACGATTACCCCTAGTTTTAATGCCTTTGCAGGTTACAATATCAATCAAGGTAATGTAGCCTGCAGGAAACAACCTTTTTTTCTTTGGTTTCTCTGGAGGAGGTGGGGTAACATCCTTAATCAACAATACGACGGACTAACGCCCAACTGCAGTGGAAAAACGTTCAGAGTACCAACCCACTTTCATTTGGATGGGGAAATTTTAACAACACTTTCACACAACAACAAGCGGCTGGGGGAAACCCCTACCAGCAAGTGGCTAGAGGCAACCCCTACCAGCAAGTGGCTGGAGGCAACTCCTACCAGCAGATGGTCGGGGGAAGCCCCTACCAGCAAATGGCTGGGGACAAACCCCTACCAACAAGTGGCCAGGGGCAACCTCTACCAGCAGTTTACGGGGTCAAGCTATGGGTGGTTCTCCCTTTATGACACTAGCTTATCAAATGCCATCTTGCAGGCCTCGTTTACCATTTATGGCAACTCTGAACTTGCTAGACCTTTCCGAGTTAACAAATGATCCGGTATGCCATAACGCGGCTTGGCCACCAGTTCCTACCAAGTTACCTTCGGACATCCCAAAATTCAAAGGCAAAACCGGTGAAGACCCTGGTGATCATGTCACCAGTTTCCATTTATGGTGTTCTTCAAACTCGCTGAACGAGGATTCCGTTAGGTTGAGACTTTTCCAAAGAACCTTAACCGACACTGCAGCTAAATGGTACATTGAGTTACCTGCATCTACGTTTTTTAACTTTCGGGATCTCGCGAATGTTTTTTTGAACCACTTCCAGCTTCCTGTTCGGTACGATGCCAAGACAGATCTTTTGTCTACATTTAGACAGAATAAAGCCACTCATTTATCTGATCACATTCTGGAGTGGCGAAGATGGAAGAGACTCATTAATGCCAATATACCTCCAGAATTCCTTCTCGAGTGGTATCTTAAATCACTCCTTCCTTACATTTCTAAGGAAGTAGCTACTTTTGGAGTGTCTACAGGGGAAGAAGCCATTTTACGGACCCAACAGCTAGACCTTGTCTATGCACAGTCTAGGCTACTTTATGAGATTATACCAGATGCACTGCGATCAAACACTGATCTTGGCAGACCTAAATCTGGACCACATGCTGATGGCATAGTGGGTTTTGTATATTCTGCAACTTTCGAAGCATTGACCAAAGAGGTTCATGCCTTATCCGTCAAACAATCGACTGCAGAAGTAAACCTCTGTCACAACCTCTCCTTCTACTTCTGAATTTGTGAACCAGGTTCAGAACAATCAAAAGGTCCCTCGGCATCCCAACAACAAAAAGAAGGGCAAGAAAGGAGAGGGGAACCAGCAAAATCCCAAGAACAAAGAGAATGTCGAGGAGGGTAACAAAGAGAATAATAAGGTTAAGTTCCCTTGTAAGCTTTGCAAGCAGGATCACCTTACTCACCAATGCCCTCTACTCGAAGAAGCCCAGAAGTTGCTTCAAGAAAAGAAACCTTCTATACTTAAAGATCCATTTCCTAAAGGGCAGGGTTCATCTTCTGGCACCTCCAAAGCTGGGGGCACCACTCAGGCTTCAGTTGATCAAAATTTCATTAATATGGTTAGCGCGGATGCACTTTTGCAAATGCGAGCAAGAAATTATACCCTGGATGTGCAGAACAAAGATAAAGAGATTCATGAATCTTCCATTCCTCTCCACATTCTAGTGGATCCGCTGCTCAAGATCCCGAAAGGTGTCTTGAAACGGGCCTCGCACAATCCCGACACTTGGGCTGCTTCCAACTACAATGTGGTTGAAGATCTAGCGCAGACCCCTTGTGCTATGTCCCACCTTAGAAGTTTTGCAAAGTTGTCTGTTAGAACGAAATGCACTTCTGGCAGCGATTGGAAGTATGGAATCCTCTAACATGACTGCATGCTTTGATATGGATGATATCAAATATAGGTTGTCGTACCACGTTGCCCTACATATTGAAGTTGTCCATGGTCCTATGACCATTAGATGGGCTGTCGTAGATGAGGGCATGTAAACGTGTGTGATGTCCATTTCTTGCTGGAAATCTTTAGGCTCTCCTGAGCTAGCCCCCTCTAACACACTGCTTACTGCCTTCAATGGCAGGACTTTCCGTCCACAAGGAGTTCTACTGTCGTTTGAAATTGCACTTTCTGGTAAGACAGTTGCTGTAGAGATTGAAGTTCTAGATGCTCCGCTTGATTACAATATGTTATTAAGCAAGAGCTGGACATATGCCATGCAAGCCATTGCATCAGCAGTTTTCCAAGTTTTTATGTTCCCTCACGAAGGAAAGATCATCACGGTCGATCAACTTTCGTTCTCTCGAAAAAACAACCAGAATTCATTGGATACCACTATTCCTTTAGTTGATCAATCTGCCCCAGTAAGCGAGAGTTTAGGAGTAGGGCTTTATGGGTCGTTAATAGGCACTTTCGACCTTCCCTCCCCTGTTCTTTTTATGCATTCTTATGTGGGTACCTCTACTGAAACTTTCATGGTTGATTTAAGAACTGATCCGTGGATCCTTCCCACTACATCAGAACCCTCAGTGCCTTTATCTCTTGCAGAAGTAGCCTACATGGAAGCACAACATGCTGCAATGGAACATATCGTGACTCCGCCGGTCTCTACTGAGTCGGATATGGACTATGCTCCTGCATGGTCGTTGAATTCTACTCACTCTTTCGACTGTTTAGATACGGTCTTACCATCTGATGAAGCCATTTTGGAAGCCATGATGGGCCTGGACCAACCATGGGAACATATGCATCGCAGGTCCTATCTACTTCCAAACCTAGACAGGATAGAGAGATGAGAATTCTCTATGAGACTCTATGGATTTGTTGATTTGTCATCTTTTCCTTCTACTTCAAGAGTTGTTTACGTTTAAGGGAATATGGCTAATATATCAAGGACAATTCCAATTAACATTTCCACCAAACCCGGGTGCGTGGAAAACATTTTTATTGGTGCAGACTGTTCTCCAGAAGAGATCACTCTATATACCAAGCTCTTTAAAGAGTTCCGCGACATTTTTTCCTAGTCATATGAGGAGATGCCAGGTATCGATCCAACCATCGTAGAGCATGTCATCACTACATACCCTAATGCAAAACCTATGAGATAGAAGCTCTGTCCTGTGAATCCTCGAAAAGCGGCCACCATTAAGGCGGAGGTTGAAAAATTGCTTAGAGCCGGATTTATCTACCCGATTGACATGATGGAATGGGTTTCAAACCCCATTCCGGTTGATAAAAATAAAGGTACCATTCGAGTTTGTACTAACTTCCAGGATTTGAATAAAGCTTGCCCGAAAGATAACTATCCCACACCATTTATTGACCAGATCATAGATGCATGTGTGGGACACGAGATGTTTTCTTTCATGGATGGATTTTTGGGATATAATCAAATCCAAATCAAACCCGAAGATCAACACAAAATGGCTTTCATTTGCCCGTGGGGAACCTTTGTATATCGGAAGATGTCATTTGGCTTAAAGAATGTTGGAGCTACGTTCTAGCAAGCTATGAATTTCGCTTTTCATGACATCAAACACATAGTTTAACCTTACTTGGATGACCTCCCGGCGCGATCTCGAAAGAGACGGGATCATCCAGCTCATTTGAGACTTGTATTTGAAAGATGTAGACAATATAAGATTCGTCTGAATCCTAATAAGTGCGTATTCTGCGCCGAATCGGGACGTTTACTGGGTTTTATTGTATTAAGTCGTGGTATAAGGGTCGACCCATTAAAAGTTGAGGCGATTGTAAATATGCCTCCTCCTCGTACCTTGCGACAACTCCAAAGTATGCAAGGCATGTCTAACTTCTTGCAACGCTTTATTATAAACTATGCTAAGATCATGAAAGGTTTTATGAGACTACTTAAACAAGATACCTACTTCATGTGGGATTAGGCTGCTCAAGCATCATTTGAGGCCTTTAAGAAGGCACTACTTTCAACCCCCTTGTTGATCCCCGCCGGACTATGCAAAGGATTTTCTTTTATATTTGGCAGCGTCTCTTAATACAATTGGCATAGTACTAGTTCAGGAGGACGACACGCTCTAAGAGCATGTTGTTTACTATCTTTCTTGTGAATTGATAGCTCCTAAGATTAAATATTCGCATGTTGAGAAGCTAGCATTTGCTGCGGTCTATGCGTTATAGAGGGTTCGTCATTACATACTTTTACGAACAACTACTATGATAGCAGAAGTCAATCCCTTTCAGTATGTTCTCACTCGACCAATCATCGGTGCGAAGTATAATAAATGGATTGTAATCTTACAAGAGTTCGATTTGGTCTTTCAATCGTCAAGGTCGAAGAAATCACTAGTGTTCACTGAGTTAATCTCAGAGTTTCCGAGTGACTTAGAGCAAGTCAAGGAGGAATCATCATTCCTGGATGAACATATCTTCCTTATTGCTTCCTCTGACCCATGGTATGGGGATATCTTAGTATATCTCCAGACTTTGAGGTGTCCTACCACTTTTTCTAGAGAAGAACGATGCAAACTGAAAAGTCATGTGAAAAACTATGTCATCATCTCGGATACTTTGTACCGATGTGGGATAGATTCCATCTTATGACGTTGTTTAACTTTAGAAGAAGCAGAAGCAGTATTAAATGATGCCCACAGTGGAGCTTGTGGGGGACATCTTTTTGGGTTGGCAACAACTCAGAAGATACTGCGTGCTGGATATTTTTGGCCCACAATGTTTAAAGATTGTGTGGAAGCGGTGAAATGCTGTCGTCCGTGTCAGCTCTTCACCAAGAAAGTGAGGGCACATCCAGCTCCTTTTCATCCTGTGATTACAGTAGGCCCTTTCACAAAATGGGGGGTTGATTACATGACTTGCAATCCAGTTTTGGCTAGAGGGCATCATTATATCATCATTGTCGTCGACTACTTCACCAAGTGGGCCGAGGCAATGTCTACTGTCAAGGCAGATGGAGAAACTGCCGCTTATTTTGTATTTAATCAGATTATTGCAAGGTTCGACATACCCAAAGAGATTGTGACTGATCACGGCAGTCATTTCCAGAATAGCATGATGACTAATATATACACAATATTAGGTTTTCGGCAAGAACATTCATCTTCATATTATCCATAGGCGAATGGACAAGTCAAGGCAGTTAAAAAAAAATTAAAGGTAATATTGCAAAGAACTGTTAATGCCAGTCGAAATAACTAGCACATCATGCTATACCCTGCTCTTTGGGCCTACTGAGCGAACATAAATACTGCTACCCGGGTTCTCTCCCTTTCAGTTTGTGCATGGGATAGAAGCAGTCGTTCCAATTGAATGCGAGATTCCTTTGTTAAAAGGCTGTTCAATTACTATCGGATACTTTCGCACTGGAAGAACATTTGTTGCATTTAGAGCATCTAGATGAGCAGCGCTGCGACGTGCTCACAACAAATGAAGTTCACAAGAAATGAGTCAAACGACAGTATGACAAGTTTGTCAAGCCTTGGGTGTTCCTTGAAGGAGATCTTGTTCTACTATGGGATCAGGACAAGGAACCTCTAAGACTTGGCAAGTTCAAGTCCATGTGGCTCGGGCCTTACATAATTTCCATAGTACTAAAGAAGGGTGATTACGAGCTAGTAGACTATGAGGGTAATAAGCTGCTTGAGCCTAGAAATGGGCTCTACTTGAAGAGGTACTATGCCTAGGTAGTTGTGCTTTCTCTTGTAACATAGTTGTATATTTTGTAGAGCTAGTTTTTGTTTGTGTTTTCTTAGTTAATCTTATGTGTGTCTTCATTTCGTGTATTAGATGTCGACTGGACATTTCTTAGGATTTTCTGATGGCACCAGTCGCCATACCCGACAGTTGGCTCTAGTAGCTTGGGTCATTTACTCACCAGTTAGCCAACTAGTCTCATTGGGGGGGGTTGCTTGGGTCCCACTATGAACAACTTAGCTGAGTACAGTGCAGTTATAGAACTTCTCCAAGATGCCCTTGTTCACGGTGTTAACACCCAAAAAGTGCTCACTAGCTCATTTCCCTATTCACATGACCCATTTGTCCACTTTTTCACCATCTGAGCCTCTGAAACCAACAAAAGGTCACCAAAAGACCTGAGAACACCCCTTTTTTCCATTAAAAAAGATTATTTTTCCTAAAAAAACATAAAAAACCCTCAAAAAGGGTCCAAATTCCCAAAAATATTAAAAAGGGAATTAAAATATTAATTTTATTCAAAAAAGGAAAAAGGAGGGAAAAGTACCTAAACCATGTTGGTCAATACCATTTGGTTTCCACAAAACCACAAATGGTATTCCCCACCACCAAAACCTATAAAAAGGTGGTAGGGGCTCCTCATTTCAGATCCATCCATTATCTCATCCTTATGCTGTTGAAATCTCCCTTGAGCATTTTGGCCATTGCAAACCACATTGGAGAAGAGACCATTGGAGATTGGAGTTGCTCATCCTTGGAGCCATTCAACCTCACCATTAGAGGTATTGATTCCGCAAGCACTTGCTTGCCCCATTCTATCAATACAAATTTATTATTTTACATTGTCTTGTTCTTGATTTTAAATTATTTTTGTTATTTGCTTAATATCTTTGCATAGATCCATGAATAGTCTTGTTTAGTTAGTTTGTTCTTTGCTTTTATTTGAAACTGCTGCTACTAGTTAGCAGGTGCCCATAGCACTAATCCTGGTTGCAAAACCGGGCCAACAGTTTTTGGCGACTCCACCGGGCCAAAAACTGTTGGCCCGGTTTTGCAACCAGGCTTAGTGCTATGGGCACCTGCTAACTAGTAGCAGCAGTTTCAAATAAAAGCAAAGAACAAACTAACTAAACAAGACTATTCATGGATCTATGCAAAGATATTAAGCAAATAACAAAAATAATTTAAAATCAAGAACAAGACAATGTAAAATAATAAATTTGTATTGATAGAATGGGGCAAGCAAGTGCTTGCGGAATCAATACCTCTAATGGTGAGGTTGAATGGCTCCAAGGATGAGCAACTCCAATCTCCAATGGTCTCTTCTCCAATGTGGTTTGCAATGGCCAAAATGCTCAAGGGAGATTTCAGCAGCATAAGGATGAGATAATGGATGGATCTGAAATGAGGAGCCCCTACCACCTTTTTATAGGTTTTGGTGGTGGGGAATACCATTTGTGGTTTTGTGGAAACCAAATGGTATTGACCAACATGGTTTAGGTACTTTTCCCTCCTTTTTCCTTTTTTGAATAAAATTAATATTTTAATTTCCTTTTTAATATTTTTGGGAATTTGGACCCTTTTTGAGGGTTTTTTTATGCTTTTTTAGGAAAAATAATCTTTTTTAATGGAAAAAGGGGTGTTCTCAAGTCTTTTGGTGACCTTTTGTTGGTTTCAGAGGCTCAGATGGTGAAAAAGTGGACAAATGGGTCATGTGAATAGGGAAATGAGCTAGTGAGCACTTTTTGGGTGTTAACACACGGCATTTCACATTTGGAGGTAAGACTTGATTCGCAACTAGTTGTATTTTAGTTAACGGTGTTGGCAGGCGGTTTGATGAGGATGTGTCGCGGTAATGCTGATGCCACGACATGTTGGATGAAGGCGCGGAAGGAGCATGTTGTGCCAAAGGATATCGTAGTTGGTGGGTTTTGGGTCACTTGGACCATGTACTTTGTAATATCGAGTCAATTGTACCGCAGTTGGCGGGTTTTTGGTCATGTATTTTGTAATATCAAGTCAATTGTACCGAGTCATTAGACCAAGTCAGTTAGTTGATTGTCCATAGTGTCGGTTAGGAAAGTGGACAAGTATTGTAATTGGTGGAAGCCTATAAATAGATGAGGATTGTAAGTGTTAGGAAGAGGAGATGGATAGAAGATAGAGATAGAGTTGTATGTAGAGATTGACAATGGGGAAGTTGCGCAAAGATTTATGTATTGCTTTTGGTTTGCCACAGTAATATAAGGATGATGATTTGGTGCAATCTGTGTGTAATGTTGCTCAATACTTATGTTATTTCCTTTTCTTAACGCAATTATCTATTTTTGTCGGTGTGATGTGAATGCTACAATAACATGTTATAGATATCTGTCTATTGTAATGTGAAAATGATGCGATTAAAGCAATGTGTGATATCTGTCTACAGTAATGTTAAATGCTGCAATTAAGGTGATATGCTATAACGTCATGATGAATATTTATAATTGATGTTGCTATCATACTGCCACAACTTGCCTCCTCCCTCGATGGAGACATGGTTCCATCTGCTCTTCCTGGACGCCTCGAGTGACCTCATCCGCTCTGCGGGTGTTGCTGGGTGGGCTCAAACCTACTCGGGCCGGTGCCTAGGGAGACTGCAGTATGTGTCGACAGTTGGTGGACCCCTGTCGACTGTGAGGTCGCGATTTGGTCAACAAATGGTTTTATTGCCAGGACCATGTGCAGAATAGAAGGAGGTTATGTTGTGGCACCCGACAAAGCCGAAGATACAAAAATGGTTTGATTAGAAGTTGTAGGAGTTTGCTGAAGAAGAAAGTCGAAATACAAGATTGATGACAGATCACTGGGTGGAAAGATATATTCACGAAGGTCCGCATGAATCATTTTTCTGTGAATTCCCAGTCATCCTGTATTAATGGTTATCGAAGCTGACCTTTCAGAAGAAGAATTTCCAGGGTGGTGAACTGACGGCTTGGACCCCGGAGTTGATCCAGGAGCTGCAGGAAGTCGATAATAAGGCATCGCGGGCTATCGAAGTTTGGCTTGATAGCATCTTGGAAGGATATATCACTAAATTCATGATTGACATGAAGAAATCCTATAGTGAAGCCGAACGATACTTCTTTGATGGACAAAGGGGAAGGTTTCTGCTGTCGCTCCAACTGTCGATTAAGATGTTAATCTGCAAGAAAGGTATATTAAAAATGCACCTTGACTAGTAGACAGCCTAGCGGGTGGAGGCCGTGGGTACCGCAACTGCTGGGGAACAATATATGGAATGGTAAAGGGGTAGATGGGTGCAGACCATGAGGAGACTGTGAGCGAAGCCGAGGAAGAAAGTGGCCTTACGAGGGGAGGAGCAAGGTTCCAACAGGAAAAGAGGCAGAGGATAGGAGAAGGTCCTACTGTGATCGGACTGCAAGACCGTGAAGGAAGGCCACACGGGACGAAGTGACCTCATAGTCCTGACAAGGACAACTAGGCTACGCCCAGACTAGAGGTAGGACCAAACCCTGGCACCAACGTACCCACACCTTCACTCACTAGCTCTCAACTAGTAAGAAACACTACTTCAACACCGCCGAGTATGTCGACACCGCAGAAGTTAATTGGTAGTAGTAGCACAGTGATGGGAGGAAGGAAGCCCAAGATGGCGGGCGATGATGCTAGGCTACCATTGTTCCATGGAAGTGCGACAGACAACCCAGAACAGTATTGGTTTTTGTGCGAAGCGGTCTGGACTGTGAAACAGATCACTAATGACAATACTAAGAAAGGATAGTTAGCCATGACTCTGCAAGGTCGTGCATTAGATTGGTTCACAAAGTTTGTTTTAGTCCCTACGGGGGCCCCAGAGAAGTCGCTGGATCAGATTCGGGATGGGCTAATTGCTAAATTTAGACGGCCTAAGTCGGAGGCTCAATATATCACTGAATTGAAGGACATTAAGCAGTATCCCAATGAGACGGTATGGGATTTCGACCAGCGATTCAAGACGTTGATGGAAAAGGTTAGTTTTGATATGAGCATTGTCCAACATAAAGAATGGTTCATTGCGGCACTGCTACCCCACATTTGGCTGCCACTGATGCAGCAAAACATATCAATGCCTAGCGAAGCTCTAGAGATTGCAATGCGATTGGAAGTGTCATCGATTGGAGATAATGTAGCCGGGATGTTGCAGATATAGGCACAGCTCGCTAACCTAACTATACAGTTGCAATATTTAAAGAAGAACAAGGAACAACGCGATGAAGTATGGTGTACGCGATGTCGACGAGAGGGACATATGAAAGACGATTTCCTAGATTTTCGTAATTATTTGGTCTTTGGTGCGCCTAATCCGTTGAATGGCGGCAGTATGCCATGGTGTCGTGTTTGCCAGGTGTTTGGGCATGGTCATGATAATTTCCAATATATGCAGAAAATGGTCACAACCCTTGTATTGCACCTTCTGTAAGTCGGTAGGACATGATGACAAGCATTGTCGTGCATATGGGTTTCTACAGGAGAGAATGTGTGATGCATTCTATGTCAAAGATGATCAGCGTGCTGCACCGCTACAGCCACAGGTAGCTGAACCGATACCTCAACCACAGATGCAGTTTGTACCGCGGCAGTTTGTACCGCAATATACACCGGTGAACCCCCCGTAGCCTCAGTACGTGCAACAACCACAGTATGCACCACAAGGGCAAGGGATGCCGCCAGTGCCCATACAGCAGCAGTTTAACCAACCTCAATACCAGTATCTGGGCGGCTACCGAGGAGGCTATAGGGGCGGACGCGGTGGTGGATTTGGTCATGGAGGAGGAGGCTGAGGTGGTTGAGGACCTGTTCAATGTTACCACTGTGCGGTATGGGGGTATTATTAGTGCGACTGCCCACTGCTACAGAATCAGTGTATGTTTTGTTCCAGTAATGATCATACAGTCGAGAATTGTCCACAGTTGATTTCAAGATGGCAAGCTGAGAACACTCCGTAGCTACAGAACCCAGTACAACAACTGGTACAGAACCCGGTGCAGCAACCAGTGCAGACCCAGCCCCTGCGAACACCGCCGAACGCTAATCTGAATGTAAATCAACCAGGGAATCTGTAGCAGAACCAGCCATAGGGTGCCAATATTGCGACTATTTCTACGGAACCGCAACCACAAGATGCTTCGGTGGCTGTTGTCACTCGTGGAGGTAAGACGACCGAGGAAGATGGTTCGCACCCACTCATTCGCTTGGCTGGTCAGAAGACGGTAAATTTTGACATTGATGCGGAGCGGGAGACGTTCCTGGAGGCACGTCACACTTTGGACAAAGATCGCGGTAAGGCTGTTGTTTGCAATATGCCGCTTGTCTTTGATGCCACATCAGACGCCGATCAACCACCACTAGGGATATTGCAGAAGTTCCTTGAAAGCTGTCTTTCATTGGCACGAGACCCAGCTTCCTTGGTTGAGATTGAGGGATGATTGTAGCAACTTCCGAAAGGACGACAGGAGTCGGCAGTCAACTCCCTACAGCGATGGAAGACTGGCAAGGAAATGCGAATGAATATTCAGATTGGTGATTATGATGTGGACTCTGTGATTCTTAATCTTGGTTCGGATGTTAATATCTTAACCAAGCAGGCATGGCAGAAGATGGGGAGTCCCCCATTGAGCTGGTCTCTTGTGCAGCTCCGGTTGGCTAACCATACAAAGGTTACACCTATTGGGTGAGTTTCGCGGCTCACGATTAATATTGAGGGCATGAAGACTTATGCTGACTTTGATGTTATTGAGGTAGTTGATGGAGGAAGCTCCTATCCTGCGCTATTAGGGATAGGATGGGCTAATGATAGTGGAGCTGTAATCAACTTCAAAAAGTGCATGATGAATTTTGAGAATCGTGATTTCTGAGTCATCGCTCTATGGGATCCAGCTGAAGGACGCCGATATGTGGAGCCTGTCAAAGATGATGATCACACTGGCTGGGATCATGCATTTAATATTTCAGAGGATTACATTCATCCCACTATTCACAGTGAGCTGGAGTGGCGCAGTGAGAGCTCTGCGTCTTCCGACTCTGATGATTCATTGGAACATTGGCAGAATCGCATGCATGAAGTATCGATCCAAAAATGTGGCTTGGTAATGCAATCCTTATGTCGTATTGCGACAGAAATGATCACATTGTCAGTCTACGAGGGGTTTCCTGGATTAAACACCTTCCTAGCAGAATTTGAAGACCGCGTTCCAGAACCACAGCAATTGCTGGCCTTGGAGGAAGCACTGAAGGTTGCTCCAGCACGCTGGTGGGTGACACATAAGAAATTTATTAAAGATTGGTCACAATGTCAAAGGTTGATGATGGTTCGATTTGGAAATATTGAGGTTTATCACACTGGCAAGTATGATGGCCGAACTGATCCCGGTGATCATGTGATGGAATGCCAACGATTGTGGGTAATGCAACCTAGAGATACCGCGCTCGTGGTATACTGCAGTTGAGTTGCACCGTGACATTACAACATGGGGGGATTTGACGATCTATTTCACTCATACCTTCACATTTGCGGATGCCAACCCTGATGTCCATAACGCTCTATAGCTCATCTGCAATGTGATATTTCAGGTTGTTCCGGTGACCTGCCCTGTTGACCCGCACACCCACAGTCAGATGCAGTCTCTCATGGAGTGCTTCAATGTCAGTGGAGGACCAGAGGATGATGACGATCCCCGTAATATTAACATTCCCGAATCCGAGGGAAGTCACAATGTGGTACCACTTGTTTCACCAAGTAATCCGTTTACTCAGCCCTTTCAGCTTCGCAAAATGAATATCGGCACCGAGGTTACTCCCAAGTTTGCTAATGTTGGTGATTATTGGGATGATGAGATGATGAGTAAGGTTATCAAGTTACTGCATGAGTTTCAAGACGTGTTTCCCATGAAGTTTTCCGAAATGAAGGGAATCCTGGGTGATTTAGGAGAGATGAGGATTCCATTGAAACCAGATGCTAAGCCAGTCCAATAGTGACCTTATCGGCTGAATCTGTGACATAAAGAAAAGGTCAAGGCAGAACTTGATCATATGTTGGATGCTGGAATTATCGAACCTGTGGAAGAGTTAGAATGGATAAGTCCTATGGTTGTGCAGGATAAGAAAACAGGCAAAGTGCGCATTTGTGTCAATTTGCGGAAGTTGAACAATGCCTGCTTGCATGACCCCTTTTCGAACCCGTTTACTGATGAAGTAATTGAAGGAGTGGGTGGCCAGGAGATGTAGTCTTTCACTGATGGATTCTCTAGCTACCATCAAATTCGCATTGCTAAGGAAGATCGCCATAAGACAAATTTTGTTACTGAATGGGGTTGCTTTCAGTACACGGTCATGTCGTTTGGTTTGAAGAATGCACCTACGATATTTTCCTGGGTCATTGTTGTTGCATTCAAAGATTTTATTCAGAATTTTTTGTAGGTATATATGGATGATTGGACCGTTTATGGGTTAATTCGCGATCATTTGGCCAATCTACAGTTAATGCTTAAGCGATGCCGACAGCACTAGATATCGCTGAACTTTAAGAAATGTATTTTCTATGCACCATTTGGGATATTGCTAGGTCATATTGTGTGTAAGCAGGGATTGCTGGTTGATCCAACCAAGATTGCGCTTATTTTGGGGTTGCAACCGCCGACCACTGTTAAGCAGTTGCACGCCACCTTGGGTCACATGGGATATTACCACAAGTTCATTAGGGGGTATGCTACGATTACTACCCTGATGGAGAAGTTGTTGAAAAAGGATGCGGCATTCCATTGGAACCTGGAATCTTAGGATAGTTTTGAAACGCTCAAAGCGAAGATGGCGTCGGCACCAATCTTGGTCTTTCCGGACTAGAGTAAGGAATTCCATGTCCATGTTGATGCCTCATCAGTCACATTAGGGGTTGTATTGGCTCAACCTAGAGAAGGCGACATTGATCATCCCATTGCTTTTGCTAGTCGAAAGCTGTCTTGTACAGAATGCAACTACAATACCACAGAACGCGAAGGTCTTGCCATGGTTTACGTGCTGCAGAAATTCAATCATTATTTGTTGGGTGGTCACTTTAAAATTTTCACTGATCATTCTGCATTGAAATACTTGGTCAATAAGCTTGTGTTGGGGGGGAAGATCTGTCGATGGCTACTTTTGTTTCAGGAGTTTGATTTCGAAGTCATTGTGAAACCGGGGCAGTTGAATGCTGGACAAGATCATTTGTCATGGATTGATACAGGGGAGGAACCGACTAATATCGAAGATGGGTTGTCGGACGCCCAGTTGTTTCATGTTTCCACTGTTGATCACTATTTTGATGACATCCTTCAGTTTTTAGTGACCGGCACTGTGCCCGGTGACTTTACCACTACTCAGAAGAAGCAATTGGTCATCAAGACTGCTAACTTTCAACTGATCGCAGGAGAGTTGTATAAATTGGGTACCGATGAGATATTGTGCCGATGTGTCTTGCTGCATGAGAAAGCGCAAATATTGGCTGAGGCACATGGTGGAGTCGTAGGAGGACAATATGGTGGTTGGGTGACTACTTGGAAAGTACTGTGTGCAGGGCTTTGGTGGCCCGCATTACATAATGATGTGACAGACTATGCGTGGTCTTGTGATGTTTGTCAGCAAACTGGCAAGCCGTCCAGGCGAGATGAGATGTCGCTGCTACCGTAGGTGACATTGCAACCGTTCGAAAAATGGGCTATGGATTTTGTAGGACTGATCCATCCACCAGGGAAACGCACAGGTGCGTGGTATATTATCACGGTGACAGAGTATTTGACTCAATGGGCGGAGGCGGCACCTGTCGTTGATTGTTCCACGGCAATAGCTACCCGGTTCTTGTTTGATCACATTATCACTCGTTTCGGCTACCCCAAGATTTTACTAAGTAATCAAGGCAGCCATTTTCTCAATCGCACTATCAGCGCATTGACAGAGGAATTGCAGATTCAGCACAAGAAGAGTACACCCTATCACCCACAGGAAAATGGGACGGTAGAAGCGTTTAACAAGGTATTGGAGCATGCGTTGAAAAAGGTGTGCAATACAAACTGAGACAACTGGGATTTGAAAGTTCCAGCGGTGTTGTGGGCCTATTGCACCACATGTAAAAGGTTGAATGGTCAGACACCATTTAGGTTGGTATATGGGAAAGATGCGATCATTCCCATGGAGTATATTGTTCCAAGTCTCCAAATTATGGTTGTTACAAGCATGGATGATGTTGCAGCATTAGACGAATGTCTTGCACAATTGGTGGAGCTTGAGGAGGATCAATTTATCGCTGGCTTTCACCATGGGGTAGAGAAGGACCTCCAGAAGGCATGGCATGATCGCCACATAAAAAACAAACAGTTTCAGCAAGGTGATTTAGTGTTACTATATGACAGTAACTTTATGAAACATCCAGGAAAGTTGCAGATGCATTGGCTGGGTCCCTACCGCATCAATAGTATTACTTCAGGAGGAGCGGTTTAGTTGCGGCGATTGGATGGGGGGATGCTCCCCAAGATGGTAAATGGTCACAGGTTGAAGCCCTATTGCGCGGGCTTGGAGTAGTGTGATGACTGAGTCACATTGGGAAAAAAAAATTAAAAAAATGATGATGATTGTTGTAGGTTGCGTGGTGGCAAATGGTGGCCCAACGAAAGAGGGTATGCGCAAGTGGACAAGGCTTGTGCCATCAGATTAGTGTATTCAGAGAATCATGACAGTGTTGCACTCAGGCTCGATGACAGATTTTGTATGACAGATTTGGGAGAGTATGGCGAAGTGGTGTGATTACTGTTCGGATATCCACATCATCATTTTCAGGACCTTGCATGCAATTAGTCTTTGCATGCATTTTTCATGCATCCCAGTCACCAGGTTGATACCTCCAGCACCTTAGCCACTTCATTCTAGCACCCAGGAGCTTCTTACATCAAAGTTTCATCCCTCCTAGTCAGGAAGGCACCCACTTCTCACCTACTGCCAGAGAAGGGCACACTTCTTCACCTACCACTTCAGTTCCACTTCAATTACACTCAGTTAGCTCCGATTCTCCTTGATTTAAGGCTAGTTTCACTCCTGGTTGACTATTTCACTCCGATGGACCTCCCGATTAACTAGATGACTTGTTCTGAATTCAGTTAAGCCTCCCATGCACCCTCCACTGAGTCTCCTTCCCTATATCAGTGCTACACACTTTAGTTACACATGTTACACTCAGTTAGACTCAAATTGACACCTGGATGACTGGTTCTTGTGCATTGATGACCACCACTAATTGATGATGAGGACTCCTAGTTGGAGCCAAGGTACACCATTCAGTAATTCAAATGGCCTTCTTAGTCAATTCGAATTTCTCACTCATTGTCAGATTATTGTATTGTAATTATTCACCCTTATTGGGATATTGAGCACTGATGCATGCTTTGCATAGTTTTACACCATTTTTCTGAGTTTCATCTATTGTGATTGATTTACTTGTTCATTAGATCTGCTATAACTAATTTTACATGGTATCAGAGCCATGGCAGGGACAAGACTTCTTTTTTGCAGGTGTTCTACATGAAGATTGAGCAATTTTTGCTCACTTTGCAGTAGTTTTCTGTAGTTGCAGCACTTTCTATAGTTGTAGCTATTGCTCCATAATGGTTCTTGTTTGCTTGTGATTTGCAGGTTTCTTGCTTTCTCCATTTGAATTCGATATTGCAGCGATGGAATATTCTTCTTCACAAAATCTTCTTACTCCATTCAACTATGATGAATGGAAACCAAAGATGATTGCATGCTTGAAGAGACAATGTCTCTTTGATATGTGCATTGGTAATACAAGAGATTTTGATTCCGATGAAGAGGAGAATGATTGGCTTAATGATTGTGACAGATCTTTTGGAGCAATGTGTCTTGCTATGTCTCCTTGTATGCGCTACCTCAGTAATACTGTTGAAAATCCAAGTGATCTATGGGTCCAATTTGACAGAGAATTTGGAAAGCAGGAAGAAGAGGATCATGCTAGCCTTTTGGAGAACAAGCCTAGTGAGATCTCCTTATGTGTTCTTTTCGATCATGTCTTGGCCTTATCAATTGTTCAATATGAAGAAGAAACTGTAGATTCAGAACTCACTCTCTCAATGTCTTCTACTTCAAATTCTAAGCAAGATAAACCAGCTCATACTCTAGATTCCGAAGAGGTTATTGAATCCTCTCCTTCGCATGAGTTTGTCGGCATGCAGAATAATGATCTACTTGAAGTTTTGGAGGTAAAATCTGATTTTGGAGGTGAAGCATTCGCCCTCCTTGATTGCATGCCTCCTATAGACTTATGTTCTATCATTTGCAAAGTTTCTCAAATTTTTAATGAAGATGAAGAGCACTACCATTCGTTTGAGTTCAATTCTCATGCACTCTTTGCTGATTTTGGTTTTGATCTCACCCTTGTTGATTCAAAGGAGATCTCAAGAAACCATTCATCTATTTTCGGAGCTGATTTAACTTCTATTGATAAGAATTTCAAGTTTCAAGATCTATTTTATCCGATTGGAGCTATTCCTACCTCACTTGGTTCGAATCACAGGTTCCAGGATCATCCTTATATTTTCAGATTTGTTCTCACCATTTTCGGTATGAAGAGCAAGTTCTTAAAGTCTCCATATTCGCTTGCATCCACTGATGGAGAATTCAAGCACATGTTTTTGGAGCATGATCCATTTACTCCCAAGAGTAAGATACCTCCAAACATATCTACTTGATTTTGGAGCAGTTAAATCTTTTGGTGTGCTACAGTCTATTTTGAGGG
Source organism: Larix kaempferi (assembly GCA_027924585.1). NCBI lineage: Eukaryota > Viridiplantae > Streptophyta > Pinopsida > Pinales > Pinaceae > Larix > Larix kaempferi. The sequence continues at coordinate 3,751,993 of BSBM01000851.1, read as the reverse complement.
GGGGTATTTTTCCCATGAGGATTTCCCCATTTCCTCGGTTTATTGATTGTTATTAGTTTGGATTATTATTGTATTGGGGTGACCTTTGGTCTCAGTTACCAGGGCCCTATCATTTTTTTTTTTTAACACATCATAGTCTAGCTTGAGGGGGGGTGTTCGGATATCCACATCATCATTTTCAGGACCTTGCATGCAATTAGGGTTTGCATGCAAACTCTAGGGTTTGCATGCATTTTGCATGCATCCCAGTCACCAAGTTGATGCCTCCAGCACCTTAGCCAATTCATTCTAGCACCCGAGAGCTTCTTACATCAGAGTTTCATCCCTCCTAGTCAGGAAGGCACCCACTTCTCACCTACTGCTAGGAAGGGCACACTTCTTCACCTACCACTTCAATTCCACTTCAGTTACACTCAGTTAGCTCCGATTCTCCTTGATTTAAGGCTAGTTTCACTCTTGACTGACTGTTTCACTCCGATGGACCTCCAGATTGACTAGATGACTTGTTCTGACTTTAGTTAAGCCTCCCATGCGCCCTCCACTGAGTCTCCTTCCCTATATCAGTGCTACACACTTTAGTTACACATGTTACACTCAGTTAGACTCAGATTGACACCTGGATGATTGGTTCTTGTGCATTGATGACCACCACTGATTGATGATGAGGACTCCTAGTTGGAGCCAAGCTACACCATTTAGTAATTCGAATGGCCTACTTAGTCAATTCGAATTGCTCACTCATTGTCAGATTATTGTATTGTAATTATTCACCCTTATTGGGATATTGACCACTGATGCATGCTTTGCACAGTTTTACACCATTTTTCTGAGTTTCATCTATTGTGATTGATTTACTTGTTCATTAGATCTGCTGTGACTAATTTTACAATTATTGGCCACCCTATCTCCACATGATTTCCCTTGACTGATTTGGTTGGGTTCACACATGATGACGACATGTTTTGGACATGGCACGCTGGGCCAGGACGATCAGCAGGGTAGCTCATGTGGTGGCGCGTGGGAGCTTTGTTGGCAGCATGCTCACCCCTCCACTATGACAGTCGATCGGCTCATACACAAAGATGAAAGCTAATGGGGCATCATTCCCCCTGTCGTGACAGAGGAGATCCCAGCTATAAGTAACCAAGGCAGTTGGTAGTTCGCTATATAGAAGTTGTTCCGACCTCGAGTGGTTATGTTGTTTGATCCCTATGCGAGTTGAGTTGTGAGGAATTCCAAGGAGGCTGTGGAAATGCTTCACTTTGTTTCCCATGGTAGCACCCCAGGGGCCCTGCGAGCCCAAACAATGAGTGTCCTTGAGCCCCTTGATATAGCAGTGCACTTATGCTGTGTATACCCAGGCCAGTGCCAGGGCGACTACAGTACGCGTCGACAGTGAGATGGACCCCTGGCTGGTCCCGCATGAATCAATATGCAATAGTTGTTCGAAGGGTTGTGCTATTTTTTATTAGAATGCTGGTTGGGGTGGTAGCTCTCTGACCTCAGTAGAAGACGGGCACTGGCACGAAACAGATGTGCCAGAGTTGTCAGCCATTCTCACTCCTTGGTACTATTCATCCTCTTTTCTTTTCAGTCTGCACTATTCCATGCGACTGGAGGATGAGTTCGCGATGTACCTGACAGCGAGTCGGGGGTTGCCTACTCTCATGGAGGGCTTGCAGAATTGGTAGCCGAGGATCTATATAGCCGAAGGAAGGAGACAACATTGCGTGATCCAGACAACAAGAACAGATGCAGTTGATGTGGCTCGAGGGTGAGCCACAAGATTGTGTTGGGGGCTTGTTGGCAGGCGGTTTGATGAGGATGTGTTGCAGTACTGCTAACGCCATGACACGTTGGATGAAGGCATGGAAGGAGCATGTTGTACCAAAGGATATCGCAGTTGGCGGGTTTTGGGTCACTTGGACCATGTACTTTGTAATATCAAGTCAATTGTACCACAATTGGCGGGTTTTTGGTCATGCATTTTGTAATATCGAGTCAATTGTACCGCAGTATGTGGGTTTGTGGGTCATTAGACCAAGTTAGTTAGTTGATTGTCCATAGTGTCGGTTAGGAAAGTGGACAAGTATTGTAATTGGCGGAAGCTTATAAATAGATGAGAATTGTAAGTGTTAGGAGGAGGAGATGGATATAAGATAGAGATAGAGTTGTATGCAGAGATTGACAATGCAGAAGTTGCGCAGAGATTTTATGTACTGCTTTTGGTTTGCCACAGTAATATAAGGATGTTGATTTGGTGCAATCTGTGTGTAATGTTGCTCGATACTTATGTTATTTCCTTTTCTTAACGCAATTATTTGTTTCTGTCGCTATGATGTGAATGCTGCAATAACGTGTTATAGATATCTATCTACTGTAATGTGAAAATGCTGCGATTAAAGTAATGTGTGATCTCTGTCTACGGTAATGTTAAATGATGCGATTAAGGTGATATTCTATAACGTCATGATCAATATTTATAATTGATGTTGCTATCATACTGCCACAACTTGCCTCCTCCCTCGGTGGAAACATGGTTCCGTCTGCTCTTCCTGGACTCCTCATGTGAGACCTCATCTGCTCTGTGGGTGTTGCTGGGTGGGCTCAAACCTTCCCGGGCCGGTGCCCAGGGCAACTGCGGTATGTTTCGATAGTTGGTGGATCCCTGTCGACTGTGAGTTCGGGATTTGGTCAACAAACGGGTGTTTACCAGATTAGAGATCCTGTTTTGCTATGATAGTTTTTGCGAGTTAGATTATTGGAAAGACAATTTGATTCTATTATATATCAACAAATTCCAAGAAATTTAAATGCATTAGCTGACTCATTTGCAAATTATATCTTATATTGGAATTTGTATCATACACTTCCATAAACAACATTTCAGACATAGAGTTCAAACACATACACATGTAAATAACCGATACTGTATATATATCCGATACTGTATCAAAAAATATATGAGTTTTGGATCACAAGTCTATCATAAGTCATGTCATAAAGTACAAAACTGGGCACAGTGGCCTCAAAAATATACATAAAGTATCCATATCCTATGGAGAAGGAGTGGCCGCATCATCATCTACTGCATCCCGATAACATATGACTAGCCTAGCTATCTTTCGCAGCACCCTAAGCCATGCTGGGGGCACCCCAACTACATATTCCTGCATATCAATAGGTATCTGATCCATGCGGCATGCAGGAACATCATGAGTCAACCGACTCACTTTCCTCTCTATGGTCCCTAACATAGCATCTGCTGCAACAACATCAGTTGGCCTAATGAAGATCGTAGGATGTCCCTCGGGATGGATAGGCCCAATATTTGCATATGACACTTGTTTAGTACTTCAAAATTAATTCATAAAAATCAAATACTTGAAAGTTTGAAAAAATTAAATAAATTCTCGAAATAAAAACATACCAATAGTTCCCCAGGCTCCACCTGGAGGAAGCACCATCTCTGGATCATGGCGGAAGTCCAATCCAACATACGGAAATTGCTCAAATGCCGGCACCTACCTCTCCCACCATCCCCAGAAATCATCAGTATGATAACAGAAGTGGCTTTTGCCACCACCCTAGCGGAGAAAGATGTCACCCCACCAACTCAATCTAGGATCACGGGGTTTGAATGGAGGTAGAGGCATCCTCGAGCTAAGAGCAAGTACCCTCTCAAAGAAGAAGGTACATAGGATGGTGCCGTATCCAAATTTCTTCATACTTCTAGATTTGCAACCCGTAAGTTGAAGCTTCATGTTTGCCAATAAACCAATGCACCAATCGTACACATGTCCCTACAAGCATCTAACACCAATATGCATGGAATGCCTCGAAGCTAGGTGTTGTGTGGCACTCCCCGCCATGCGGTTGATCATACTCACAATCACCTTTAGAGGAAGGCTTTCAATGGTAGAAACCAGGATTTGACTTCCTGACTTCTCAGCACCAGCCACACAGTATGCATTTAAGTACTCTTGCACCGATGTTGCACCCACATTGCGAGAAGACCCCTTCAAATTTACTGCATCTCTCCTCCTAGAGAGTCCAGTAATAAAGTAGATATCGTTGACAGTAAGCTCCAAGGTTTGTCCTCGGATAACAAAAGTATGGGTATCTACATCCTAGTATTGCGCAAGTCTTCAAAGCAATCTATTGAGTGCCCTCATGTTCACGGTTTGGTAAAAATTCAACAAACCACATCTTCTGAGAGCATGGAGAGTGGTTGGGTCTTGCATTGCCACCCTATCCATGTCCTCATGTTCTCTCTCCCTCCAGATAAGCACCATCCTGCCACAAAGAATGTCAATTTTTTAGCTCTCCACATTTTTTTCTTCACATTTAGGGGTGGGCGCTACTGTACATGCTACACAGTCACGCATGGGCGCTACTGTGTGTGAGCATAGTAGCGCACACCTCCCTGTATGCTCTACTATGCCCACTGCAAAGTAGCACACACGCACTTAACGTTGTGAACATTGCCTTACAAGTGATTTTTTGCTAAAAAATTGACAAATAAACAATTAAAATGCAAGTTGGGAGGATTTAAACTTACTTGGTGGAGGCAGAATCTTGATTGGTTGTTCGAATCGATCACCACGGAGGATTGAAATTCAATGTTGCTCCCAAATTGTTTGCCCTACAAAACCAAAATGCAATTTTACTTTCAAATTAGAAATTACATATATGAATTTAATTTTAATTTTTACCCACTTTGGTGAAAGCTCTACAGTTTTAAATTCTACCAAATTGTTCTAATTAATCAATTAATAGCTACATCTGGTATAAAGGTAATTTCACCCAATGGTTCTCATTTTTCACTAAATTTTGGTAAGATCAATCCTTTAAGACTAAATTTCTCGATGGTAGACCTTTTTAACTAGCTTATAGTTCAAATTTATGTATCATTTGAGCTTTTTTGTCGCAATTACTAATATTTTTGTTGAAGACCTAGTTTTGGTAGATTATGAAGTCATGATCCTAGAAGCTGTCATTTAAGTCATTTTAAGCTCTTGTTTGGACTATTTAAACCTAAACAAGATTGCCGAGCAAACTTGTCCTCTTCAAGCTCGTTAAAGTAATTGAAGGCTCATCCACTCAGGTATAGAATTACCCCTTTTCCGGGCCTAGGTGGATAAATTACGAAAAAGGTATACTCTAGGTATACTTCTGTATGAACTAGAAGAGTTCTTCTTCCATTGTTTTATACTTTTTCGGGGGAGGAGACTAACTGTACGAAAAAGGACCTTTCGGAGCCTTTCTTTAGGGTTTTCAGGCTCTCTAAACATGAAAACACCAAGTGAGCATTCACCTACTCGGGCTCAGTTTGAAATCCACGAGAGGGTAAATAGAAGACTGTTTAAGTTTTTCAACTCTATAAACAAGAAAACACCGCCGAGCACAGACCAATCCAGGCTTGATATAAAATCCATGGATAGGTGTAAAGAGGATTGTTTAAGTTTTTCAGACTCTATAAACAGGAAAACACCGGAGATCATTAACCTACTTGGGCTCGATATTAAAATCCACGAGTAGTTGTATGGAGTTATTGTTTTAGTTTTTCAAACTCCTTAAAATTGAAAACACCGATGAGCAGGAACATATCTCGGCTCGATATTAAAATCCAGAGATCAATAACATAGAGCAATCTTCTATCTCTTCTTCGAACTCTGTAAACAATGAAGAAGGTCCTGAGTCTTCCTCCCATGGGCTCGTTAAAATTTTTACATGGTTGGATCTATTGAGTTTTCAATCTTTCTTGGACTCATTAAAACAACAACAAAGGTATTCTTTTATCTAAAAAGAATAAGGGATGAGAAAGATGTATCGTATCTTCAGTGTCAAAGGTAGTTCAGTCAATTCTATCCTTGAACACAACACCTACTTGAGTCTATCATGTCAGTTGGGTTTAGTTTTTGACCTTAGGGTGAACCTAATCTCTGAAGTTGTTTACTCCCCCGATTGGTTATTCTTCCAATCATATGGAGGGTCTGCTAATGTCTCCTACATTACAGGCTTATATCATTTTCCCCATTATGTTGAAAACTACCTAAGTCACTTTGTGTCGTGCTCACTGTTCAAGGATATGCCTTATGTCGGCCATTCTGCAGTTTACCTTGACCTCATGTGTCGGCCATCCTAGTGTCAATCTTGTTACATATATTACTCCATATCAGCTCATACCAGTTGAGTGTCCCTCGTGTTGGATGATGGAGGATGCCTTAAGGCCTCCCTTCCAACGAACTTCTTCCCATTGACATCAACTCATTTTTGCTCTGGGAATGAAGTTTAGAGTTTCGGTTAGTACCTTGGAGATTGCAGTCACCAGTGACAATTTTCCTCGCTGTTGAATGATGAGAATATATCAATGTCTCTTATTCGATAGGATCCTCAAGTGTTCGACTTCAATCCACTTATTCACAATTGTTGGATCGTACTAGGTACCTTGGGTCCCATCATCATTATCGGTGGAAACCCTCGCGTTTGTTAACGGTATACATCAAGGACCAGTAATCAAACGATACCCCCCATGTTCAACCATCAGCTCATTTATTCACATGGTTAGGGTTTGTACCTTGGGTTGTTTTGGATGAAGACCTTGGGATGTTGATGACATTACCTCATTATGTTATCACCGAAGTTGCGCAAGATTGAACCTCACTTATGTTCGGCTCTCCATGAGACATAGATCCAGTTTGTTGTTATGGCTATGATCTCTCAATTTGACATGGATCCATGCTTTTATTTCAAGTGGCCATGTTATATATACATATCCTTGTTATGTATCAGAGATCATGTTTGTATCACACTACACATCTATATGATGTCAAGAATGTAATTGCTCGCTGACCTTGATCTTTGTTTCAGGTGTTCTTGTGACTTGGTTCCACGGTTCTTGCTCCTCCTCTGGCTTTGGATTATAATGTATTTCGGCCATCATTTCCCTCTGACCTCACACATTAGGGGGCATCTGTTATAGGTTAAATATGCACTTCTCCATCTGTGATCACCTTGAGTTGTCGATCACACAAAAGGACAACTTGGATTGAAGAGCATGATGACCTCAGATGAGACTTTGACCTGACTCACCTCTTTGCAAGCTGGAAAAACCCTAAAAAAACATCATATTTTGGCATGGGAACTACTCCTCTTCAGAAAACTAGCGCATATTCCCTACTCTAGTGTGCAATAGTAGCGCACACCTCCTCATGGGCGGTACTCCTCTTCAGTAGACTAGCGCACAACATCTAAAAAGTGGCAAATGCTTGTTGTAAAACACTGTAGATGTGCCTTGGGCGCTACTCCATTGTGAAATAGTAGCGCACATCTCAAAAGATGATAAAAATAATATTAATTTGACGAATGGAGATTAGTTGCAGTTGGTTTCCCAAATTCCCCAACTTCTCCTTGAACCACCTCTCGACCTGAACTGCCTACCTTGTCATATAAATACAAGGAGGATTGAAGAGAGGGGTTAGACATGAAAGCCATAGAGAGACTCTTCTATATGAAAAGCTTGTATTGAAGGAGGTTATGCTGGAAGAACTCTAAAGTCAAAGAGGAGAAGGAGCCTAGGATCAGGCTGCATGAGCATGCTGCAAAGTCAGGTATACTTTGTATCATTCATCTGTTTTTGACAATAAAAGGTTGAAACATCTTTCTCGTCCCAAATCAAATGCTTAATGTACTATGTGTTTGTTTGGATCATGTTGGTTAATGCTTGATGTTTGAATTACTTTTCAATTCCATCATTATTATACTGGCCAAGATACGCTGAGAAAGGTCTTTGTGTTGCAGGTTTATCAAATGGGTGATTGACTTGAGGATCGAGCGCAAGGTTGGAAAAAAGGTAGGATCAAACTTCGTTCATAAGGTATGTCCTCAAGGTATCTAATCTATTTCCATTTATAAATGCTTCTGTAATGCAATCAATATGTTTACCTGTCACCCCCTTAAGTTGATAGTGTCCATTTCCTCACTATCGGGTAGTATTTCCCGCCAACACCCACCCTACCACTCCCTCCCTCCCTATATATATGTGTGTGTGTGTGTGTGTGTGTGTGTGTGGTGTGATTCTCATAATAGTGTCCCCATCCAACCTCAACCTTTACCCCTCCCCATGCACCCACCCCACCATCCCCTCCCTATACCCACAACCCCCACGCTAGCCCCCCTCCAACCTACCCCACTATCCAATGCTCTCCTCCTTTACGTGCCCCTCCCATTTCTTAACACCCCCCCTTTTAAATTTTAATGATTTGTTTTCTTTTCATTTTTTTAATAACTTTTTTTATATTTTTTTTTATTCTGATGTTTTTACTATTTCTCTTTTTTTAACTTTTGATTTTTTTATTATTTCTCCTTTTTTTTTAATATCTCTCCGTTTTAGCTAGGTTTTTATTTATTTATTTATTTAAACAGATGTAAATGTGTTTCAATTTATTTCTTGTTTGTCTTTATTTTTTTATTTTTTTCAAAATGTGTGCAAAGCTTGTAATTTTTTTTTCATTTTTGGTTTTTAAAGGTATTTTGGGTTAAAATTTGTTATTTTTTCTTGAAATTGTCATGAATTTTTTCACTTTTATAGATTTTTGTTTTAAATTAAATATTTTCCGGGCATGGTTTAGAAATGTCTTCAAATGCAATTTGGAAAATAAAAGAAGTGTCATTGGTAGCACCTCTTTTCGATTTGTAGGTTAATTTTGGCATTCACATTGCAAATGTGTCAGCTGTTAAGGCAACAATGCCAAACAAATTGTTATTTTAGCCCCATAAAGAGAAATGTGTGCTACCATTTTTTATTCGAGGTCTATTTTATGGTTTTGATTACAACAACACCACTCGAGGTTATCAAAAGGTTGTAGTTTTAGCTCCCCCCAAAAAAATTGGTGCTATCGGTAGCACCACTTTTCGATTCAAGGTTGCTTTTTGGTGCTTTTGATGCAAAAAAGTGAGTTTTTATGGCTAGAGTTATCGTTTTGAGTATAAAGTTATCGTCACGAATTAGTGAAGAATAGGTCTTTTGTTTTGATTGTGTCTACCCCCCTGCCTATGAAATTCTCTCTTCCACGTCCTCTCTTACTTATTTCTCCTCTAAAAGAATCACTTGGTTGATTATTACCTTTCTAGGCACGGTAGAAGGTCTCTCTGGTGGGTTGAACTTTCTTCTTGTCGAAGGCTTTCTCTCGTTATGCAATCTTCTCAACTAGATTGTCAAATTTGAGGTCTTTCAATTGGATAATATATTGAAGTGATTGAAGAAAGTGTAAATATGTGGGTTATAGGATCTTGATGAAGGATATGAGAGAAAGGTTCATCTTCACACCAGTATCATCAATGTCATGCATGATTTCTCTAACCTTAGATGTTGCATCCATGGGATCATTACCTTTCACCTCTAGCTTGAAGGGCCTCAATAGTAACTGAATTAACCCCAATTATGAATGTGAGTCATACAAATATTTGAAATTCTTCAAATCATCATAAGAAGTTCCGGCAAATGAGAGATGTTGACTCACCTATTCAGTTATTGTAGCATTGATTAGTGCATATGTATTCTTGCCTTTGCTCTTCCATATTGTTAGTTATTAGTCTATTGTTGGTTATGTTGGTTCATTACCACATTCTCTTTCACAAATTATTTCCCACAAGTTGTTGAAGATGAGTGTATGCTTGATATTCCTTTTCCATTCTAAATAAATTTATATGCCACTAAGAACCGCTCCAACAATGGAGATGAGGGAATACATCCTTAAATACAACATGCTCTACAATCTCTACAATAATAAATTCAAAGTACAAGTCTACAATACCTGCAAGAGTCAAAATGCAAAATAGTATTCAATATTAAACTGGACGGTGGAATTTGGTTCAAAACCTCAATTGCATCATCGAGGGAGAGGTACCATTCACCACTCCACCAAAATATATACTGTGTTTCTATGAGGCAGATGGCTACATGAGAAACATTTGGTTTTATCACTTGAATCAATTATCAAACATAGGTTGAACAAGAGTGTATAGAATTAGTAGATGGGCTCTCAAGAAGTTTCAACATTGGTTTTGCTACAAAACTGTTGATGTATATGTAACTTCAGAATGTATTTCACATATATGTATATTGTATTCCTATAGAGATGTTATTATTCCTCTATATGAAAGTGTCGTCATTTATATTGTAAGTGTCGTAACTTATACTTGATGGGTTATTAGACCACCTTGTTGGGGTCGGCCCTGTATAAGTCATGTGGGTCAAAGGGTTATTAGACCACCCTATTGGGGGTTGGCCATGTGGGTCAAATGATTATTAGACCACCCTATTGGGGGTCAGCCCAGTCATCATTATGTTAAGTGGTTAAGTTGAGGCCGACCTAGTTGAGTAAAGGTCAAGTCAAGTTAGTGTATAAATAGAGAGTGTGTCTCTCTCATTTTACACATTCTATTCTCTCACTCACACTTGGGAGAGTGGCGCACTTGTGGAGGAGGAGGCTCTGCTGCTAGGATAAGACTATCTCTTGTATTCTGGTTGTATCATTGCTCTATCTATCTCTGAGGAAGTTATTGGGGTTTTTCACGTTTATGGTTTTCCCCAAGTAAACTCGATGTGTCTTATGTGCTTGCATTATTGTGTCCATGATTGATATGTTGTACATGTTGTTATCTCAGTTAATATCCTAGATCAGATTGAAGTAAATTCTGAAAATTTAACATGGTATCAGAGCTAGCCTGAAAGAAGGCATGATATGGCATGTATGACACTTGTTGCACTTAAGATGCTAAGGCTTGATATAGCAAAAACCAGTCATCGTAGCACTTTCGCTATAAATCCGTTTTGGTGAAGGTTTAGGCTCTGAAACTTTTACAGGTCGAAGATCAGATCCCCATGTACCTTGTTTCCAAAGGAAAACCTATAATTCGTTGTACTTTGTGATTTATGATCTGTACAATATAGGGTTTTTGCCTCTTCCATATCTGAGTCAAAATCAGGTGACCATGGGAAAAAGGTCATAACTTGGGCTAGGAAGCTCCAAATGAAATTTTGTAAAAAGTGACAAGTAGTACACAGACTGTACTATCACAGGAAAGTTTTTCATAGGCCGAAGGTGAACCAGTGACACGTGGCATGCCGTACAAGTTCGCTCTCCTATTTTATCCCATAAACAGGTCACGTTGCGACACTTGGCATAACTCTCTCTCAGAGAATCCAATTGAGGTCAGACCTATCGAGATGGAAAGATGATAGGTTGGGATATCGTAGGAAAATTTTTCAGACCCTGTGGATCGAAAAGTTCAGAGTTACACCAGAAACAATCAGGTACATATTTCTGTCAAAATAGAATTATTTTTTAGCACCTTCATTCATGGCTTCCGGAATTTAGGGTTTCGGATGAAGTTGGAATTTTTGTAATCGGAGACCACGGCTGAATGCTACTCATTAAAATCAAAATTTAGAGACCAAGATCAAAACTTTTGGTTGGGTAGAAGGCCGGGCTTGATCAAACCCTAGTTCGGGACTTTGATCGGAAAAGTGGAAAATTAGGGCTTCTGCAAAAATGTGAATTTTTGAAATCTGTGACCACGGCTGGAAGCTACTCATAAAAATAGAAGCTTAGAGCTTTGTATCAAACCTTTTGATTGGGAAGAAGAGTGGGCTTCATCAAACCCCAATTCGGGGTCACGTCCAGTGAATCCAGAAGTTTCAAAGGCAAAATTGAGGAGTGAAACTTTGCAGTTTTCAAATTCTGAATATACCAGCTTGATCAGCTCATCAAGGCGTATATTTCTATCATTTCGGAAGTTTGAAATTCAAAGCTTGAATTTTTGGGGTTTCTCTGACAAACCTTAATCTAGCTCCAGATCCAGTTCTTGCAAATCAAGTGGATTGGGTTAATCCTAGAAGAAGATAGATTGGTGACCTGCATAAGTGAAGAAGTTCTTGTTTCAGAGGGAGATGAGGCTAAGGACTTACATAAGAAGATTACAAGCAATATCGATAGGTATGACTTATCCAAGTATGTTTTGATATTTTTTCATGATTAAGTTTATGGTATATTTGTCTTCATATTACTATGGTTAGTACAATCTTGATTAAATCTAGACTTGTCGTATCACCTTAATAAAATTATGAATGCACGATAGAAGATATTCATTGATTAGGGTGTTGACACTTATGATTGTACTAATGCATTGTGATGTTGTATGAGGCTTATGTTGTTCGCTAACATAAAGGGTACACCAAGAAAGACAAATCATGTTCTACTTCAAGAACATATGATCATGGTGACATGAAGACAAAGATTCATCCATTGTCATGGATCACATAGAACATCTACTTACGAGGTATGTATAACTTGGTTCTACAATGGTTAACTTATGAGACATGTAGGTTACTAGCACAAGTCACTGAAGAGAACCAGTAGACATTATGCGGGTATGTTAGACATAACTAGCTAGCATGCTAATCCAGGATAACACAATGATGATACTAACAAGCATGCATAGGGATCGAGAATGAATATAAGTTCAAGAACAGGTAATCCAGGAAGCAAAGATCAAGAGGGAGCACACTCTAGTAGTTTCTGCAAGGATGCAGATATTCAGAGGGATTTGACCACTTCTCACAATCCACATCAGAATGGAGTTGCAGAAAAAGAAGCAAAGACTGAGAGGGAGTCAACCCAACAACCAAACAAAGATAAGTATTTGAATTGTCATTTCTTACATAATGTTATTCAATGATGTATATGCTTATGTTCCTAGAATTAGGTTGTGTATTATGCATATTAGAATAGTTGCATTGATGAACAGTATACTACTAATGTACATGGGTAGGTGGCCTATGGCACTGTACAACATTCCATTGCTACTTATCTAGAATGAAACCTCTTTGCTGACATGTTAGGAGTTGTGCACACTCTTAACAATGTTCTGGTAGAGATTGGAAGGCATCTAGAAAGTTACGGAATATGGATAAATGTTGTATTGAAGCATTGGCTAAGATAATTGCATGATTGTATGACATATTTCTTTATGTGTAAGAATTTGTTCTGAAAACTATGAGATGTTTTCTAATCATGCAATTTAACTTGTTGTGTAGGAAAGATTGTATACCATCACCTACAAAAGAAGGACTACAACATTTGTTCAACAACAAATTTATCTATTGAAAATATTGAAGACATTGAAGCTCCCAGGATCTGGGAAGAATGCCATGATCGAGGAGTACCAGTTGATCATGAAGATGTTTGGGATGCAGTTCCAAGACCTGAAGGGGAGTCTGTAGTGACTTCCAATAGGATCTACAGATCAAGCATGTTGTAGGTGGTAGCATAGAGACTTTTGCTCCTGTAGCCAGATACACTTCCATTAGATCAGTACTTGCTCTGGCTGCAGTGATGAAGTGAAAGATACACCAGATGGATTTCAAGATAGCCTTCTTGAATGGTTTAGTTGAAGAATAAGTGTATGTGGATGACCTGTTTATAACAGGTGAGGATAGATTGATTGCCGACATGCAGCGGAAGCTTGCTTCCGAGTTCAAGATGAAGAACTTGGGGATGATGCAATATTTGTTTTTGGCATGGAGGTGTGGTAGAGTGCAGATGGAATCTTCCTTGGACAAGGGAAGTATGCAGTAGAGATCCTGAAGAGGTTCGGGATGATGGACTGCAAGGCTATGGCCACACCTATGGCATCGAACTTGAAGCTTCTGCGTGATGATTCATCTGAGCCGGTTGATATCACTATGTATCGTCACATGATTGGGTCCTTGATGAACCTGACGAACACGAGACCAGATATTTGCTTTGCGGTGAACACATTGAGCCAGTTCCTGACGGATCCGAGGAGTGTTCACCTGGTAGCTGTAAAGCATATTCTGAGGTACCTGAAGGGTACAATTGATTATGGGCTCAAGTATGATGTGAATCAAAAGTTTAACCTGCAGGGTTATGTTGATTCAGATTGGGCAGGCAGTGCTGCAAATAGGAAGAGCACATTTGGGTGCTACTTCAGTATGGGATCAGGTGTGATCTCTTAGTTTAGCAGGAAGCAGTCCTGTGTAGCACAGAGTACAGCCAAAGTAGAGTATGTTGCGACGGATGAGTAGGTTTCAGATGTATTGACCAAGCCGTTGGCTAGAGTGCAGTTTGAGTACTTCAGAGAGAGGCTTGGTGCACTTCAGATCGAGGTTCCTTCCAAAGGGAAGTGATGAGTTCGGAAGATGAAGATGCACATGAGATTTTTTGACATGGTTGATGTGTTCTCCCTTGGTCATGATGTAATTGCTGAGCCATTTTTCACATGGTGGTAGATGTGTTCTCCCAGGGTGAAAAATTAAGGGCTGGAGCCTTCCCCGAATGGTGGTAGATGTGTTCTCCCATGTTGGTGGTGTAAGTGTTGGATGATGTGCATCTGGGTTGTGCTTCATGGATGATGAGATGATCTAAAGAGGACGATGCTATGATGATCAGGAGGATCATGGATGATGAGCATCAGGACAATGCTCCAGTTACTACTCTGTATATGCATCATGTTGGATGTTGGATATCATCAGTTGGATCATTTATATGTATATGTATGTATGCATCATGTTGGATGCTGGATATGATCAGTTGGATCATTTATATTTATATCTATGTACGCATCATGTTGGATGCTGGATATGATCAGTTGGATCATTTATATGTATGTACGCATCATGTTGGATGCTGGATATGATCGGTTGGATCATTTGTATGTATTTTGTATATGCATCATGTTGGATGCTTGGACCATGTATCTGTATATGTATCGGGTGGATACATTGTATGATCAAGTAGATCATGTATGTTGATATGTATCAAGGATGATCAGGTGGATCATGTATTTGTATTTGTATCAGGTGGATACACTGTATGATCAGGTGGATCATGTATGATGATATGTATTAGGTAGATACTTGGTATGCATCAGGTAGATGCATTGTATGATCAGGATGATCATGGATGACGAGCTTCAGGATGTTGCTCTAGATGACATGCAGTAGGATGTTGCAGTGATGATGATCATGTGTACATCAGGATGATGTATGGTGAGTATCAGGTTGATACTCTGTGGCCGTGGAACAGGTTGTGTAGATAAGCATGTAATTTGTGTCCTAGGAGATTTGTAGATAGTCTTTCGAGGTTTTTCCTATGGCATGTAATTTGTAACCTGGGATATCTGGCAAATGCTCTTTCGAGGTTTTGCTTGGGAGGACATATAATTTTTGCCCTTGGAGATCTGCAGATAGTCTTTCGAGGTTTTGCCAATGGCATGTAATTTGTGCCCTGGGATATCTGGCAGATGCTCTTTCGAGGTTTTGTCCTATGGCATGTAATTTGTGCCCTGGGAGATCCGATAGGTTGAGCCGTGTGCTCGTAATCAGTCCTGGGATTCTCTTTCAAGGTTTTTCCATGACCAAATGTAATTTGTGCCCTAGGAGATCCGATAGGTTGAGCCTTGTGCTCGTAATCAGTCCTGGGATGCTCTTTCAAGGTTTTGTGGTGACCACATGTAATTTGTGCCCTTGGAGATCTGATAGGTTGAGCCTTATGCTCGTAATCAATCCTAGGATTCTCTTTTGATGTTTTGTGGTGGGGTCATTAATAAGTCCTGGAGATCTGGATAGGATGAAAAAGGCCTCAGATGCTCTTTAGGGTTCTTGCTAGTCAAGAGACTCTTTTAAGGTTTTGTGACGCACGTAATAAGTCCTGAGATTTACACAGTATGGCCAGTGATGACAAAGACCTGCAGGTGGTGGGCCTACATCCAGTATGAAAAATGACTGTCTCTGTAGAACTTCCTATGAGGAGTAGATTCAGAGATTGATTGAGATATCAGCAGCAGTGACAATGATCCAGAGAAGATGACTTGTGCTAGAAGACTTGTGTCGAGGAATACCTTCCTATTTAAGAAGGAGTGTTGATGTATATGTAACTTTAGAATGTATTTCATATATATGTATATTGTATTCCTATAGAGATGTTATTATTCCTCTATACGGAAGTGTCGTCATTTATATTGTAAGTGTCGTAACTTATACTTGATGGGTTATTAGACCACCTTGTTGGGGTCATCCCTGTATAAGTCATGTGGGTCAAAGGGTTATTAGACCACCCTAGTGGGGGTCGACCCAGTCAGCATTATGTTAAGTGGTTAAGTTGAGGCCGACCTAGTTGAGTAAAGGTCAAGTCAAGTTAGTGTATAAATAGAGAGTGTGTCTCTCTCATTTTACACATTCTATTCTCTCACTCACACTTGGGAGAGTGGTGCACTTGTGGAGGAGGAGGCTCTGCTGCTAGGAGAAGACTATCTCTTGTATTCTGGTTGTATCATTGCTCTATCTATTTCTGAGGAAGTTATTGGGGTTTTTCACGTTTATGGTTTTCCCCAAGTAAACTCGATGTCTCTTGTGTGCTTGCATTATTGTGTCCATGATTGATATGTTGTAGATTTACTGTACATGTTGTTGTCTTAGTTAATATCCTAGATCAGATTGAAGTAAATTCTAAAAATTTAACAAAAACTATTATAATACCCCGTGTGTTAAGCCCCAGACATATGTAATAATTGTTATTATTATTGTGGCACAAGGTGTCGGAACAAGGGTCTTTAAGGACCTTGAGACATTATTATTATTTTGTAAATAATTAATTAATAAAAATAACTGGCACATCAGGGACCACTAAAAGAGTATGGGATGCCTGTATCCTCAATGTGGGGGGAATGGGGACATTCCTAGCACTTTAGAACTGGTTTGGTTCATATTGGTCCATATTTATGCTTTGGTGAATTTATTAGTTGATGATCACCCAAACATTGTACAACAGTGTAAAGATCCTAGTGGGCGGCCTTCACTAACATCTCGAGGTTTTGGTGTAACGGTTCGTATCATTTGGTATCAGAGCCTCCACCCAGGTTCGAGTCACAGAGCGGGTGGCAACGTCGGCATTGCAGTGTTCGTCCGGGGCTCGTACGGCTCAAAGGGGACACCACCGTACGGGCGCACATCCAGCCCAGAGTCTGGATTGCGGAGCATGGTGGGATTTTAAGATCCTAGTGGGCGGCCTTCGCTAACATCTTGAGGTTTTGGTGTAACGGTTCGTATCAAACAGGCCCAAATTTTGATTATTTTAGCCTATGTTGGTACTATTGAGCCTAATTCATGATTTAATGGGTGCTTGGGTAGATTCCACTTATTGATTGGGCCCCTCTGTTGGTTTTGTAACTCCTTTTTGGAGGTTACACTTGATTTTGTAAACCCCATTTGCACAAGTTCACCCTCACTATCTATTTTTAGCCTTGACACCTCAAAGGTTGGATAAATCCTTGTGTAACCCCTTCTTTCCTATTTTAGGAAGGTGCCTTGGTTTGTGTTATTCCTCACCTCACTAATTTTGATTCCTCTTCATGGATGATATGTACACAAATGAATTTGATTTGGGTCGAGTGACTTGAAGCCACTCTCCTTGAAATTCAAATTGCTTGGGTTGGATTAGAGTTAGCCTCTCGTGGTTGAGTTACCCCCCTTGGTTTGACTCAATTTAGATTACATTTGTTTGATTTTACCCTATTGGGTTATAATTACCTTATTTTTTCTATAAATCCATGGTTGATCTCCTTAGTGAATGTTGTTGATGGTTGTTGATTATTTTTTGGTTATTCTTGGATGTTCATGCCATTGATGTTGAGAGCTTGGTAAGACTGTGAGCTTGGGAAGTCATGTATGCCTGCTATATGAATGAAACTTGTTCTTGAAGCATTGTGATATTGTATGGTGCTTGTGGAAATCCTTGACAAATCTATTGTATTTCCTCCTTGTCCACTACTTGTCTCAGTTCTAGACCTACACATAAATCCTGTGGCGATGTCGTAAGGAACCTAGGGGGTGAAGGGATTACCATTGCACCTGGTAGCGGGGTGGAGGAGAAAGCAGGTGGTGAGTAATTGAGTTGTGGATTCTAAAAATAATACTTGAGCTATACTTGAGTGCACCTCTGTTTTGGATCTATGGCCTCAGCTCGGGGGTGGCCTGTCAAAATGAGATTTGGCTTGGCAGTGCCTATGGCTGGGTGGAATGTGATTTGGATGATGCAAGTTTCACATTATCAAGATAATTGGCTTATTTTATGTAAATTAATATGTTTATATGATGTTTCCATAGCTGAATTTCTCACTATTTATGATCCTAGTAGTTGTATCAATGGTTGGATGTAGATTGGATGGTTTAAATGCTTGGAAATTGGTGTTTTTCCCTTCTATTTGAGATATGATATTTTTTTGTGGCTTATAATATATTTATTCATGTGTTAATTGTTGTATATTACTCTGCAAATATTCCCTCCATGGCTGATCAGATCTGTAGATGAATCCACTGTTGAAGTTGTTTGGTTTTTGGAACTCTAGTTGAGGAATCTTGCTTGGAAATTGGAGTTTTCTCCTTGTTTTGGGATATAATATTATTGGAAGCTATAAATATGTTATTTATGTGTTTTATTGATGTATATTACTCTTGTGTTTTATTGATGTATATTACTCTTCAATGGCACCCTCGATGGATGATCAGGTCTATTTTATGATTCTACAATTGAAATTATTGAGTTTTGATCACTGGTTGATGGGTTTTCTGCTTGGAAAACTAGATTGAATTGATAGATTTTCTGGAGAATTGAATATATGATGTTGTATGGATGTATATGAAATCTCAAGTGTGCCATGTTTGGATGCATATTTACCCATATAGATGGTATGTTTTTATTTGGAAATCACAATTGGTTTTGCAAAGGTTTGGATGCTTACCAGATGATCCAGTAGTGATTTTTTATAGCAATAGTAGATATGATATTTATATGAATTAATGGCTATATATGATATGTGTATTACATTATTGAATGGTTTTAGGTGTTAGTTTCATATATTTCATGATAAGTAATGAAAAATTGTTAATAAAAGTGTCATAAATTGGATTGACGGGAGTGCCATAAATTGCATAGTTTTATGGCAGAAAGATCTAGTTTGTAATTGTTTGAAACAAATGCCGTAAATATGATTAGTTAGAAATTGTAATGTCCCTTTTTTGAATTTTTTTATGGTGAAATTTTCAATCTTTTCCATAGTTCGACCTTTGACTAGTATTAGTTTCTTGACCTCCAAATGGCTTCAAATGCTCCCAAATTGTCACAAGAGGTGCATGGATGGTTTTTTGACATAATTGTGAGGTTTAGGGACGCTTTAGAGTCTTCAAAAGGGTTCTTAAAATCTCCTTTAAGTTCTGGACAAAGTAGGGAGTTTGACTGGCAATTTGGGGTTCAAATACCCCTTGGGTAGGTGTTGAAGATAGCTCTCCAAATGCTATTGGACCCTTTCGAATTTATGGACAGAGGCAGGGGATATCTATGGAAAATCAATATGGATTCATGTGAATATGCATTCAATTTATTAAGTCTGCTACAACCCTCTCAAATCAGATACAAAAAGACTAGTTTCGACCTTGGGGGAAATGATAGGCAATCTTCTCCAAATGCTATGAAAATGAACAATATGACTCCAAGATATTATGCACTAAACATAAAAACTTGTATAAAAGGTTATTAACAGTCTATACATCATTAAATCATCAGTATTTCATTGGTCCATTCGAATACATCAACATATCATTGGCATACATCAACATAGTGGGGAAATTGACACCATTTTCTCATTAATGATCATATTTACATAGTTCCACTTGGAATCTCTACTTGAAGCTATTCAGAAAATGAATAAAAGATCATTTACATAAGATGATAAAATAATGGGGCATTAGAATCTCCCCCAAAGAGTAAAATAGCTCACCAAGTGCGCAATTCCTCAAGGATCATGAATATGCTGAGAAAACTTGAAATTTGTTGGAGAAACAAGCTGAACTAGAAGTGACCATGAGATTCCTTGTAGCTTGAACAAGCAACATATGAATCCATTAAATCTCCAAATGAAAGGTATGAATTGCCTTTCCAATTACCAACTAGAATGGGAATCTTTCACCCTTGAAATTGGTGCTAAGGCAAGTAGAGTAGCACTCCACTAGCTCTCTTCTCAAATGCAATTTCTGAAAATGATCAAAAGCCCTTATCTTACTTGATCCCTTTAATTTATAAAAATCCTTATCCTTTTAAGGTTTGAATTCCATCCATGGACTCCAAGCCAATTCGAATTAGGGAAAGGTTCGTGATTGCCACTTGTCTTCCACTTCCTAGCCTTCCACCTTGCACCAATTCGAGCAGGAATATCTTGAGCTTCTCTAACTCCCATGAGCGCTCCCTTGGAGGATATTTTTAGGCCTGGCATGTCATAATGGTCAGATGTGAGTAATCAGGTCTGCAATTTGTCATAGGTGTCATGGCATCTTCATCATTGTTGTCATAGAGGTTAGGGAATCTATCCCAAGTGTACAAAAACTTCTCATTTGACTCTTCCTCTTCCATGGGAGTCACACTTCCATCCCAATTAGACCTATGATTAATATTTCCAGGTTTATGGGCCTTCCAACTCATCCCAATAACGTTGGGCTCCTTACAGATTCGAATTGACAAGAGAAGGATGTCATGTGGCATAGAAAATCTAGCTTGTGTGGGTCCCATATCCTCCATGTATCTTCATGATCAATTGCCACTTTGATTTTCCATTTTATTTATTTATTTATCTCCTTTATTAAATATTTATTCCATTCTAATGTCCAAACATTATCTATTAGCTCCCTTATTGCAATTCCCAATGTCTCCATCCAACCTAGGGAACAGGTAGGATTGGTGGAATTGTCCTGTCATGAATTTATTTGAATGGGGACATTACAGACTTATTGGGTTGACTATGGTCACCTTTATTTTTTTAATAATGCTAAGGTCAAATTTTATTAAAGTTTGTAAATCTTGTTGCATTATCATGCTTGCATGGTGTTGCATTTGTATGAGCTCTTGGAGAATTTTATAATTGTTTTTAAAGTATCGCAATTATTTCAAAGGATGTATGTTTGATTTAATTAGATTGATGGTATGACATCATATTCTTTGGTTAACCTTAATCCATTGTGATATACATTATTCAACCTTCCTTTGGGTTTACATCATGTGCCTATGACCTTGGTTTCGGGGTCAGGTACACTACTTGACTATTCTCTTAGAACAAACATAAAAACTGAAGAAATTTTTTTTCTTAGGAAAGTAAAAAAGAACCCTCATATTTTGTGTTTTCAAACAAAAAATGATTAAAGAATCTAAAAACCTAAAAGCCAAAAAGTGTTATCCACAGAGAATCAGTTTGCAAATGATGGAAGATATGACAAGGGATCAATAGCCACAAATTCCATGCCTTCCTAGGCAATCTCTTCACCTATCTACAATTATGTTTGCATACAAAAGCATTTGATTTATAGGTGTCCCAACTACCATCTACGATGAGATTAGGGGGAGATATTTCCCAGTTCATAGATAGAAGTAAATTACAATGGAAATATTGCATAAGTCGAAAGCTGAGAGAGAGAGAGAGAGAGAATTGCGTGATAGGTCACACGGAGAGTCTTCCTAAGATGAGGTTGCATTCACCGATACCACCTACAGAGATACAACCTCATCAATACTAGATTCATGCATAACAATCAACATAATAGTTATTAGGAATAATAAGAGTTAGGGTTAAGAGGAGAAAATTCTTGAGTGATATATGGCAGAATGAGGAGATAATACTGGAGGCAGACTGGAGGACAAAGTTTACACCACAAGCAATCATGGAGTTATTGAAAATACCAGAGCTCAAATACCATGTCATACCTAGAGGAATAATCCCAAGGATGAATTTGCATTAATGGGATTTAGATATAAATATACCAAGTAGTTACCTTTGGTTTCATCTTCCAAAGGTACATACAACTCTTCATATTTATTATGATAGTTCATATATTTACAATATGTACAATATGCGTCAATTCCATAGGATTATGTATCCAACAAGTTTGTCAATGAATTAAGGCCATAACTTATCCCTTTTACTATAGAAATTACTATACATTTTTCCAAAAAGTATAGCATGAATTAGGAAAAAGAGCGTTGCCACTTAGTAGTATATGATATTACCTTGGTATGTATTGTATGACAAACTTTGTTGATGGGACCATTACAAATACTATATATCTAAGGAAGTTATTGCATGGAAAATATTTAATTAAAATATTTTCTTTTTCTTTTATGGAATTGTAATTGTAGACCACCGTCATTCCATCAAACAAGGTTGATCAATCCATTTTTTGGAATTGTACACCACATTCATTCCATCAAACAAAGTTGAGTGATCTTAGCAAAAGACTTCCCTTAAATATTAGCGGGCATAAATATACATTGGTAGTCTTTATAAACCAACATAAATCCATCTTAATGAGTTGAGATGGATCAAATCCCTTGAGGTGAAAACTCCTTTTAGAGTCCCAAAATTGACGAAAGGTTTTCACCTAAAGAGATTTGATCCCTATTGATGCTTGAGAGAGCCAGAGTTAAGATGGATCTATGTTGGTTCAATGGCATTGGTTGCATCAAAACAATTAAGATATGTAGAATTAAGTTAAGGTTATGGATATTTAACACTTTAATATTTTAATGATGTCGTTGAGATATAGAGTGCATATGAATTTTTATTTGGATATTCATATATGCAATATTATGTTAAATTAAAGAAATTCAATAATTAAGATATGTATTTGTTGTATATATAAATTTCAAATTAGATTTTTCAATAATATTTTAAATTTATTTGTTGTATTTGAAATGGATCTTTGAATATATAGAGTATATTAGTTAATTATTATTACTATCATTGCAAGGTCATTATCCATTATTAAATATGGATATGTATTTTTAACTTAATTGTTCATATCCAAATTTCAAATTCTATAAATGTGGATATATATTTTAACCTAAACTCATTTTCTATAAATACATATCAAATTTAAAATACATATTGAATTTATGTCAAATTAGCTCATTTATATAAATACATATCCAATTTCAATTTCAAATACTATTGAATTCAAACCCTGTAAATTTTAGATTTTACTTATTTGGATATCTTAGCTAGCAATTTAGACTCCACTTATACTTGAGCAATTTATACATTGTTGAAAGTTAATAATTTTACATATGGATATGTATTTTTTACCTAATTTTACATATCCATATTTCAAATTCTATAAATGTGTATATGGATTTTTAACCTAATTTCATTTTGTATAAATACATATCTAATTTCAAATACATCATGAATTTCAATGTCAAGTTAGCTCATTTATGTAAATACATATCCAATTTCAATGAATTCAAACATGAGAAATTTTAGAATCTACTTATTTGGATATCTTAGCAATCAATTTAGATTCCACTGATATTTATACTTTGTTTAAGGCTATTATTTTTAAATATGGATATTTATTTTTAACTCAATTGTACATATATGTATTTAAAAATACTAACATTCAACAATGGAGAAATTGCTAAGTATCCAAATACATGGAATCTAAATCGCTCCCTAAGATATCCAAATAATTAGAGCCTAAAATTTCTAAGTTTGATTTGAATAGAATTTGAAATTGAAATTCTATATGTATTGATATAAATATGTAAACTTGGAGGGACATCTACTTGGTTTTAAAAAATTTAATATTTTTTTAAACCTATATATACCAAGTCAGCCTGATAGAATGCTAAGAATTGTAATCTCACTAGTCATTAGTGCATTAATTAGTAGTTGAATAGTTAGTTGTTTAATTTGACTAGGACACTTCAATGTCCCATAGTATTTTTTGGCCCATAGTATTGACCCGTAGTATTTATGTGAAGTAATCTTATATATTCTTGTGGTTAATGATGAGAAGGTAATGAATATGCCCACTTCTGTTCTGTCCTTTACTTGTTTCTTCTTTTCTTATAACTGTAACATGGTATCAGAGTTGCATGGCCTGATCCATAACTACTGATTTAGTGTAATCCTTTTCACATAGTGAAAAGCACGTATACACATACGAGTTGATCTCACATCTTTTGGAGGTTGCATATCAAGATGGGAACACATCGGCATGGAGGTGTGACGATCCTTCACAACATTGGGTCATACCTTTTTTTTCCATATAGAGACGTCGGTGCAGCTATTCCTATTGGGAACTACGACACCATCCAAATCGACGCACCTACTACAGCAGAGGAAGCATGCCATCGATGCACCTGTTTCTCTGGAGAGCCGCACCATCGATGCAGTCTTTGCACAGAAGAAGCATGACATCGAAACAAGTGTTGTTCAATAAAAGCACGTCGAACACTGTTCACTTATACGGATTTTGATCCAGCGCACTGTTCTAGCAAGGCAAGGTGCCACACACTATTAAAACAATAGTCATACAAAAATGGCTACTACCAGTTCCAACACTTCAAGTTTGAAGCAGATATCTAGACCAATGTTGACTGGTACCAATTATGAATTTTGGTCAATCAAGATGCAGACGTTTCTCTAACTCAACAAACGTTGGGATATGGTTGAAAAAGAGTTCACAGAACCGATGGAAACTGCTCTGGCCACTATGTCTAATGCGCAAAATAAATCCCTTGAAGAAAGTTGAGAAATAAATCTTACTGCAAAATGGTTGATTGAGAGCTGCATCGAGGAGTCCATTTTCCCGCGGATCTCAGTAGCCACCACTGCACACGAAGCCTGGAATATCCTTGCATTTGCATACAAAGGTACAAATAGAGTAAAAATGGTAAGACTCCAGACCCTCCCACTTCAGTTTGAAAGTCTTAAGATGAAGGAAACAAAAGCTATAGATCGGTTCATGAATTGGGTCTCAGGCATTGTGACTTAATTCCAAACTTATGGAGAAGCTTTGGAACATAAAGTTATTGTCCAAAAGATTCTCAGGTGCCTCACTAACAAATTTGCTATGGTTGTTACTAATGTCAGCCTGATCTATAGGTTTATGGAGTCTCCCAAAGACTGTCACTGGAAAGTTGGTAAAAGAATTATGAGATATGTTGCAGGCACAATTGGTTATGGACGTTGGTACTCTCATTCAGCAGACAATACTATTACAAGGTACACTGACAATGATTTTGCAAGCAATATTGATGATAGGAAAAGTACATCTGGTTATGATATCCATTTCGGTACCAATATGATTTCATGGGCCTCTCAAAAACATTCCATTGTTAGCATGTCTTCTCGAGAAGTAGAATATGTAGAAGCAACTACGGCAACATGCCACACAGTTTGGCTCAAAAGGATTTTGAAGGATATGGGACACACTGAAAAAGAACCAACTCCTATTTTTTGTGACAATAGTTCTGCAATAACATTGTCCAAGCATAATGTATTTTATAGAATAGTGGCAGAGTGGCAATAACATATTGACACTCGCTATCATTTCATTCGTGAGTTAGTCAATGATGGAGAGATCACTTTGTTGTTTTGTGGCTCTAAGGAGCAATTGGCTGACATGTTTACCAAACCTTTGGGAACATTTGCATCTGAGTTTCAGAGAAATCACTTATGCATTGATAGTGCTGAGAATATTGTCCCAGCTAAGATTAAGGGAGTGTGTTAAGAATTGTAATCTCACTAGTCATTAGTGCATTAATTAGTAGTTGAATAGTTGGTTAGTTTGACTAGGACACTTTGATGTCCCATAGTATTGACCTGTAGTATTGTTGTGATGCAATCCTATATATTCTTGTGGCTAATGATGAGAAGGTAATGAATATGTCCACTTGTGTTATGTCCTTTACTTGTATCTTCTTTTCTTATAACTTTAACACATAAGTGACACATCTCACTCATGACTCAGGTTGTAGAAAGGGCATACATCTCACTCACTCAAGTTCTAGAAAGGGCATACAGCTTAACGAAAGTGACAGATCTCACCCATGTCACATCTCACCCACTTAGGTTATAGAAAGGGCCTCTCCATAGAAAAAACATATGATACTATCTTCACAATAATATTATTTTAATTTTTATTTACTTTTAACATTATCATATAAAAATGCATACACCTTACTTCTCTCCTTGCAATAACCACTTACATGGAAATCCAACTATAAAAATCTGAATTCTCAGTTGCATTGAAATTACAATTGAGTAAAAAAGGAAGAGAATGAAATACGCCACCCTTCCAAAGAAGGAACTTAATATGGCTCATAGAGTAACCCGACACTACCCTACCATACCCTACCCTACTTGTGTAACTTTCCATATATAACACGAGTTTGTAAATTTAAAAACTTCTTATAAGAGAGACTAAGAATATATATAATGGCTTATGAAGGAGGCATATATGATTCTCCTAAGTTCTTCCACCTATGAAAGTGGAGCTGTAATGTTTTGACATTATGCTACTCAAGAAATTTTCAACCTTGTTTTCAGTGTTGATTTGCTCGGTAAATTTGAATTGGTTAGCTTCAGTTTGTTTTAAATAATCTAAATAAATAAGTATTGTGTTTTTTAATTATTCATTCTTCGTATTTTTTTAATAATTTTGATATGTAATTTTTTATATAATTTAATATTATTATTAAATATATATATATATATATATATATATATATATATATATATATTATTGTTTTGGGTTATAATTGCCACATATAAATTTTGATATATAATTTTTGAATGATTTAATATTATTAATTTTTTTTAATTGTTTTGTGTTATAATTATCAATTAAGTATTACTTATGTTATATATCTTGACGCAATAACATAAATAAATTGAATGTTATTACTTAGATTTTTTTAACCATGAAAACAGTAACCTCCCAAAGATATATCCAACCGCTGTAAGGAGTCGAGCATAGATGTTATCGCTTACGTTTATTCGAGTGTTAATATGGCACTTAGGACGAGAGAGAACGAAAATAGCCGTGAGGGGTCGAGCATAGACCCACATTTGGTCGGGTAGGCGTATTTCCCTTCGCATTCCCGAGTCCTAGTATTATTCACTTCCGCTAGAGATAGAAGCACGGGAAAGCTAGATATACACGGGAAACATATGTAAGCACGGGCAATAGATATAAGCACGGGTATGCGATATTTTGACTATGGCTCGCAACATTTTCTCTATTGCGAAATACTTTAACTTTAATTTTGACTATGGTTTTCCTAAATAAAGAGAGCTAAGCACGGGGAAGATTATTTCCTGAAAGAGAAGCTGTGCCTTTATATAGTGTTAGAGAGTGAAGCACGGGGAAGAGTTTATCTTACCTCAACTGTTACAGAGATAAACCATTAGAGATAGAAGCAGGTGAAACAGGCACGGGAAAGCTAGATAAGGACGGGGAAGATTGCTATTTTGCACTTATTTTGGGACTAACTTGGCCAATAAAAAAAGAACACGTGTAACTTAGTTGCTTGCTCTTAAAGCCCAATATAGATTAATATACTTATTATGTAAGTAAGATTAATTACTAATTGTTATATGGATTTCGTTTCATTTTTTTATTTTGTAAAACTACAACTGTAAAATTAAAGAAGGGGAACAAATCACTAGCCTAAACACTAAAAAATGCTAGGAAGATTAACCATGGAGCAAAAAATACCTGTCCAAGGGGATTAGGTTCGAAAAGAGTCTTTACAAAACAGCCTTGAGAACAAATCAGTACATAATAGTAGACTATTAAACCATAAAAACCAGACACGCTGACCGTCACAGTAGGAGCTAGAGCAAGCCTAAGTGTTTGCTTCTTCATTCTAGGGGCTTGGCTTGTCTTCGATGATGGGACAACCACTAAAGAAATCCTCATCCCAGTTCTGAGGCGGGAGTTTGGGCATCAGAGATTCAGTTTTGCGAAGAGGTGAAGCGTCACCATTGATTTGCCGAATTCTTTTGTAATGCATAGAATCAATGGTGGTTGGAATAGGAAAGGAATCCACAGCATGAGAGACCGTCCCAGAAAAGGTACCCATGACGACGACAGAGACTTCCACAACAGCACCTTGCGACCCATGCAGAGTAGCTCCCGAAGCAGTGGCGACGCCCCTAAGGTGGGAACTATTTGGTTCAACAAGACCATCATTGTTAATGCTAGGAGCGTCTTGACCAAGGTTGCAGTGAGGAATTAATCTACTAATGAAAGAGTTCTTGCCACCATCCAAGCTGGTGTTCAGAGTAGCAAGCTTTTCGTCCAGCTGAACCAGGCAAGCCCTAGTATCGATGATGGAAGTCTTGGCAATGTTCCAGTTTGCCATCATTTCCTCAATGAGGGAACCCAACATGTTCTTGATTAACCAGTAGTTGTTAATTTGGTTTCCTTGGTTGTCGGAGGCGAGTATATCAAAGACCCTGCTGGATTCCCATTCATCAATTAACATTCGAACTGGAGCTGATACATTGTCGTCATAGCCGCTGATGGCCTTCTTGACCTTGTCCAATGGGGATGCATTTTGACCACCACCATGACCTGTGCCTCGCCTGGAGGTACCGGGCATGGACGAGTCATGGTGTAATTAGTGAGCTCACAGGTTTTGAGAGTCTGAAAAGAGCACTCAACAACATAAACCTGCACAGGATAGCAAATGAGGGTGGTGAAATGCCACTTCTTCATATCAAGAGACTTGGGGAGGGAGCATCAAGGTGCCACACGTGGGAGCATTATGAACATACTGCTCCCGTTAATGCGAAGGGGCGTTGACAACCTGAACAACTTCATTGCCAACCACTCTTGCGTCATCTATATTAATATCCTCGCTCGAGTGCATGGTAGCTTGCGAGGGAGATGACGAGTGCCTAGAGCTGCTGCCAAGTGGATGAGCCATCTGTGGAGTGGCCAATGTTGACGCCCGCATCTAGGTTTTCGTTTCATGAGTTAAAATAAATGATTGTTATTCTTCCCCCTCAAGTACAATCCCTATAAGTAATAAATTTGACTTAAAATAATAACAATAGAAAGGTAAGGTAATCGCCTTAGTTCATATATCTCTTATATATTTGAATTACATATATAAAAACATAAGCTATTTGATGTGTGCTTATTATGCATTCTTATAAGTCATATTGTAATCTTATTTCTTAGTCATATAATGGTAAAACAATAATTAAAATCTTATCTTTTATCTAATCATTTTAACAGAATTATATATATAATTTAAAAAACTGCAATGAGTTTAAAATAAATCAGAATTTAAAATGGATCTGTACTTGTTAGAGAAACAACTCCTCTCATCAAATTAGAAAAGATCGAGAAGAGAGCCTTCAACCTATGCCGTGCCCTGCGACAGCAATGAAGATTCAAACAATAATCAGCTGCATGTTACTTGTTGCCAGTGTATGGACGCGTCTGCACGTCTTTGTAGCTGGTGATAGAATAGCTGGTGCCATTTGGGCTGTTTGTGGGAATAGCGAGTATAGAAACGGTAGCGCTTTACAGCGTAATATAAACCAGGTTTTGGATTCATTGGTGGGGAACGTTTCTACCAGCGGATTCAATACCACTAGTGTTAAGGGCCGAAACAGCATGAGTACTGTTTACGGGTTGGTCCAGTGCAGGGGAGATTTAAATTCCTCCGATTGCAAAGCGTCGGCATCTACGGCGAAAAGAAGTCTTCTTGAGCGATGCCCCAACACCACTTCTGGAATCGTTTATGAAGACAATTGCTTCTTACGTTACGACAATCATAAATTTTACACCGACCATAACGAGAGTAGTCAATTTATGAAAGTCTGCAATCCCTTTATAAGCGATCAGCCAGAACAGTTCGGAAAATTTACGGAGGAAGTTCTCTCAAAAATTATCGAAAAGGCTGTGCACAGTCCCAAACATTTTGCTACAGATAAATTCGAAACTGCTTCTGCGAATATGAGGGAAATCTACAGCTTAGCCCAGTGTTGGAGAGATCTGTCTGAAACCAGCTGCCAGTCGTGCTTAGCTGCCGGTCAGTCAAATATATCCGGTCGCTTGAATATAACTTCTGCGGGATGTCCAACTGGTGCTCTTGGAGCACGCTACCTGAGTAGCAACTGCCTCTTGCGTTACGACATTTATAGTTTTTTCAACACTTCCATCATTCCGTCGCCTCCCAAGCTACATCCAGAACAAAGTCCTCCGTCGCCTGCCAAGCCACAGCCAGAACAAAGTCCTCCGTCGCCTGCCAAGTCACAGCCAGAACAAAGTCCCCCGTTATCCGGTATCTTCTTTCATATAAATAGCTTAAAATAAAATGATCATGATCAGGGTATAGTAGTTTTGTTGTTTATCTGTGTGAAAAAGTGAACAAAGAATATATACACTGTGTAACAAAGCGATTAATGTCATACATTTATGATAACAAGAAAAAAGAAATATTCATCTGTATGGTTAAAAATTTGATGAAATAATTCTCATAATTCTTTATCTGTGTTTTCAACTTAATTTGTTCTTTACAATGTTGATAAAACTCCAGTTTTGTGTCACCGTCCATGATTGGAATCAGTCTAGATCCAAATCCTAGGCTCTATCAAGCCTCCAGATGGATCAAATCTCCTTAGGTACAAACCTCAAGTATTGCACTGAAGGAGCTATTCAAAAAGAGATTTGGAGCTCGAGAGATTTGATCCCTCTAGACTGTTGTTGATAAAACCTAAGATTTGAATCTAGGCTAGTATAGTTTTAAGATATACAAATTAAGATATAGGCAAAACATGTTATAAAAGTAGCAGCCTGAGTTTGTCTTTGATTTGTATATATGTTATTATACAAATTGTTGGATCGTGTCAGAGAGCATATTGTTGGCCTGCATAAAACATAGCCAATTTACACTTCACATAAAACTTGCAGGAGGCCAAAAATATAAGGTGTTTGTGATAACCCAGGGCGTACTAGCCGCTACGATTGGATTAATTGCGGTCATATGCCTTTTGAAGTGGAATTTGTTCTGTCGTCGAAAACCTTCGGAACGCGTTTGTCGTCGAAAACCTTGGGAACGCGTTTCCCAAACCAGAGGTCCTGAAATTTACTTGTGTCTTTTGATCTGTTCATCTATTTCTTTGCAGCAAACTAAATAGACGCCTTGTAAATGTTTTCGCAGGTGAAGGAGGAGAAATTAACATATCACTTAGTATAGCTAAGCCGGAACTTATATTCGACTATGACATTCTCAGAGACGCTGCGTCCAATTTTATAGAAGAAAACAAGCTTGGCGAGGGAGGCTTTGGATCCGTCTTTAAAGTGAGTGGTTAATGTCATTGCTGCTTTCAAATTAAATATTTGGAACCATCAGTTACCCCAAAGAATAGAATTAATTTTGAAGTTCATTGATCTGCTGCTGCAGGGGGTTCTACCTGATGCAAGAGAGGTTGCAATTAAACGGCTGAATATAGGTTCAAGGCAAGGAGACATTGAATTTCTGAATGAAGCAAATCTCATCAGTTGTGTTCAGCACAGCAATCTAGTGAAATTGCTTGGCTGCTGCGTTGAAAGCTCAGAAAGGCTACTAGTTTACGAATACCTCCAGAACAGTAGTCTCGACAAGATCTTATTCGGTAGCTTCTCTCTTTAACTACTTAATCGCTGCATGGATCGTGGATTTTTGGCGTGTTTTTTAATATAGTTTGCTAATGGTTTTACTTCCTGTGATGCAATAATTGTAGATACAACAAAACGTCATTTACTTGACTGGAGAGCTAGGCATGAAATCATAGTTGGAACTGCCCGTGGGCTGGCCTTTCTTCACGAGGAATCTGAGATTCGGATCATCCACAGAGATATTAAAGCAAGCAATATTTTACTTGATCATAAACACAAACCCAAAATAGCAGACTTCGGCTTAGCCAAACTCTTTGCAGAAGATCAGAGCCACGTTAGCACTAGAGTTGCTGGAACTTTGTAAGAATTCTCTCTACAGTTCAATCTCTTGATGTCCCCATCTTTCTTTAATAATTTGAACTATATGAACCAATTACAAGTCACATATATGAGAAAGGATCATATAATAATTGGTTAAGATATAGAGATTCATTGTAGATGGCATTGTGCAGTGGTTACATGGCGCCTGAGTACGCCTTGCGTGGACAGCTGACAGAGAAAGCAGATGTATTCAGTTATGGAGTACTTGTACTTGAGATTATCAGCGGAAGAAAGAATCAGAGTTTACCACAACACATGGAGTTTCTCGTCGAAGCAGTAGGGCTGATGCGGATCTCATTTTTAAAATTTAAAATAGAAATTTTCTAAAATTTTCATAGAATTATGATTCTTGCTAACTAACGTTTTTATACGTTTTGTTGATACTCGTCAATTTCCAGACATGGAGACTGTACAATGAAGAGAGAGCACTAGAAGTTATGGATCGCACATTGGAGGGCAGTTATTCGTCTGAGGAAGCGATTAGAGTGATTAAAATTGGTCTTCTGTGCATTCAAGCGGCTGCAGCATTGCGGCCTTCAATGTCCCGCGTGGTGTCGATGCTGACAAGTGACCAAGAACATATTTCTTCGCCGGCGAGGCCTGTTTTCATCGATATAGATAGTCTGGCCACACCTCACCAACGTCTGAAGGTTATTGACCCTGACAAAACTGCATCAAGCAGTACAGCGACCTCTTCCACGACACGGCCTTTCGATATCCATTCTCCAACTGTCAATCCTTCATCAAGCACCCTGCAGCCTAGGTGAAAATCAGCCATTGGTTCTTTCTATTATACCAGTATTATACTAGTACTGTTATTACTAGTATCCACAAATAAGGTTCGTTTGGAGTCTTCTTTGAAGGTCATTCAGCTTGACTTTTGGTTAAGGGATATTAGGCTATTAACTGTATTTTTG
The DNA here is from genome assembly GCA_027924585.1 of Larix kaempferi. Lineage (NCBI taxonomy): Eukaryota > Viridiplantae > Streptophyta > Pinopsida > Pinales > Pinaceae > Larix > Larix kaempferi. The sequence continues at coordinate 3,719,167 of BSBM01000851.1, read as the reverse complement.
GAGGAGTGGGATGATAATCTTTTACTCGACCAGAGTGTTTTGGCTTTTTTTTTACTAGCTTGTGGGATGTTCTTTGATATTGGTTGGGTTTCTCATCTGTCTCTTTTTAGGTCCATGACCTCCTTAGGCATGTTTGGACATGTTGGTATGCGGATAATTTTCTGATGGTTTTGTCGGTTGTTATTTTGGTGCTTTGGGTGATGGTTGTGATGCCCATCCTTAGTGCTCTGTGGGGAGTACTTATCCTTTGTTTAGTTGATATTTTTGGACATGTTTATGTTATATTTCGATTGGCCGGTTGTAATTTAGCCAATCTTTGTTTTTTGTACTATCTGGCTTATGTTGGCTAGATCCGGCTTTGATATGGTTTGTTTTAGTAGACGTGTTCACACTCTTTTGAGCTAGTGCTATGTATCTCATCTTACTATTTTCAATATTAATAGTATGGACATTTTCTTCTGAAAATAAAATAAAATTATTTGTTACTTGTTCTCTATGTAAGTCTACTTATTCTAGTCGACGGTCACTTGGTGGGGTTAGATGGATTTCATTCCATCCACCCTTTGGGAGTAAGCTTAAATTGTGTTTTTGAATCCATAAATAGATTCAACACCATATAATACCCCATGACACCCAAATTATGCAATTTCCATAGCTAATATATGTGATTCTAAGAGTTTTTAAAGATTTCCAACTTAAAGCAAAATAAGACAGAAATTATACTCTGAAAAGGTTGAAAACCTAGAATAGCAAAATAAGATGGAAATTATACTCGAAAAAAGTTTATACTACACTGTTGTAATCACTAGGTGTCTATGTTATCAATGACCTTCTTCTTATAATTTGGAACTACTACCATAAAATCAACCAAATCAATCAGTACACTTGTCTCATCCTCTTACAATCTAAAAAAACATATATACTAGACCACCCCAAAATCTAAAATATAAATACCTATCTATATAATTATCTTAATTTATTATTAAAAACATTATATTTTCTTCCTTTATAATGTTGATAAAGCTTAATAGTAAAACCTTTTTATAATGTTCATGAAACTTAACAATGAAACCTTTTGATTTATCTCTCGTTTCATAGAAATAAAACGATATATTTGAACACTTTAAATTGTTTAGTTAGAGGACGAATATGAACTCTTTTGAAAAATAAAATTTTCCTTAGTTCATAATTTGTTTATGATTACATCCAAAAATGTATTTATGTTTTAGAAGCATCCAAATTTTTAAGAGTGTTGATGTTGGCATTTCTAATGCTGCTAGTTTGTGTGAGGTAAGTTCACCTATATTCTTAACTGCTTGTTAGGCCTATTTCAGATGTACAAATATCTCTTATTCTTTATAATTTAATCAAGTTATTCTGATACTTCTTCATAGTAATAGAGGGGATACCATCCTTACTCTCTCACTAGAGGGCCGTGATCTTACCCTGCTTTTTTGTTTTATGAGAAGGTGTATATATGAGTGAATGTTTTCAGCATTACGGTTCTGTTTGGTGGACTCTTGGCTGTGCGGATCCTCTATCTCCTCTCGTTGGTGTTTGGTCTCTGTCCAATCTACGTTCTCTGGCATTACAAATCCAAAAAGATCTCTTGTTTGTGGGCTCACATTTCTTAGATTTGGGATTTGGACAGAATCTGAGATCCGTTTTGGCTCTTGGCTCTTAGTACTGCTGTCAGGCAGGCACTTTTGCAGATCCTGTTTTTTGCAGCTCCAGACGAGGTTTTATCTTCTCAGATCCGATTTGAGGTTTTATCTTTTCTCTTATGATCTGTGGCTTTGTGGATATCCTTTGCAAGACGGAGCCGTGGCTTGAAGCTAAGGTAAAATTTAAAATTGGTGGAAAGCCGTCATAGTAAGGGAGCATGTGGATATTATAATGGTTTTATTGAAATCATTTGAAAAGTGAAAGTGTTTTCTTTAAAAGGAGATGTTTATTTTATATCCCATGCCTCTATATTGAGTGAGTAAAAAGGTACACGTAGGGTTTCCAAAAGGATCACTTGGAGATCTCAAGAGTGTCGGACTAGGGTTTCGAATTGTGGTCCTTGCGCCGTATGGACCTTCTTAGATATTTTGCCGTGGTGATTTCATTGAAAACGATTTGAGTCCTCTCTCATTGAAGACCCAGATTGTGGATTTTGGGCATATCGTATGGATTTGGTCGCTGCTCTCTACGTGCAGTTCTTTTTTGTCCTAGTGGAGCAGTTGGGAGAACGCTGTCACTATTTGTCTGGAAGATGATCTGGATCTCTACATTCTGCGGCCTCTTTTTTTGTTATATGATGGCTGGAGAAGGTTGCTTGAGTAGCTATGTTTTTTTATGAACGTGGTCTGCAGATCGTGTGAATCAAGAACCCTGAGCACTATTTAGATCTTGGCTCCTCCATTCTCTTTTTTTTTGTGGGAACAAATAATCACAACAGTCCACTTGCATTCACATCTTCCACAGCACAAAAGAAGCAATTTCAAACCCTTTCTTCAATGGATTGGCCTTTTGTTTGATCAGATCATGATCTATAGGAGTTTTTAATCCAACCGGTTCTACCAAGTCCATCTTGTTGGATCGTTATTTTCTGGAAGAGATTGCACGCCCGTGGTGGTTTTGAAGGCGACTTGTCTGTAGAACGTGCTTCCGTTAGCTGCAAATTGTGGTCTACTGCTTTATGGGAGCAGTGAGATCTGTTGGAGTACTCATGCCCATGAAGAAGCCACCGTTGCTATTCCATTATGTGCCTGGTGCCATAGCACAAACTCTGTTAAGCTTAGATTGACCGAAGCCTGGATATTGATTTCTTAAAATCCAATTTTTTTTTTGCATCAGAAATCAATCTTGTGTTTTTCTCACAGGTTTTGGGAAGAAGTTGCCAGCTCAAAAGGTTTGTGATCGCTGCTCCTTGGTTGTGATCTCGTGATCATTGATCGTGGGTCTTCAAATTGGGACATAGGCTAGACCTCTTCCGGTCTTTTTTTTTTTACTCAGATCTGGCTAGACCTTTCTATGTTGCCTCTGCATATTTTTTGTTGGTGCTTGATATGCTCACTTCATGAAAGAGCGCACACCTTAATGGCAGATCTTTCCTACCGGTGCTCTCTTCCTCTTTGCTTGGTTCAAGATTTGACCACATCTGGTCTTGGAAATTATCTGCAACACTAGTAAACCGGTTCTATTAGAGAGAAAGAGGGGTTGCTTGCCATTCACGTCTGGATTGTTCGAAGATGGTTAGAAGATTGCAATAATTATGTGAGAAGAAGGTTGTTGATCAACTTTGTCATGAATTCATTTCCTTGCAATCCAATGTGGCCTTGTTGCAGGCGGAGAATGCCGAACTAAAGCATCAGTTGAGGATTCATTTGACTCAGAAATCCCTAATGGTTGGTTGATATCCTGCAAAGAAACATGGAAACTTCCCTTGGAGACCTTGAAGAAAAATTTCTAGCAAAGGTCGATCTTCTCAATAATCTGAAAGACGAAGTAAAAGCTCTGTCAACAACAAAACATGATGCCTTAAAGGAGCATGTTTGCAGGCTGGAAGAGACTAATGCCCAGCTAACTAATGAGGCTGCTCACTTACAAGTTTCTGTTGATGAGTTTCATGCAGCAGCAGCTTCTCTTCAAGCAAAATATGATAGGATGTCTGATGAGTATCAAGCTTTGAAGGAAGCACATGACTCCTTGTTGCTACAGCTGACTGAGAAGGATGAGACAATTCAAGGGTTATTGGTTTGCAGACAAGACCTTGAGGAAAATGTCTCTCAACTGCAGAATGCTGAGATGAAGACTGTTGAGCTGCCCAGCTCACCTATTGATGATTGCAACCCACCTGTTTGTAAGAGTGATAATGTCTATATTTCATCACATTCTTTATTGTCTACTAATGGTTGTGTTTCTCCTAGCTTTGAAAAACACACTACAGGTATTGGGTCTCATTTGCTGAACAAAATGGGCTATATCAGAGGAGGACTTGGGAAGAATGGCCAGGGAATTGTTGTTCCTATTTCCCCTGAGTTGCAGACCTCAAGAGCGGGTCTTGGATATGATGTTGCTGCTCCCTCTTCGTCTTTAGTTGGCCTTGTTGAGTCAAGGAATGTTGTATTTGTTACTGGTGGAATTCACAATGAAGAGAACCTGTTGATGAATGTGTTGCTCAGTTGGTTTCCCATAACAAGCCAAAACTTGAGAATGTTGTTGTTGCTTCTATGAGTGAACCAGAACCTCAACCCACCTGAACAAAACTATGTGCCATATAGACATCCTCATAAGAATCGGAGGAATGTACCCAGGAAACAAAATTCTTGGAAGACTGGCAATTCTACTTTTCAAAATTTTCAGAAAAGATGTGAAAGACAGAACCTTGGACCAGTGTCGACTATTCATTGTGGTTGCATTGATGAATGGTCATGGATTCATTTAAATAGATGTTTGAGGACTTCATATCGATGTGTATCTTCAATTGTACAATGTTCCTCTTACCATTGATTTGCTTTGAGTGGTCCAGTGATGTTTGACCAGTGATGGTAGTTGACTGAAGCTTTGACTGGTTTACTTCATTGATTGATATTTGATCGACATCTATTGTTGCATCACTCAGTTGTGTTTAATGGGTAGAATTGGAGATTTGGAGGTATTTTGGCATCACTTTTCCCTATTGTATTCGAGGGTTTTTGGCCATATCTTTGCCATCACTACTCTTGGAGCCTTCATTTTATTTCCTTTGTTTGCAGCATTGCGCTAACATATCTGCTCTCTTTCCAAAGAGTGGTTGCACACCACATTTGTCAATGAATTGTATTAATTCCTCACTTGTAAATGGGTATCTAAAATGGTTTTGTTTTCCAGAACCCATAATGAGGATTGTTGTCCATGATGGCATATTTTGATGGTACCTCTCATTTTGCACTTTTGAGTAGTGGATTTCGGGCCACTAGTGCCGATAGTTCGTTGGAGAGTCACCAAGATTTCGTCTCCCTGTACTGCTTTGCTTCATAGTGTCTTGGAGCTTTCCACAATGGTGTGTTTTGTTGGAAATTATCACCAGATTCAACTAGCACCTTCATCATTTTGCCATCAGTTGTGACATTCACTACCACCATCTTTTCCACTCAGTTCAGCATTGTGGGGGGATGGTATCCAATGCTTCCTTGGGATGGTGTGCATCAGCAGTTTGGATTCTACATTTAGGAGTTCGAAAATTGATACTTGGATCTTCATCAGTTTTCGCTCCATTTCCTTTTTTCGACATGTGTGATTTTCTCTCTTTTGGGGAGGAGTTTTTCCCATGAGGTTTTCTCCTTTTCTCCATTTATGAGAGTAGTTTGTACTGTGGGTACCTTATCAAGCCTAGTTTTCGGGACCCATCTTTGTTTGTTTTTTGTTTCCTACCTACGTTTCGCTTATGGGGGGGTGTTGGCGTTGGCATTTCCAATGCTGCCAGCTTGTGTGAGGTAAGCTCACCTAGGAACTCAATAGCCCCAGCTATTCTTAGTTGTTTATTGGGCATATTTCAGATGTATAAATATCTCTTATTCCTTATAATTTAATCAAGTTATTCTGATACTTCTTCAAAGAGTGCAAATTACCTTACTCTTTATCCTCTTCATTGTTTTTTTTTCAATTTTTTCTTTCTGCATGTTTCTATATGCAGAATTGCCAGACTTCCGGCCAAGGTGGTTTAGGAAGGAGAAACGTTAACGTTGGAGAGACATAGCCACGTGACATCTATTCTTTTTCTTCTCTTTTAGCTGCAATCGTGGTCATCTGAATATCTTCCTCACTCTCCTTTTGTTCTTTTTTAGCTGCAATCGTGGTCACGCTATCCAGTTTATGTTACACGTTAACTTTGTCTATGTCTATGAAAGGTTCTTTTGCTCGTTTAATATGTTAGTTTGAAGTCATTTCATATAATGGGGTTGAATCTTTTTTATCTTATAGTTATATGGTTTTTTTACATTTATAATTTTATTATCTAATTATCATTTAATTAATAACATTATTTAAGTATTATGTTTTAACATCTTCTCTTAAGGATTATAGTACAATTAAAAACATTAACAAAAAATACTATTTCACAAATAGTTATTGGACTAGTGAGACTCCTTCAACTCAATGTTCCCTATTCCTCCAAAATGTATACACTCCCAGCTATGATCCAAGTTTCCTAACATCATTGGACACCATTAACATTTGCAATGTCTGATAACCCTTGTAAAGGTATGATGTTGAAACTCCAAATCCATAAGCATCTCAAACTATTGAATAACTATCTATCATCCATCTCTCTCTGTCTACATATGAAAATGCTTATGTTTATCACTTCTCTATAGAATGGTGGCTGCTCTCTATTGCCAACCGATGGATCTAATATGGTGGTTTGCCTTGCACCGAAGAATGCCTTGTCAACTCATCAATAGGTAGCTTCCCTTCACATGAAAACACCCCTTCACACTTTTATTCATGCACAAATCCACAATATGATGGCCTGCACTACACATGATAATGCCTCATCCACTCATCAACAAGTGGCTTCCCTTCACTTGACAATGTTTCCTTCACAGCTTGACAAGGGCTCATCCACTTATTAGCAGGTGGTTCTGCTTCATAAAATAATTCCCCCTTCACATAGCCTTGGCAATAGCTTGTCCACTTGTCAACATGTCACTGCACCCACAAAAAAATGCCCTTGGTGAATTTCTCGATTACTTGCTTATTCTCTCCAATAATCAATATTTTGATTATGAAGTTATATATAACGATCAATTTGTCAGCTTCTTGAGAAAATAGATTTAGACTCAAATGCGGAGTTAACTTTTAGAAACAATATGGATGGTACATTTCACCTTCTTTCCAATCAAATACTACAAATGTTGGTGCACTTTTATTTCGACCAAGGTTCAAACTTCAACATAACATCAAAAAACAAAACCGCCACAGATACCGACCCGAAAGGGAGTTTAATCCCTTTTGGGAACACTTGTGAAGCAGATAAAGTCTCACCCGAAGTACCTATGGAAGCTGCAGGAACCAGGTTTCTACAACGTAGGAGGGGAATAACTCAAAAACAACCCATTCATTAAAGAACCAAATACATTAACCATTCTAGAGCATCGATACATTCATATCTTCAACACACCAATCACTTCGATAGAACCCATGACATTGCGAGATTCACATAACTTATTTTATATTTCACATCCATATCATTCCTAATTATCGCAAGTATGCATTCATATAAGTAATCAACAGAGGAAAGAAACACATATCACATCATATAAGAATGCCATGTTCTAACGTGGAAACTCATCCTAAGAAAAACGACGGAAGTACTTGTCTTTTATTATGAGTCGTACCCAAATAAGCACTTTAGTTTATGACTTACAAAGGATCTGCCCACAAATCCTGCAAATTAGCGACTCGGATTTTTCAAAATAGCTTCAACATACATAGCATAATGCTTCATTACAAACCCATAACAAGCTTTGGAAGCCTACTCTCTAATCGAATCACAATAGAAATCATAGCAACAACAACCCCAAAATTACCCTCTTATTACAAATTTATAGGGCGCACTTAGCTTGCCCCGCTCCCACTAACCCACTAACTAATTAACCGAATCATTAATGCAAGTGGAAAAAAACCAACTAACTAACAACTAACTCAACTCCACCCATTTGACTTGATCAACATAGTCGTTTTTCTTTATTTCTCGGTTGCTTCATCAGAGTTGACCGCTTCGTCAAACCACTTCCACTTCACCCTTGTCCAAACTATAACTATCTCAGCTAAAAACGGTACCCACAATAAACTAGGCCCAACAGGCCCCAACACTCACATGTGGCTCATCCCGAGCCACTTCAGGATTGTGAGAGAGGTTCCTGTAGCTTCGAAAGAAAATCTTGGATGCTTTGACCAATTGTTGGACTTCATTCTTTTTCTTATCGACATCTTCGACCAGCTCAACAGTAATGTGTGCAGTACTCACCTCAACAGCCTGAGTGGCTGCCGACTAGATGGAAATATGTTTACTCTCGATAACTTCTGATACCCTCTCAGTCTCAAATTGGAGTGCTTGCACCCTTTCCATCTGTTGTCTATGCTGCATCTTTAGCTAATTGATTTCCTGTTGCAGTTCTTTATTCTTAGCAACTCTCCTCATCCTCTAGAATAGTGGTAGATTTTTCAGCTGCTCATGCAGATTACTAATATTTTCTTCAACAACCTCGATCTTGGAGGTAACCTCTTCCAACTTATCATCCTCAAATAAGGAATCCCAAGACTGCGATACTTCTTCATACATTTTCATACATTGGGACTCTGTTTCCTAAATACTTTAAACAACTTCTTGGAATTTTGCTTATCGTTGTTATCCTACTTCGGGGGGAGTGCTTGGCACAAGTTTATCCTCCAAATCTTGCACCTTCTGTCAATATCCCAAAACGACTACTTTCAAGCGTTGTAGCTTCTCCTCCAATGTCATATCTTCAATGATCTCCGCCTCAGGTACTGCGTGGCATGTGACTTCGATGACCTCTTGAAACTTTTCCTTCTCTTGTTGAAGTAAGTCCTTGGCCTGTTGAAGCTTAGTGGTCAAGTCCTTTAATGCAATCACCTAATTCTTATACCCTTTCATCATATCCAAGAGGGAGCTTTCGAGGGCCTCAAATTCACATCCTTTGCAATATTGTCTTGCAACTTATGCAACATTTAGAGTGGTAATGCAAACAACTTCAGGTTCACATACCTTGACTTTGGAATTTGCACAATTGTTCCGAGCTCATTAAAGCTCAAATATCTAGGTAGAATTTTAACCACTCATTTCGTCGAAGGAAGTGGGGTTGTCTGGTCCTAGCCTTCTTCTCCATGCGCAACTTCGACTTGTGGTGGAGCCAAAATGAAAATCTTCTTAACTTACTCGAACAATGTATCCAGGACATCTATGACACTACTGAATAGTTGCACTGTTCTATCTTCCACGATCTTCCGATTTTCTTCAGCTACTTCCGTCATCTTGCAGAATGGGATGTTAATGTAATCATCGGTTTACGCTTGGGAATTGTCAAGATTATGTGCCTTCTCTTAACACCCAAAAAGTGCTCACTACCTCATCTCCCTCATTACATGACTCATTTGTCTATATTTCCTACCATATTTGCCTCCAAAACCTTAAAAAACCATTAAAAAGCCTCCAAAAGGCCAGAAAACCCCCTTTGTTCCCCAAAATAATTTAAATTCCTCCAAAAATAACAAAAGCCTTCTTAAAGGGCCCTAAATTCCCAAAAATCAAATAAAAGGGAATAAAAAATATTAAAAAAGAGGAAAAAGAGGGAAAAAAGAAGCAAAACCCCTATACAATTGACCTCAACCATCTGGTGCCCAAAACCATGGGTCAACACTCCACCACTAAAAAACCTATAAATAGGTGATGGAGGCTCCCCATTTAAGATCCCCAATTTCTCCCATCCTTATGCTGCCAAAAATTCTCTTAAAACCCTAGCTCTCCACTTGGAGCTAATTTCCCACTTGAGAACCCCTTTGGCCCATATCCAAAACACCTTGGAAGAAGGAGAAGGAACAACACTGGAGCATTGGAGCAGCCCTTGGACTACTGCAAAGGCTCCATCAACCTCACATTTGAGGTAAACTTAATACAAAACAAATTTTCATTATCTTGTCATTTCTTTTTTATGCACATGCTTAGAATAGTTTACTGTCTTTACTTACTGTCATATTTTACTATTTTAATGAACTGCTACTAAGGAGTCCCTTCTCCTTAGTAGGTTCCCATTTGCACAAGCTAGGGTGAAAACCCTAGCTACAGTTTTGGCGACCATACTGGGGATCGAACCCAGAATCCCTATCTACTGTCTTGTTTATTGTTTTTACCATTTGTATTGAACTGCTACTAAGGAGTCCCTTCTCCTTAGTAGGTGCTTATTTGCACAAGCTAGGGTGAAAACCCTAGCTATAGTTTTGGTGACTCCCCTATTGTTCCTTTGAGTTTCTGGTTATAATTTTTAGAAGTTTTTAGTTTTATGCAATAATTTTTCTATTTTCCCCTTTCGGCTGTCCCCTTCGGCAGTTGGGTTTGCTGCCAGAAATCGCGTATTTTTTCCCCACAGCTGCGATCCCACCACGGCTTTCAGACTGTTACGTACGATCCGATTGCGGATCTCAAACTGTTTCCTGCGATCTCCTCGCGGCTTTCAGTCTGTTTCCTGTGATCCGACCACGGCTCTCAGCCTATTTCCTGCAATCCGACCGCGGCTATTAGCCTGTTCCCTGCGATCCGCCTACAGCTTTCAGCCTTTTTCCTGCAATCCACCTGCGGCCTTCAGCCTTTTCCCTACGATCCACCCACAGCTTTTAGCTTGTTTCGTGTGATCTCCCCAAGGCTTTCATCCTGTTTCCTGCGCTCTCCCCATGGCTTTCAGCCTGTTTCCTGCGATTTCCCCATGGCTTTCATCCTATTTCCTGCGATCACCCTGCGGCTTTCAGCCTATTTCCTATGATCTCCCCGTGGATTTCAACCTGTTTCCTGCGATCTCCCCGCAGCTTTCAGCCTGTTTCCTGCAATCAATCCGCAGCTTTCAACGTTTTTCCCGCGATCCACCCGCGCAGTTTCGCCACAGACCCACGATCTGTTTTCTGCACTTTTTTACCCTGTTTTGAACTTAGCACTTTGCTGCAATATTTTCTGCACCTGCACAGCCACCTGTTCTATCTGCAGCCATACTTACCTACAGCCTTGTTCTGCAGTTTGCTTTCTGTTCCATTTATAGAGTTTTTTAAGTTTAAGCATTTCAATTGAAAATAGAAAATTTTGCATTACAAGTTGAAATTCCGCATTATTATTATTAGTTAGAAAGTTGCCCACCCCGTGGCACTTTTATTTGGGTTCATTATCTCACATGCACACACTCTGTCACCTAATTCAAGTGAGCCCTAAAATACTACTTAACACAACCAACATTCTAACCCCACTTGGGGAACACATAAGAATATTGTAGTTAGGTAGGGTCGGAGGGATAGGCATCCAAATAACACCCCTTGGTCGCTTACACTTGAGACATAGTTGTTGTTCATTAGGGAACCAAAATCCCCTAGAATTTTTTGGCACGGTCACAACCAGTTTATCAGAGGGCCTCTCCCTTAGGAGGGTTGAAGTAGCTAGACTGGTTCTGGAGGCCTGAGTGGAATACCGCAATCCATTCAGTAACCGAAGGTTACCTACTCACTGGTATGTGTGTGGTGTTCTCTTTAGGCCCACACGGTGATAGGACCAGAGCTGCAGATTCACCTTTTTTGGATGTGTCATGAACGGGGTATCTTAGTTGTCTTTCTTCTAGGATTGTCTTCCCAGTGTCCCTCCCGATAGGGGGATATCTTTAGCCACTTGGCTCTACTATCCATATTGTTTGACTTGGATTTCATCACCTTGCAGAGGATATGTCTAGTTGAGTCAGAATACTATTTAGCTAGGTGTTTGCATTCTCCATTACCTCCCTTTGGTCTAGAGAGCCCACTATTTTTTTTTTTTTTTAGGAAACCTGCTGCTTGTTGGTATTCTGACCATTGTTGTTGATACTCCACTTATTGTAGCACAGCTGTTACAGTAAGTGTTTTGAGTTGGTTGTTGGCTTGAGTGCCATATTTTTTGCACTCTCCTTCTACACACTCGGCTGCATTAGGGTTTTTGAGCTGTTTTTCACTTGACACAACCCCCAGATACTTGACACCATTTGTCACCATTGAGTCCCCGAGACATTCTCGGCGCCTCCGGGGCAAGCCCCCGCAGCACGGTTCACTTGACATCACCCGTCATAGACGTAGATCTTCATCGCTTGATACCACTCATCATAGATCTCAAGATTTGTCACTTGACTCTACTCATCGACAACATAGAACTCCATCACTCGACCCGAATGCCCCTTATTTCACATCTGATTTTGAGGTAGAGTCCGAGAACCCCACTTATACTGCACCAACCAGCCCCATGGCTGGCATGAATTCCAACCCTTCCTTTGTAGGAACCACTGGTGGAGCATCCACCACCACCACCCCAGCTACCACACCCACTTTGGGTATGCCCTCAATGGGGCCCACACCCACCATTCCGATCACTGTGCCCATTCCAGTTGCTAGCATACCCAACCCAACTCCACCAATGACTCACACTACCCTTGGTGGCGCAGGACCATCCCTTACCACTTTCATTCCCCCACTTGGGGGCAACATCCCCAACCTGAACGCAGCCCCTCCAATTGGGGGCATTGGCCCCAACATGGCCATGACCACCAGTATGTCACATCCTTCTACTAGTTTGCCATTCATGGCTAGTCTCAAACTTCCTGATCTGGCCAGACTGACCAACGATCCCATCAGACACGATCCTGCGTGGCCTCACATGCCCACCAAGATCCCATCAGACATCCCTAAGTTTGAGGGCAAGGTAGGTGAAGACCCCCATAACCACATTATGTCCTTCCATCTATGGTGTTCCTCTAACTCCATAGTGGACGAATCCATCCAACTCTATCTGTTACAATGCACCCTCACTAGCTCTGCAACCAAGTGGTACATCGAGCAGCCCCATGGGACCCATGCCACCTTTACTTCCCTCGCCTCGACCTTCCTGCAGTTCTTTCAGTTACCTGTCCACTATGACGCGGGAGTTGAGATCCTACTATCTTGCAGGAAGAATACGGCCACCCACATCACTGACCACATTCATGAGTGGCACCGACGCCGAAGCCTATGCAAAATCAATTAAGATGATCGTATCTTCTTAGATTGGTTCCTAAAATCTCTCCTTCCCATCATTGCCAAGGATGTGGCATCCGAGCGACCCTAGTCCGAGGAAGAGGCCATCCTAAAAGCCCAACAATTTGACCTTATTTACGCCCAATCTGGTTACCTCTATGCCATCATACCTAACACCCCCCGTGACAATTCCTCCTGAAACAATGCGCCGGGGGCATCCCATGCCGTCGATGGAATCAATGGCCGTATTGCCTCGCATAACCAACCTTTTTCCATAGCACGAACTACTGCTGGCCCTGAACTTTCGTGGGCTACATCCCACTCTAGAGCAACCAATTCGTATGCTCCCATGGCACATCACCACCATTCCCATGGACCCTCATGTCCACCTCAGTGCTTTGGCCATGCATCCCCCGCTTACGCCCCCCCAGTCGCACCTCAGCCATATTACCACCCACAGGCCATGCAAGCTCTTCTATCCTCTCAAGCCCCTCCTGCTTATTATCCACCACAGGGAGGACCTATGGAAAACCCACAACCCGTCGTACAGACGTATCAGCAAACCCCACAAGGTTCAATTCTTGCACCGCCTCCACCCACTTATTATCCACCGCAACTTGCTCCCGCACCTCCACAACCACAGAACCCACCTGCCACCCAAGGGCAAGTGTATGCCCAACAAAATCTGTATAAGAACAAAAATAACCAATGCCAGTAAGGCTCGCAAGACTGTGGCAAAGGACATAACCTCAGGAACAACCCCCCTCTGGGCCAAGGTGGCCAACCCCCTAATCCCTCAAACAACAATAACGCAGCACCTGCTAACCAAAACCCCGACAAGCCGCCCAAACAAGCCAAAAATCCTAATTTGTGAACAAACCATCCTTGTTCTATTTGCGGGGTCTATGGCCATTACACACATGCTTGCCCACATTTGGAGTGGGCTCGGCAACTTTGGACTGATGATGACAACTGCCAAGGGCACACAGCTCCTCAGGCGCCGCCCAATCCCCCACCACCTCAGACTCAACCCTTGGTGCTCCAGAACCCTTTACCAACCCAAGGCGTAGTGAACACTCAACCGTTGGCTCCCCCTCTAGGAAATGCGCCACCACAATAGAAAATCACTTATGTCGCTCCTGATCAACCCATGGTCGACTCAGGTAACCATCACTTGTTAATGATGTCATCCGCCAATGTCAACCTTCAAACCCGTCGGAACCAATATGGCTCCACCCCTGAAGCCCCTCCCGCCGACAAAAAAAGCAACGCTCTTCCCACCGATTAGTCATTACAAATACCTCCGGCTCCATTAGATGGCACCTCAAAAGCCCCTCGCTTCCCACTTCGCCGCATCAACAATAAACCCAATGCTCGCGCTGCGTCTAATTACAACATTGTAGATGATTTAGCTCAGTCCCCCGTAGCCATGTCTGCATTAGAGGTCTTAAAAAATTGCCCTACACAGCGCAAGACTTTTCTCTCAAGCATTGGTGCTATTGACCCAAATGATTCACGAATGATGGCCTTCGATTTGGACCAATCCGAACCACGCCTGCCTTCCACTTTAGCATTCCAAGTTTCTGTATCCGTTCAGAATCTTGTCATCCATCAGTGCATCATCGATGAAGGTGCCTCCACATGCGTTATATCCACATTCGTTTGATAGAAGTTGGGACCCCCTACTCTCCAGCAGTCCACCACTGTGTTGCAAGCCTACGACAGCCGTTTGGCTCAACCCCAAGGTCTCTTAGCTAATGTCCCCGTCCAATTGGCTGGTAAAACCGTGCTCATTGACATAGAGGTCATCAATGCCCAACTTGATTATAACCTCTTACTTGGCCACAGTTACATGTACACCATGCGGGCGGTTTCCTCATCCATTTTTCGTACCATGATGTTCCCCCATGACGGACGCGCGGTCAAGGTTGGTCAACTCACCTATTATGATCCCAATGCCCCCGCTGCACCCGAAAATGTTCTCCCCATGGTTGAAAAACCTGTTTGTGGTGCCACTACCTCGTTGGTTTCCTTAGTGGGACCTGGATTTTACTCAGATATGCTGATGACCTCAACATTCCACTCCATTCCACCCCCATCACCAGTGACCGAAATATCTGACTTATGTACCCTTTCCCACAATCCACCAACACCCAATCATCAACCGCCCTTGCTACCTCAACCACCATTGGTACCTCGTCATGTTGGTGTTACACCCATCCATACAATCCCCTTCCTATTCCCTCCTTTGGGAGTAGTAAGCGCCCCGATTATGGCTACTCTCACCCTCCCCGGTTTAACTTTAGGCTTACATGTATGGTACATTACGCCTCCCATTTCACCTCCGACACCAAATGTTGTCCTATAATCGGTGCAACCCATCACCACTGCTAGTCAACCACCTCCTGGTGTCACTACTCCTTCCTCGTCCAATAATCCATCCCCTCTTATCAAGCACCCTGGGGGCAGAGGCCCACAACCATACACTGCTTTACACCCCCCCCAAAATGGTTAAAAACCCCCCCACATTTTGCGTTCCTCCCAAATGCTCTTTGTGTGATGAATTGGGCCATGCTACCCATCAATGTCCATAATTACCTGCATTACAAGAGCACATGCAAATGCTTGACGACGACCCCAACATCCCAGTTGTCCAACTCGACCCTACCCCTAAGCTTTGCAATAAATCACTACGTACCAATCACCCTTGTGCAATCTGCGGTATTTATGGCCATTACTCACATCACTTCCCTGATCTCCCATATTACAGAGCAACTCTCTACAAAATGAATAATTTGGACCTTGAGATGGCTCCCCCCACCATTGAAGAGGTCCATCCCCCAGCATCCCCGCAAATCAGAGAGATTAATACCATTTATATGATCTCTTCTACTAACACTCCCTCGTCAACCGATTTGACAACCCAGGGTTTCCACAATGATGAGGAGATTCTCGAGGCTCTTACTGCACCTGATTACCCCTGGGAATATATGCACCATCGTTCCTATTTCCTTCTAGAAGAGTCCTCCCCCAGCACAGCCACCCAATTTTCGGTTGAGTCCAAAGATTTCCTCCCCGCCAAAGTCGACTAGTTTAAAGAGCCCATTCCCGCTCTCGATGCCTTCGAGGAAGGTAACATGGCCAATATCTCACCCACAATCCACATTGATATCTCTGCCCCAGCCAGTCCTCATGAACTCATTATGTTAGGAGCCTCCTGTACTAAGTACGAGATCAGAGAGTACAAAAAAGTTTTCCAAGAGTTCTGCGATGTCTTTTCCTAGTCCTATACTGAAATGCCTGGTCTTGACCCCACTATTGAAGAGGAAACCACATGTCCACAGCATGGGGGAAGGCCCAAAACCTTTCCTACTCATCATCATCATCATTCACGTCGGCAATACTGGGGGCATCCACCCCGCAAGGGGAATCCCCCATCATCATATCATCACTTCTGTATTCCACCACGTCTCACAGCCTCATGGTACACCAGCCCTCCAGTAGTTGGTCAATGCCCTGTTGATCCCTCTCTAAGATAGCATCTCCATCGCATTGACACCTCTGAGTTCAGGGGCATAATAGAATACCTTGAACCTCGGATAGGGGGCATGATCAATCATTTTGACCCTACCCCATCACATCTATCTCAGCCCCTCAATGAACCCATTGTTCAAACCAACACATATGTGATCCACAATCATAAACCCCATGCACATAGCATGGGGGCAGGTCATTAACCCTGCTCACTTTTTCACATGTGTGATCTCAACCATTTTTGAGGTCACATATCACTTGTATATTTGATTTGATTTGATACACCTAGTATTCTTCCCCCGCGGGTAATCATTTCTCCCCACCACTGCATCCTTGGCTTGGTGGGCTCACCTTTATTTGCGACCATTTTTTAACCTAGTTATTTCCTTTAACCATTCCGGAATCCTTATGACCTCCTTTTTTCGCACCATTTGCACCACTGGATTCATATTTTTGTGCCCATGATGATGCTTGAGACCATTTCTCACTCTCACCAAAAACTTTTGGGAATTTTTCCCCCGCACGCCGCCATCTCGATTTGCGTGCCACATCGGCCATTGTCAGTTTTTAGCATTCCTTATACCATAGGATTCATTTTTCCGTGCTCGTGATGATGCTTGAGATCATTTCTTGCTCTCACCCCCAGATTTTTTGGGTATTTTTTCCAAAACGCCCCCCATCGCCTCGGTTTGCGTGCCACCTCAACCGTCGTCCGCTTTTGACACTTTTTGTATCGCCGGATTTAGTTTTTCGAGCTCGTGATGATGCTTGAGATCATTTATTTCTCTCACCAGGACGAGTTTCAACATTGTGTCTCGATGCCTTGCTACCTCGGTTTGCCCGCCACATCGACTGCCATCGAATTGTTACACATTTTTACATGAGCCATTCACTCCATTCATACTGCAATTATTTCGTTATTTTACCGCCATTCATCATCCCGCAAGGAGGAACCACTAGTGTTCCCCCCCCCCCATTCTTGACTCTCATTTGTGTCCCTTGAATGAGCACTTCCTCCTTGCCTGGCCATTCCTTTTGTTCGGTATAATTTTATCCCTTTTTTGGGCCGGACAAGTCCTTTATGAAAACGAAACTTAGGGAGTTTCTGTTAAGCTCTTTTATGACTCCTAAAAAAATGAAAATATCGCCGAGAAATCTTGCTTCCTTTCATGCTCGTTAAAGTACCTGAAAGGGCGTCTATCTGGTATAAGTTTAACCCTTTTCTAGACCTGGTAGAATAATTACAAAAAATGAATACTCTAGTCACACCGACTAGAAGAGTTCTTCATTGCATCCTTTTATGCTTTTTCGGGCCTTGGAGACTAACACACAAAAAAGAATCCCCCTAGAATTTTCTTATTGCTTTCAGACTCTCTAAAATTGAAAGCAACCATGAGCATGCACCGTCCTGGGCTCGTACAAATCCACACGATGGTACCATTCCATTATTTCAGAGTCTTCTTATCGCTTTCAGACTCCTTAAAATTGAAAGCAATCACGAGCATGAATTGTCCTGGGATCGTATAAATCCACACGACAGTACCATTTTGAGCACACTTCTTCCAGCTCCTTAAACCATGAAGAAGCCCCCACCGGTGCCTCTCGGCACTATGATCGATCATCTCTGCAGCACCCCCAATAAGGTCTCCTTTGTTCAAAGTATTCTGCAGTCTCCTGCCATCTTACACCAACTTGAGTATCACTCATCCCAGTGACCCTCCCTAATCCATTAAAGCTATGATCCCTTTCCCACCAGTCAGTTTCATATGCTGCCCGATCACCCCCGCCATCATCCTCTGAACAAGGGAAGTTTGAGTCCACCCACTCTATTTTCCCAATTATTCCCCACCCCCACAGTATGTTAGTCCTACCATCAGTACTTTCACACTTTGGTTCTCCACCTCATGCTCCTATCAAAAAAACATCATTGCCTTGGTAGTTGCAGGTCTCCCTCTATCGATGCCATCCCATCTATTCCAAAGGATAGACCTAGAGGTCCCTGCGCCTTGGACTCATCACCATCTATGGTGAGTGCCTACGAACCATTTTGAGAGGAGTCATCAGTGCCTCTCCGAATGGTTGTTTCTCACATGCTCGACTTCAACACCTTGATCTCATCGTTGAGAATAGTGCAAGGTATATATCCCTTTAGTTATTGGTCGAAGACCCCGGATTTCGCCCGACTCTAGCACATTGGTGAGTCACTTTAGAACA
The DNA here is from genome assembly GCA_027924585.1 of Larix kaempferi. Taxonomy (NCBI): domain Eukaryota; kingdom Viridiplantae; phylum Streptophyta; class Pinopsida; order Pinales; family Pinaceae; genus Larix; species Larix kaempferi. Next base: position 3,700,645 of record BSBM01000851.1, on the reverse strand, counting down.
CCCAGTTATATGTTCCCGTGGATGTCCGGGTTGCATTGGCGATTGTATTCGGAATCCATCCACTTATATGCTTCCTTGAGTACCCAGTTCAACTCTAGTCTAGTGTACCATTGAGGGTATGACCCCTCGTCATTATGATCTTCCAGTTCATCAGTTCCTCTGGTACCATACTCAACCCCACTATTGATATTCCAGTGTATCAGTTCTTCAGCTCAGACATGGTCATCCTGGCAGTATGTCCTAGACTTGTGTCCCCTTTTGGACCCTTATGATGTACACAGTGGTTCTCCATGTATCTTTCAGGTGCCCATTTTTGGGCCTCCTTGTTATTTCTTATATATATCTTGATACGAGCATGGGTATGCCCGACTTGTCCCTATATTGAGATTCTTCCTCATTCATTATTTGAGGCCATGTATCTTTTAGGTCCCCATTTTTTGGACCTCATTGATATTTTTTATATATCTTGATACAAGCATGGGTATGCCTGCCTCGTCCATATGTTGAGATTATTCCTCATTCATTATTGAGGTCATGTACTTTCAGTTTTTGCAGTTATTTCGGGACCGTTGTTCCGAGCTCTAGTTTGTTTCTTCTCCTCTCCACATCCCAGGAAAACCATAAAAGACCTATGATGTCTATCGGCCGTACGATGAGCTTCTTCCCTCACACATTAGGGGGCAATATGTTAGCACCCAAAAAGTGCTCACTACCTCATCTCCCTCATTACATGACTCATTTGTCCATATTTCGTACCATATTTGCCTCCAAAACCTTAAAAAACCATTAAAAAGCCTCCAAAAGGCTAGAAAACCCCCTTTGTTCCCTAAAATAATTTAAATTCCTCCAAAAATAGCAAAAACCCTCTAAAAGGGCCCTAAATTCCCAAAAATCAAATAAAAGGGAATAAAAAATATTAAAAAAGAGGAAAAAGAGGGGAAAAAGAAGCAAAAACCCTATACAATTGACCTAAACCATATGGTTCCCAAAACCATGGGTCAACACTCCACCCCTAAAAAACCTATAAATAGGTGATGGAGGCTCCCCATTCCAGATCCCCAATTTCTCCCATCCTTATGCTGTAAAAAATTCTCTTGAAACCCTAGCTCTCCACTTGGAGCTAATTTATCACTTGAGAACCCCTTTGGCACATATCCAAAACACCTTGGAAGAAGGAGAAGGAACAACACTGGAGCATTGGAGCAGCCCCTGGACTACTACAAAGGCTCCATCAACCTCACATTTGAGGTAAACTTAATACAAAATAGATTTTCATTATCTTGTCATTTCTTTTTTATGCACATGCTTAGAATAGTTTACTGTCTTTACTTTCTGTCATATTTTACTGTTTTATTGAATTGCTAATAAGGAGTCCCTTCTCCTTAGTAGGTGCCCATTTGCACAAGCTAGGGTGAAAACCCTAGCTACACCTTCCTCTTTTTCTTTCCTCCTTGCGCCGACATACCCGCTTTGCGTTTATCCCCCATACCCAGATCGATAGGTGTCTGACTTGATTCTTGATCCTCTTGGTCAGACTATGGTGGGTTTCCCTCATCTCCTCCGTGTAATAGACATTTTAATTGTATTACTTAATGTTTAGGATCCTATTATTATTATCAAGAGGTGTATCTATAAGGTCACAACCTTATATGAAAATTCACTCCAAGGCTTATGTTAGGAACCCATGTCTTTCCTTTGTTAGTATATTGTTGTTGGAAGCATATGATTTGTAAGTTGTCCCGTAGTATCTTTTGATCCATAGTTTGTGTTATTGTTGTTTGGCACATATGCTTTGTAAGTTGCCCGTAGTATTGTTGATGCATAGTTTGTATTGGCCCATGGTTTTGACCCATAGTATTGGCGCCTAGACTTAGTATATAAGTGTGTGTTGAGGTCTATTAAGGCACCGTGAAGTTATTTGTATTGAGCTTGCTCAAAGGAGGTTTCCCCCTCGAAGTGGCCTACGATCAATAAAAGTGATTCCGAGTTCTTTTATTTCTTCTATATCGTGTATTTTCATTAATTAATTGTTGCAGGTTCTTCACAGCTTATAAATATTAATCCATACTCATTGTAATGGATCATATTTTATTCAATATCATATTATATATATTTATATACTCTTGTATATTTTAGCACTCAGTTATACGTTTCCGCTTTTACGCGCACTAGCTGGAATCAAAGCCTGAGCTCCCAGGTCCGCAACTCCTTTACATTCCTCCATCTCTACCATGCTCTTTCCCTCGCGATGCGTCCCTCATTCACTCTTCTTCTCCACACTGTTGCAACCCACTTCGTTGCTCCTTCATCACCCATCACCCACCACTTCCCTCCAATATCATTTGTCCCTTCACGCACATCTCTCTCCATGCTCCACTACGCAATCCTTGCACCTTTCTCTCCACCCTCTCCCTTCTTTTCGTGTCCTCCTTAGTGTGCCCATATTCTCCCACTTTCACACATATCCTATCTCGACTACATCTGCATCTTCGCTGCAAACGTTCTCTCAATTTATGCACTCCAACTTCTCTCCACTACAACCTGCTACCAGCTTATGTGCTCCATCTTCCCTACACCATGACCTTCTCTCACTCTATACACCGCTGCTTCCACTGCGACTTTCGCTCACCTCACGCCATACACCACTCCCTCCACTGCAACTTTCTCTCACTCCATACACCTTGGCTTTACCACTATCACTCAATTCCCTACATCATTCCCTTCCATTCCACACTAGCTCACACCTCTTCTTGATTCCCACCTACATTTCATGTTCCCCCTCGTCAACCATTTCTATGCACCCCTTCCATCCACCCATCCTATTCAACATCATCTCCAACTGTAAGCAAACACCAAGCTATACATAGATTATACAAATTTTAATCTGTGGATAATTGGGAAAGAACTGCAGAAAACAATCAATCTCACTTTAGTTCAAGTAAAATTCCATTGGTTACTAGAATGAATGATCTCAGTGCTAGATTGGAGAAGCTTGATGAAAAGGTCAACAAACATTATGAGGAGCTAAAATCCGACATTGAGAAGAAGGATAACAAAGTGGCTCGATCTCTTGCAGACATTAGAGTGGAGATGAAGAAAAACACATACATTTCAAGTGAACGTCATGAGAAACTCATACATCTAATTATGAATACATCAAACACAGACTCCCCCAAAACACCAGAACAACCAAGGATCAGATCAAGTGAAACCATATTTAAAGATGACCCATATATTCCAAGAACTCAAGAAAGAGACTACCATAAAATAAAATAAAAGAATTAACAAAATATGATGGGAAGGGCCATAGAGGAGCTGTTGTTTGGGGTGTGTTTGGGTCAATAAAATGGAAGGTATCTTTGAATCAAACCCACTGATGGGAGAACGAGAGTAGATAATGACAGCCGCAAATAATTTGGAGGGAGAAGATTACGACTTGTTTTTATGGTGGAGTGGGAAGTGTACCGCCCGGGCCTTCCTTTGGAAAAATTTCATCACAACATTATTAAAAAGATTCCATGATGAAAAAGAAGATGATCTATATAATAAATTCATTCATCTAAATAAAAAAGGGAATGTCAAGGATTACACACACGAATGAGAATTCCTCACAACAAGACAAGATGGATTGTTAGATGAACAATTACTAAAAATGTATATCCGCGGGTTAAAGGATTACACCCGAAGTGAACTGAAGCTATGGAAACCTAAAACCATTGAGGACGCCAGATATGTAGCCAAACTAATCGAAAACAAAAACAAGTACAACAAGTCGTCATTCATAGGACTAGAGAAGTCAAATAAGTATTCAAATGAAGGATCCAGTAAATTCTCCTTGGATAAGTCTAACAAGTACATACCACCCCACATGAGGGAGAATGAAAAACAACACCAAGACACATAAAAAAATGGGTAAACAAGTCTAGATATTGTAGAGACAAATGGGTGAAAGGGCATACATGCAGTAATAAGAAATTGTATGACTGTGAAGCAGAGAAAGAATCATATTCATCCATTAGCGATTGCGAGGATGAAGCTAGCAAGGAGGATGATACTGATATCAATGTAGAGGCTGAAGAAGTAATGCATGAGATATCTCTAGCTGCAATAACAGGTTTTGAACAACCACAAACAATGAAATTAAGAGGTCATGTCAAAAAAGAGAATGTCACCGTACTTGTAGACACATGAAGCACCCATAATTTTATAGATGTGAATGTGGTGAAGAGGTTAAACCTATTCGTATATCCAGCAACATACATTAAAGTAATGGTAGCATATGGGAAGAAGATTGATGGAATAGGGAAATGTCACAAGGTCAAGTGAAAAATAGACGATTATAACATGGAATCTGGATTCTACACAATACATTTAGGAGGAGTAGACATCAACTTAGGAATCCAATGGTTACTTACATTAGGAACATACTCCATAAATCATCAAAATAAATTCATTAAGTAAAAGTGTGAAGGAAGAAAATACAAGTTGTTTGGTTTTCAAAACCCTCCTACCCATATTATATCTTCACAACAAATGGAAAAACTAATTCGAAAGGGGGCACCAACATTTGTGGCACAATTTCATCAAATAAATATATTAGCAGCAAAATTGGATAATGGCCCACAACCAAAAATCCAAAGATTAATAAAAAATGTGAGAAGGTATTCCAAGATCTTCCCATGAAGTTGCCACCCAAAAGAGAAATAGAACACATAATTGAGGTTAAACCAGGTTCAACTCCTGTAAACATCAAACCTTACTGATATCATCACCATCATAAGACATAAATAGAGCAGTTAATACAAGATTTATTAAGGTGTGGATTTATTGCAAGAAGCCGGAGTTGATATGAAGCCCTAGTAGTGTTGGTTCGTAAAAAAGATGTTTCTTCCAAGCTATGTATAGACTATATGGGTCTCAACAAGATAACAGTAAAAGATTCCATTCATAGATGAAATGCTAGATGAACTTCATGGGGATAAATACTTTTCCAAGCTAGGTTTAAGATCAAGGTACTATCAAATACGAGTACAATTATAAGATGTTGAGAAGACGGCTTTTCAAATTCATGAAGGTCATTATGAATTCAAGGTGATTCTATTTGGGTTAGCAAATGCACCTGCTACCTTCCAGGAACATGAATGAGATTTTTTGACCTTATTTAAGAAAGCTCGTATTGTTTTTTTTTACGACATTCTCATCTACAACAAAACATGGAAGGAACACCTTAACCACTTAGAACTAGTATTCACCCGCCTAGAAGAAAACTAATTTTATGCAAAAATGTCAAAATTCACCTTTGGGAAGGAAGAAGTTGAGTACCTTGGTCATATCATATCGAAAGAAGGAGTCAAAGTAAATCCAAGTAAGATCAAGGAAATCATAGAATGTCCAAAACCCGAGAATATATCAAAGTTAAGGTTTTTTTTGGGTCTAATGGGCTATTATCGAAGATTCATAAAAAACTATTCCCATTTGACATCACCACTGTCATATTTACTATAGAAAAATTCCTTCCAATGGAATAACAAGGCAGAGGAATGCTTCAAATAATTAAAGAATATTATGACATCCACCCTGGTTTTAGCAACTCCTGATTTCACGAAGCCCTTTGTGATAGAATGTGATGCTTCAAGGTTCAGCAGAGGTGCAGTATTGATGCAAGATGACCATCCAATCGTTTTTGAAAGTAGGGAGATCAACACGAGAGAAGGATTAAAGTCCACCTATGATAAGGATATGCTTGATATCGTACACACATTAGTGAAATGGTGACAATACCTACTCCAGAGTAAATTCCTAATACGTACAGATCACAACAACCTTCAATATTTACTTCGACAAAAAACTTTATCCATGGAACAATAGAAGTGGATAGAAAACTTTTGTGCTTTTGATATTGATAACACAAAAAGGGAAAATATAATACAGTTGTGGATGCATTATCCCAAAAAGATGAAGAGAAAACATCATATGCAGTATCCGTCGTAATTCTTGAATGGTTGGATGAGATTCGAGTGGAATATGCCAAGGATCTAGAAGCTTGTTCTATCATTCAAAACCAAGGACAACATTCAAAATTCGAATGGAGAAATGATATTATGTGGCATAAGGGAAGAATTTATCTCACACCAACCTCAAAGTTCAAAGTAAAAATCTTAATCGAATCACATGACTCACCTATTGTAGGACACGTGAGCATTTTTAAAACTTACTACAATGCACGACAATCATTTTACTGGAAGGGGATGAGAAAAGACATCCAAAAGTATGTCTCCGAATGTGATATTTTCCAAATAAATAAAAATGAAAATGTTTTATCACAAGGATTACTTTATCCTCTACACATTCCAAATCAGAAGTGGGAAGAAATCTCAATGGACTTCATCGAAGGGTTTCCCATGTCAGATGGAAAGGATAAAATTTTTGTTGGCGAATTTTTATCGACGATTCATACTCAGCTTCAGTCACATAGCCTGGCCTTTGAATCAATTGACCAAGGGAAAAGGGAAAAATGTCTTCAAATGGAGATCAACACAACAAGAATCTTTCGAGCATCTAAAACACAAGTTTTGTACTACACCAGTACTTGTGTTACCTGATTTGCATCAGTCCTTCAAGATTGAGATGGATGCATCAGACTAAGCCTTGGGCGCAGTGATCACTCAGTCTGGTCACCTAGTCGATTTTGATTCCAAAACTTTTAACGACACTGTTCGAAGATATTGGATGTATGAAAAAGAACTGTACGCTATTGTTCAATCTCTTAAGCAATGGATACATCATATCCTTGGCAAGGAGACGGCCATTCTCACTGATCACAAGCCTTTACAGTTCGCCCCGTCCTAGTTGAAGTTACAAACAACTCGGAAATCAAGTGGATTAATTACCTGCAACAATTTCAGTTGGTAATTAAGTATCAGAAAGGTAAATGCAATGCCACCACCGATTTCCTGAGTCGACCACCCATTACCTGTTTGGATATCCACATCATCTATTTCGGGATACATCATCTATTTCAGGATCTTGCATGATCTATTTCAGGATATGATCTATTTCAGGATTTTGCATGCATAGGCATGCATCCCAGTCACCAGTTTGATGCCTCCAGCACCTTATCCACCTTCTTCTAGCACCCGGGAGCCACTTACCACAGAGTTTTAGCCCTCCTAAGCTGAAAGGCGCCCTCTTCTCACCTACTGCCAGAGAAGGGCGCACTTGTTCACCTACCACTGTAGATTCACTCCAGTTACATTCAGTTAGCTCCGATTATCCCTGATTTGAGGCTAGTTTCACTCCCGACTGACTGTATCACTTCCGTTTGACCTCCATTTTGATTAGGTGACTTGTTCTGACTTCAGTTAGCCTCCCATGCGCCCCCACTGAGCCTCTAGATCCTATATCAGTGCTACACACTTCAGTTACATTTATTACACTCAGTTAGACTCAGTTTGACACCTGGATGACTGGTTATTGTGATTGATGAGCACCACCGATGATTGATGAGGACTCCTAGATAGAGTCAAGCTACTCCATTCAGTGATTTGAATGACCTCCTTAGGCAATTCGAATTGCTCTGTCATTGTGACAGTTTGTATTGTAATTCATTCACCCTTTCTGGGATAGAGAGCACTGCTGCATGTTTTGCACAGTTTTGCACCATATTTTCTATGTTCATCTGTTGTGATTGATTTACTTGTTCATTAGATATGCTGTGACTAATTTTACATGGTATCAGAGCCATTGCAGGGACAAGATCTCTTTTCTACAGGTGTTTATACAAGAAGATTTGACTGAATTGCTAAAAATTGCAAAAAGTTTGGCATGAGATATCTCAAGGGCATTCGCTCCTGTGCATGCAAAGCTTGAAAAATATTCCAATACCACTCCAGAAGCTTGAGTTACCACATAATTCCTGGATATGATACATTAGACCTATTCAACATTGCTTGAAATCCAATCCCAGGTGTGATGCAACTCTCAAAGGGTGGATTGTTCGACCTTATTGTGGTTGTTTTGATGTGATTTGCAGGTTTATTGTCTCCTTCAAGTGCACTCGCTATCTTCTGCATGCAAGGTTTCCTACATCATTTGCATTCGCTATAGTCTGCATGCAAGCTTCCTCTTCATCAGTTGACTCAATCCTTGCAATGGAATACTCTTCTTCAAAGCCTATCCTCACCCCATTCAATTATGTTGATTGGAAAGATGATATGGAGATCATATTACGTTCAAAAGGTTACTACCGAGTCACTCTTGGTCTTGAATTGGAGCCAAACAATGTAGCAGAAAGAACCAAACACTACAACAAGCTTGATGAAGCTTACGGTCTTCTTTGTCTCTCCATCTCCAAGGATCTTCACTTCCATCTCAGCGGATTGAAGACTCCAAAAGCCATATGGGAGCAACTTGAAACACTATTCGGCAAGCAGGATGAGCTTAGGGCTTTTCAATTAGAGAATGAATTGATTGGCCTTAATCCTGAGAATTTCGAGACCATCAATGAATTCTTCACAAAATTCAAGAACTTGAACTTGCAATTGAAGAACAGTGTTGTTATCAAAGAGGATAAACAGTTGATCCTCTCCATTCTAAGCAAGCTTGGGAAAGATTATTCGGTATTTGTCTCCACTTTCAATTCCGGTCGGCTAACTACCCCGAATTGGAAGATGCCTACCTTGAATGCCTTCATTGAGTCCGTTACGAAAGAGCATGACAAGTTGATTCAAATGGGGTCCATAAGCTCCAAAGATTCAGCCCTATTTGTTCAAGGACCCAAGATCTCGAATGGTAAAGGAAAGCTAAAGAAGGAGAAGCCCAAATTCGAGCCTCACAAGCAAAAAGACAAAGGCAAGCAAACGGATGCACCATCCAGTTCGAAATCCAAGCAAAAGGGCAAAGAAGGTAACCAAAAATCTAAATGTACTTATTGTAACCGTGGCTTTCATCCTGAAATTTCATGTATGAAGAAGACTATAGATCAAATGGCCCTCCTTTTGGAAAAGAACAACATAACCCTTCCTGATGGTGCAAGGAAGAAGGATCGGAATGACGATCATGAAAGAGGACAAGCACTCATGGCAACGGTTTCGAAGCCCACTCTCTTGATAGATTCGGGTGCATCAAATCATATGGCTGCAAATATTGATTCTTTTTCCTCATTCGATCCAAACAGCTCCATCCCCATCCATTTGGGAGATGACTCAAAAATTTCTTCAAAGGGCAAAGGTACGATTCATGTAGAACATGGATGCTTTCAGAATGTTCTCTATGTGCCTTCCTTAGCTTCGAATCTCCTTTCTGTGTATCAAATGACACATACTGGTGATCCAAAGAAAGTCACATTCAGCCCTAATACAGTTGAAATTTTTGATAGCAAAAGTGGAAGACTAGTTGCGGTTGGGAAGGCAAACCACACTGCAAAATGTTATGAGTTTTCACACTTTATACCGCTTGCAAAGCCCACCGCTCTTCGCACACATGGTAATGAGGTTAGTAGGATTTGGCATGAAAGATTTGGACATCTAAATTATAAGTATTTTCTGCTGCTATCAAATAAATCCATGGTAGATGGGCTTCCACAACTCCGTTCCTCGAAGGGAATATGCACCGGTTGCATTATTGGGAAGCACCCCGAGCACAATTTCGACCGCGGCAAGGCTAGCAGAGCCTCTACTATTTTGGGATTGATCCATTCTGATATTAGTGGTCCACTGCCCCATATGTCATTAAATGGTTCAAGGTATGTTTTGACATTTATTGACGATTTTTCCCGCTTTACATGGGTATTCTTTCTCAAAAACAAGTCAGAAGTGCTTGGAAAATTCAAGGATTTTAAGGCTTCTGTTGAGACCACCACTGAGAGCAAGATCAAAGCTCTTAGATCTGATAATGGTGGGGAATATATCAAGTCCAAGTTGCTGCAACTTTGTTCCCAAAGCGGAATCAAGATCCAACATACAGTTCCCTACACACCCCAGCAGAACGGTGTAGCGGAAAGGAAAAACCGGTCACTGAAAGAGATGGCTACATGCATGATTGAATCGAAAGTTTTGGCTGCAAATATTTGGGCTGAAGCAATCAATGTTGCTGCATATATACAGAACTGTGTTCCACATTCATCCGTGAAAGGTATGACTCCTTTCGAAGCATTCTTTGGTCACAAACCGGATGTGTCAAATTTGAGAGTTTTTGGCTCTACTGCATGGGCTAGAATTCCTTCTGAGAAGAGACGAGCTTTGGATCCACAAAGTATCGAGTGCATATTGATAGGATATGGGGAAGAATCAAAAGCATATAAACTCATGGATATCAGATCTAAAAAGATATTCATAGAGCGCAGTGTGCAGTTTGAAGAACCGCTTCAAGAATTGCAACTAGTTGAGGAGAAAACTGCCGATTCACCGCCTTCACCAGAAGAAGATTCGAGCAGCGATAATGAAGGTATGAGTTCTGATATTTCTGATATTGTAGCAGAATATGATGATCATGACATATCAGGTTCGGAATCCGACCATTCAGATCCCCCTCAGTTACCAAAGTGGGCCCAAAACACTCTACAATCTGCTGGTTCTAGTCTTGGAAATCCTGCTGATCCGAGACGAACAAGAGGATACTTTCAAAGGGCAGGTATGGCTCTTTCTATTGCTGACCCATTTCTTCCTGAGATTTGTTATTTGATGGCTGGTTCAGATCCCCAATCATACTATTCATCCCATCGAGATCCGAGATGGAAAAGTGCCATGGATGAAGAGTACAGTTCTCTTCAAAAGAACAATACATGGGAGCTAGTTTCTCTTCCACCTGGAAGAAAATTAGTGAAGTGTAAATGGGTCTACCATACTAAAGTTGCTGCTGATGGCACTATCAGCAAATATAAAGCAAGGTTGGTGGCAAAAGGTTTTTCCCAAGTCCAAGGAGTGGACTACACAGAGACCTTTGCACCGGTTGCAAAGATGGATTCCATCCGCCTTGTTTTAGCTATTGCCGCATCCAAGCACTGGGAAGTGCACCATATGGATGTGAAGAGTGCATTTTTACATGGAGACCTTGCTGAAGAGGTCTATATGCAGCAGCCAGAGGGTTATACATCATATCCATCATTGGTTTGTAGATTGAAGAAATCTTTGTACGGGTTAAAACAGGCCCCAAGAGCTTGGTACGCAAAGATGGACTCCTTCCTTCTTTCTCAGAATTTCCAAAGATGCAAATCTGATCCGAATGTCTATCTTCAGCGAGTTAAAGGTAATTTGTTGGTTATTGTACTTTATGTTGATGATCTGCTTATTACTGGTAGCACACTTACTTCAATAAACAAGCTAAAATCTGCCTTAAATCTAGCTTTTGACATGAGCGATTTGGGCTTGCTGAGTCACTTTTTGGGCTTGGAGATAGCTCAAAATTTCGATGGGATCACTATATCTCAGCAAAAATATGCTTCCGACCTGTTATTGAAGTTTAATATGGCTGAATGTAAGGCATCCCCGTTCCCATTCCTCTCAGGAATCAGTCTTGAGGAGGGAGATTCCACACCGCTTGCAGATTGCAGTATGTATCGACAGTTGATTGGTTCACTACTTTATTTGACACATTCACGGCCTGATATCTCATATGCCGTGAGTGCCGTGTCAAGATATATGCAGCAGCCACATGAGCTTCATTGGCGAGCAGCCAAGCGGATCTTGCAGTATGTGCAAGGTACGAGACAGTTTGGCATACACTATGCTGCAGATTCTGAGCTAGATTTCATTGGTTTTACTGATTCAGATTGGGCAGGTGATAGCATTGATCGGAAGTCCACTTCCGGTTATGTTTTCATGATTGGTCATGGTGCTATTTGCTAGTCCAGCAAAAAGCAAGCAGCCATTGCACTTTCTTCAGCAGAGGCAGAGTATCGAGGGGCAGTCAATGCCTGCATTCAGGCAGTTTGGTTGCAGGGTATTCTTTCCGAGTTTGGTTTTGGTGGCACTACTTCGACTGTCCTATTTTGTGACAATCAAAGTGCTATCAAGATCTCCACAGATCCAGTTCAGCGGCAGAGGACCAAACACATTGAGATTCATATACATTACATTCGACAGTTGGTGCATGACCGCACCATCATTCTGCAATATTGCCCTACTGATGAGCAAATTGCAGACATCTTCACCAAGAGCTTCACTGAGAAGAAGTTCTCTTACCTCCGTTCACTGTTGGGGGTGAGTTCCATCATGGTGGAGACAGATTGATTCATTATTATGCTTTAGCTTGAGGGGGGGCTTTCTTCCCACTGGGTTTTCCCTCTTTCCTCACTTAGTTTATTTTCAGCATTTTTTGGATTATTGTATTGGGGTGACCTTTGGTCTTAGTTACCAGGGCCCCACATTATTTTAGTTGGCACATCATAGTCTAGCTTGAGGGGGGGTGTTCGGATATCCACATCATCTATTTCGGGATACATCATCTATTTCAGGATCTTGCATGATCTATTTCAGGATATGATCTATTTCAGGATTTTGCATGCATAGGCATGCATCCCAGTCACCAGTTTGATGCCTCCAGCACCTTATCCACCTTCTTATAGCACCCGGGAGCCACTTACCACAGAGTTTTATCCCTCCTAAGCTGAAAGGCGCCCTCTTCTCACCTACTGCCAGAGAAGGGCGCACTTGTTCACCTACCACTGCAGATTCACTCCAGTTACATTCAGTTAGCTCCGATTCTCCCTGATTTGAGGCTAGTTTCACTCCCGACTGACTGTATCACTTCCGTTTGACCTCCAGTTTGATTAGGTGACTTGTTCTGACTTCAGTTAGCCTCCCATGCGGCCCCACTGAGCCTCCAGATCCTATATCAGTGCTACACACTTCAGTTACATTTATTACACTTAGTTAGACTCAGTTTGACACCTGGATGACTGGTTATTGTGATTGATGAGCACCACCGATGATTGATGAGGACTCCTAGATAGAGTCAAGCTACTCCATTCAGTGATTTGAATGACCTCCTTAGGCAATTCGAATTTCTCTGTCATTGTGACAATTTGTATTGTAATTCATTCACCCTTTCTGGGATAGAGAGCACTGCTGCATGTTTTGCACAGTTTTGCACCATATTTTCTATGTTCATCTGTTGTGATTGATTTACTTGTTCATTAGATCTGCTGTGACTAATTTTACATTACTCTCCTTCTTATAGTGATGAGTATGCAGGGTTATGACACCACCACTTGGCTTCAGTTGTATCAAGAAAACAATGAATTTTCATCAGTCTATCAACAACTTTAGATCGAAAACTCCTCAACCTCTGACTATTTCTTGAAAGGCACCTTGCTATACAAGCTTGGACATCTTTGTGTACCGACAGGTGAGAATCGACAACAGCTCATTTGGGACGTGCAATACAACAAGACTGCAGGACACTTTGGAATAGCAAAGACCCTTGCTATTCTCCAGAAGTATTTCTTTTGGCCTTCACTTAAAACTGATGTCAACAAGTACATTTGATCATGCATGGTTTGTGCCATTGCTAAACCACCTAATCAATGACAAGGTTTGTACACACCTTTGCTAGTTCCTAGTCGACCATGGGAATATATTTCTATGGACTACTTGACAGGATATCCTGCTACCAAACATCAGCATGCCACGATATTGGTAGTAATCAAAAGATTTTCCAAGATGGCCATTCTCAGTCCATGCAAGAAGACTACAACAGTGCAGCAGACCGCTCAACTCTTCTTTGAATATGTCTGGAAACATTATGGTTTACCGACAACCATTATTTCTGATCGAGATGCCAGATTTGTCAACATCTTTTGGAAGACTCTTTGGAAACAACTCAATACAAGACTCTCCTTCTTGACAACTTTCCATCCTCAAATGGACATACTAACATACGGAAGTTGTGAATCGCTTGGTATTACAATCGCGTCGCATGTACAACCACAAGCATCAAAGAATATGGGATGAAATTCTTCCATACATACAACACAACTACAATTGTGGTCATCACAGCTCTATGGGCAAGGGTCCATTTGAGATTTGTTATGGTTTCAACCCTCAGTGCCCATCGACTTGATTATTTCCTTGACACAGTCGAACGATACCGACTATAAACGATGATAATTTGACAAAGTATTGAAATTTCGAGATCAAATCTGTGACATCGAGAAACAAGCACAAGAAATGTTGCAACAAGCTAATGTGAAAGCTAAGTCCTGAGTCCTGAAATGATAAGCACCGTATCCCTTATTCATTTCAAATTGGGGATCAGGTCTAGTTGCATCTCAAGAAGGAATGCTTCACTGGTCCATATAAGAAGCTAAAGCCTTTGCAATATGGTCTGTACAATATTCTTGAATAGATTGGAGAAAACACTTTCCAACTCAGCATTCCTTCATGCCTAGGTCTGCATCCAATAATGTGGATCTACTTTGACCATACTAGGCACCACTATTGGAACATAATGACTTGCAGAAAACAAAACCCGAAGACATCCGTCCAGATGTTCAGGAGCCTCTTCCTTGCGACACCATTGTGGGATGACGAGTACGTCATACGAGGACGAACACAATTCCCTTGTTTCAGGTGGCCAAATCCAGACAAATCCCAACACAAGGAAAATGGTACTTTGCTACTGAACGGACCGACAAGTTTCCTCATCTGTATGAGAAAAAAATGGGGACCATTATTTCTTAAGGAAGGAGGTATGGCCCACCCAGTAGTTGGAATTACTGTCGGATGCTAGCATCAACTTTGACAAGTTCATCAATTGCGACAAGTTCATCGACTTCAACAAGCTCAGCGACTTCAACAAGCTCAATGACTTCGAAAAGTTTACCAAGTTCGACATGCATCGTCAATGCTTTCGACTGATGAATGACGACATATTGTCTCTCTGTATTCCAGTCGACCATAACGGTTCACTTATGAAACCATTCTATCTTCTCTTGTAACTGAATGTAATGGGTAGACAACCCAAGCATCTCAACACTCTATTTAAGCATGTAAAATATTGTAATATACAACAAGCGATAGAGAATAATCAAGATCAGTTCACATTCTTGCATATTGTCTCTGTGTGTATGTTTATGTGTGTAGTGTATTTCATGCTTTGATTATTCTTATGCTTCCGCCATAACAGTACTGATTCATTCAATCAAACTATTGTCCCCATCGTGCACCTGGGCGTGTACAGATCAACTGCTGCATGTTGTACAATGTTCACCTATTTGATATAGGGCTAGCATGTACATTTCTTTTTTAAATCCATGATACTTGGTGTGTTTCATCTATTGATAGGTTGGCTATGTACATTTGAACTCTGCCGCAACAAATGGCTACAACAACCACCTATGCATTATTGTTTCCTTCAGTTTACTAAGGGTTTACCTTGCACATGTTTTTTCCTTCTTTTGGTTATTAGTTCTCTTCATGGCATTGGTCTAGATATGTGTCATATATGGTCCTTTAAGTGAAATTATGTTCAGAAACATGGATTTGCAAACTAGCATTCTATACCCAGGAAAGCTGGTAATTACTACTGTCTCAACCTCTACATACACACATATTTTGTAAGCATTTTATGAACATTAATAATTTTGAATTTTGTCATGTAAAACTTGCTTACCTGTGCAGGACTTTTTCTTTTTGGGAATACTTTCCAATTGAGGTGGGTGAATTATTTGAGACTTGAACTCCAACGTGGAAGCCTCAGTATGGAGGATAAAACACATACTAATACATTCCAAAAGGAACCCACAGGGAGTGACACCCTAAAAAAGAGAACATTGATGTTATAATCAATAACTGTAAATGAAATCTGATTTACTTATATATATATATATATATATATATATATATATATATATATATATATATATGACTTTTTTTTCACTTACTAAAGGTGGAAACTATCTATCACATACTTTGTGACCAACACATAGAAGCATGGACAAGTGAGCGCACACACACATATAGACACACATCATTGTTCACAAAGTATGTGATAGTTACTTTCCATATTTAATAAACAAAAATAAAGTTGGAACTATTCAAAATGAGAAAGAAGACATTAAAATTTTCTTCTTTAAAATAATTTTGAAATAATGATAAAAGCATTCTCAATCTAGACAAATATTGATTATATGCAATTTTTTTGCATAAATCAAAGTTTTGAAGTTTACAAAATTTCCTTGCTTACCTGTGAAAAGATCATAAACATTAGATGGCATAAATTGGATTCTCGCTAAGCAAAGATGAGTGTATGGTGAAATACTGAGGCACACACAGCTTGTGGATTCTATTTAACAATCTACCAAACATCTAATTCCTCCAAAGAAATTAGGATATGATTTTCTAGTTAAGGAAGTTGAAGACGTACTATGACGATATTGCACTTTATGCTTGATAAGTTACACTTCAATTGTACACGATAATGGTAGTTGAATATTTAAATACTCTAGTGGGATGGTGATCTTTTCTCCTTAAAGTGGTTTGTTGTAACCATTAAATTTGACCAAGGTGATGCAACAGTGATAAAGCAACTTAGTACATAGGGAGACTAATCTGGGCCTAAATTTTTACAAGAATAATTCCTCAAATGAAAAACAAAGTAAAATATGTACCAAATATATAAGAAAGTAATAAATTAGAAAAAATAATAATATATAATTGTATAGTATTAATAATAGTATATGTATCCTAGATCGAGTGACTAACTTGGACACAAGTCATAGTGGAAACTGGAATCTCTCACCATTGTTCGAAAATGATCTAGATACAACCACTCTTCACCACCAACTGACACAACACCAGATATGTCATGTCGCCAAAATTTTACTATGGACCACTATATTGGACTAGGGGATGCATGGCCTATGTTACTTGGTAAAGTTCATGAGAAATTATTAAGATGGTAATATGGGCCATGAAATTTGTAATGTATGAGGTCCAATATTTATGAAAAGTGTGGCATGAGGAAAAATGGACAAGGAGGGTGCATTAGAGAAGGAATTTTGGAAGAGGGAAGGTGTGACACATGGATGGAATCTCATAAATATGGAGGAAGCTTGAGAGTGTAACTCACCATTGACTAAAAATAGTAAAGAGGGGCACATTAGGGGAGGAAGGATTCCAAGTGGGTGTAACTCCCACCAAGTGAGGAAGAATCTCCTCAAATCAAGGAACAAGGTAATAATGAGATTCCACTAGCTAAAAAATAGCCAATGAAGAAGTGTAACTCCCCAAGGAGGGCGCATGAGGAGGTAGGTGGGCCCAAATGATTTGTAACCCCCACTAAATAACAATATATTTCCCAATTATAATTCTAAGTAAGATCAAATTATCCATGAGACCAAAAATAACACTAGAAAGAATGTTAAGGTGTCCCAAAGAATCATTCTCTCTGCATGAAAATAATATGTATTAATAATTTCAAGAGAGAAATTTAGAAGGAGGAAAATGGTGAATGAATAATTATAAAAGAAGGATGAAGGAACCTATTGGAGAAATTTTTGGCTATTTTTATTTCTAAATTGGAGATCTCTTATTGATTTTAAGCTTGGGAAATGTGCCCGTTGCATTTGTGACTGGTTTCGATGGTGAAAGATTCCACTGTAGCTAGTGTGAGGGGAGAGATCATCTAGATATTTTTATTTGGGATTCATTGTAGGTGTTGGAAGGGATCATTCATATCTCTCTACTGAGATTCATTGATTAGTTTATGTGTAAGTTTCATTGCATATCTAAAGATTCATTAGTTTTTCTGGTGTTTCTATTATATTGGTTTTCCAATGTTCAAGTGTGGAGGGTGCACTTGCTCTCATATAGTGTTGTAGCTATTCTTTTTAGAGTTGGAGGGAACAATTTTGGAATATATAACACAATTTCAAAGCTATGGATCATATTAACAACTCTCTTTCTCAGATTTAGTGTGTTTGGGCTCTTGTTGTGCGGTTGGAGTAGCTCTTTTATGAGAAGTAGTGTTGGTGGGACAAAACAGTGGTTGTGGTTTCAATATTTTTTAGAGTTTTTGGAATATGAGACATGTTCCATTGTGTCATTTCTAGTGGGAAACATTTTTTATTTCACTCAAAAAGGTTTCTAGATGACCTTGAGATACACTCATTTTACTAGATCCACTCTATTTAGTATCTTCATCTTGCAAAGGGGCGCACCTATGCAATTCTACCTTTGTATTTCATGAGTTTTGAGATTCTGTAAGAAAATATATTGCTGTAATCATTTTTATTACTATTCCCTTCAGTTCTGTTGCAACTGCAACTTTTTCTCCAAAATTTGCATAAACTTTTGGGGCTCCTCCTTTAATTTTTGATTTAGTAAGGCTTTCTTGGTTTTTATCTTCCTTTTTATTTCAAACACTTTTTCTTAGAAAATATTGAACATAGAATAGTTTTTCAAGTTTTTTTGTTTCAGAACAATTTTTTATTTGTCCCCGAAACAGTCGAAACACACATTAATTCTTCGTCAAAACAATGAAACAAGTTTTGTTGCAATCAGAGCATAATTTGATTTTACATTGAAACAATCGAAAGAAGATGCGTTTTTCTGTGTTCGAAATAAATATCGATTTCACGTCGAAACAGTCGGTGCAAAACAAGGTTTGACTCTGAAACGGTCGGTGTAAAATGGAATTTTGCGTCAGTACTTGGTCAAATATTTTGCTTGAATTTGTGATTCTCTGCTGATATGTAATAAGAAGGTCTGTCCGAAAGGAAGTCAGTGTTGGAAAGTTTTGATTTCAAAATTATCCTGCCATCAAACTTATTTTTTATCCGAAATGCACCCGGAATAATTTTTTTTTTTGTTTCGAATTAGTCCAGTGCTAAATGATCTTTTCTCCCAAATTGACTTGGGTGAAATCAATCGACGTCAAAATCAGTTTTGATCCAAAATAGCCTGGCACCAAACTCGATTTTGACCTGAATTAGCCCAGCACCAAACTCAATTTTGATTCGAAATAGACCAAGTGACAAAAAACAGACCAAGTGACAAGACGCATTTTGCTCCAAAATTGGGATTGGCATTAAAATCTATTTTGGCTCGAAATATTCCCACAACTAAAAGGATTTTGCTCTGTAACTGATCAAGATAAACCTTTTAGGATGCCGAGAGAAGTTGAACTCTAACACAAATCATGAACTCTGTTTTGTACACCATAAAAATGTAAATACGCATTTATTACTAGGGTTACCCCATTGATTTATAAGGGAGTGCATTTAATTGTTTGTGTCACACATTTGTAAACGTTGTTTGGTCAGGAGTTAGAGTGAATCTTTTCCAAACACCTGGAGTCTTCCTATTGCAAAATTTTAGACACCAGCTCATTGACATAGTTCTCGCACAACCAAGTAGGCTTTCTTGTATACATGGATTTGATCACATTTGTTATGTAGGAATGTAATTTTTTAAAGGTTGATAGAAAACAAGTTTGACTGTTATTTTCATGCCCTATTCTTTGTGCTTTCAATCCCTGGAACTTGTTAATACTTCTAAGTAAATAAGGGGGCATGAACCCCAGGCATGTATGGGTTTCTCATCGCACATAGTATAAACCCTAGGTGCCTCACCTTCAAATGCAGGTAGGGTTTGGAAAAATCCTCCGGGCCTGTATTCAACCACTGAAACCGTGTTTTTGAACAACAGATTGGGGTTTTCAGAGCTTTTACACATCCTTTTTCGATTCTTTCAAATGCATACATTTACAAGAAAGGAATGGTTTGTTTTGCACAGAGTTTGTTTGTTTAATGCAAATCAAAGCCATGGCATAGCATCTTTTATTTATTTTTACACGTCGGATTAACCCTAGACTCCTCAGGTTTTAAATCTGTATCGTTTGGGGGAAAATACATCATAAACCCTGGCGAATAAGTCTCTCTCAACAAGATATTGAACCGAAACTCTCTATTTTGAACCCTAGAATGATTTGAATTTGAAGTTTGGCCCGAAAATATCACCATGAGAAGTGTTGCTTGGCTCGAACCTAAGTTTAATATGGTCATTATTTAAACAAGAATTGTAAAACTTGTCTTATATATTTCCTTACAAATAATGCATATTGGATAGGTTATTACATTTGCAGTTTGTTGCTTGAGTTGGTTTTGTTAGAGTGATGTTATACGCTCATTGTCAATATGCTTGAGTTTTGTTGCTATTAATGAACCGTTGAAAAAAATAACAATGTTCTATTTGACATGCTATTTATACACTAACATTGTTTTGATAACAGGAGTCAGAAATGTACAGGAGGGCCTCTAAACGCAAAACCAAAGTTACAGAATCTAACTCAAACATCGAGGTTGTACCAAAAATCCTAATGGAGACCTTATTTGAATATACCAAAGCAATAACTGGAATAGTCCCTGGGTACAAATGGGGGGAATTATATCACCTTATCTGAGACTAGAATGTGCCCGATGCTTCCATTGACGAAGTGATGGTCTATCAAAACATAAAGAAGTGAAGTCTTCATAAGGCCGCGACTCGCCCAGAGTTATTCCCTTGTTCGGAGGTGATAAGATGGATATTACCTAACATAGATGTCCAATCTAGGATCATAGCAGGAGCAAATGGGAAAGGATTCCCTTCATTTCAACCCGTTCACATAAGCACAACCTACAAGTTACCTACCCCGAAAATATTGATGACAGATGATTGGATAAAAGGTGATAACATAGATCATTTAGAGTATGCCAAGAAGATGCTTATACCAGGAAAACAACTAAGGTGCGGAGCAATTGGGGAGCATGATTCACAAAATTTAAAAACCCCTTTTAGAATTATAACAATGATGTTGAGTAGGATATTTGGAAGAACAAATTAAAAAATATATAAGCTCAGTTGGGTGCCAATTATGTACCATGTTGCTTCTCATGGTATTGTGTTTAATTGGGCGCACATTATTTCAGAAATTATGGTAGCAACAGTTTCCATAGCCGAAGGAGGCATGACGCATAAAAAAGTAGAATTTTTCATGTTTTCCTATTTGATTGACTGCATTTTGATCAGAAACCCATTCCATAAGTTGGGATGTTATTGGGTCCCGGATGAGACCTCACTCTACGTTTCCTACTAGATTATGTGGGCTCACAAGTACTTATGCGAGGAGTTCATAATTACTTTGTATAAGTTGATATTTAATGAAGAACCAAATTGCGTGTCAGAAAATGCATTGGAGGTAATTAGTGAATATGGAGATTACTACTTCACCCTAGAAGGAACCTACATTCGGATGTATGGGGGAACTAAAAGTACTTCCCTGATGCCAACATATGTCATGGATTGTGTAGTACAAAAAGAAGTTGTAAGGCAAGTCTTCATTAACAGGGTTGGACATTTTTTAAACAAAAAATAAAAAATCTTCTTATCCTACGCTTCCCTTCACCATTGGGGAATACAAATTTAATAAGGTAAAAGGAGCATAGATTTTCATGAAAGACTTAGAGGCATATAATTTCGGGGAAAATATTTTTATTATGAATGATAAGCTGTAGAAGGCATCTAAGCATTGCGCTTCGTGCAAGATGAATTTTGAGTACATAGATCACTTCCTAAAAGATGAGGAAGTATATTGAAGAGAAAACAACATGGCGGAATTGAATAAAAGGTTTGGCATGAAAGAAGGAATGAGTTCTAGTAAGACGAAAGAAAATGCAAAAGAAGCAAAGCAGCAGAAATATAGAGAAGAGGCTTTAGTAGCTGAAGAAGCAAGGAGAAAACAAGAGGAAGAAATAAAGCAGAAAGAGGAATAATTCCATAGGAAAGAAGAGCAATAAAAGGTAGCAAAGAAAGTTTCCAAGATAGAGAAGCAATGAAAGGAAGAACAATAAGCAACAGATAAAGCAACTGAGTTAGAGAAGCAAAAAGAAGAAGAAGCCAGGATCAAGAATGTTGTGGAAGACAAGAATATTCAAGAAGAAGATCATAATTTACAAAACATGGACATAGATTGACGTGCTGGTTTGGAAGTACCACTTATAGAGGGGCATATCCCATTTGCTGAGCTCAGGCTCACACCAGTCACCCCCTCAAAACAACATTATGTGGCTAAGCTGGACATTATCATATTTGATCCTAAGATGAAGACGATTCTAAGAAGAACAAAAAAAGGGTTAAAGATGGGTACGTAGAGTGATATTGTAACCATACAATAAAGTAACCTAGTAGAAGGCACTAACAAGGACCGAAAATTTACTACTTCAGTCAATATCGCGTTGACACAAGCCAATACAAATAATGTGGATAAGTTGATGAATGATCTAGAACGTAGTAAAACAAAAATGTTGAAATTAAAAGATAATTTGGTACAAGCTCGGAGCGAAGGGATTGAAATGAAGAGAAAGCAAGATGTTATAGAATCCGAAAAGGGAAAACTACTACTGGATTATCAAGCACTTGAGGATGAAAGAGATTCTTTGAATTTGCAACTAGTAATTATGGAAGGGGAACGAGCTAATTTTCATTTGTGAATCAATGAGTAACTCAATTAAATCAACAATTAGAATTCTTAATGATTGAAAATGGATCTCTACAATCTTAGGTAAATGAATGGATGTGTGAAAATGAATCTTTGATACAGTAGATCAAAATTGCTCAGAATCAAAAGCAAGACATGACACCTTTTTACGAATATGCTCGTAAGGTACAAGAATAGATTTGTCACTCACAGGAGATAGTGACAAAAGAAGTTTATAAATTAAGAGCAATGATAGAAAGAATGAAATAAATATCAACAGAAGTTGCCACTGTAAAACAAAAGTCGCCACTATATATATATATATATATATATATATATATATATTTGAGATTTTTTTTAGATTATTGTTTTATATTTTTTATATTTAATATTTTAATGATAATTGTGGATTTAAATTGGTATAAATATAAATTCAGTATATAATTTTAATTATACTGAATTTATATTTATACGAATTTAAATCCACAATTATCATTAAAATATTAAATATAAAAAATATAAAACAATAATCTAAAAAAAATCTCAAAATAAAATATGCTTATACTTTGTTGTTCAAGTAATATACTAGCACAACCACTAAACTTGTGGCCAACCACTTCACTTGTATCCAAATAGGCCACAATTTTAGTGCCATGGACAAGTCTTCCAGCAACATGTTATCACCAGTCTTTTTCTAGTTAAATGGGTTGTCTGTCACTTTCGGTTATCCGTGCATCAACTACTAGTTATTCATGCAGAGCTACAAGTTATTTTTTATATTATATTGTTTATAATTATTTATTTTGAATTTGGAATGACACCCATAAAATCAATTCGACAATACACTTGTCTCATCCTCCAACAATTTAAGAAAAGCATACTTGCTACTCCACCATGAATTCTAAAATATAAACCTATCCGTGTAACAATTTGTAATCCTCAAGATCAATTTGCAATTGAATTATATCATATTTTATCATTTAAAAATAAATAAATTACATAACATTATAACAATAAATTAGAGAAATAATGAAAATAAATATTTCTATTTATTTTGAATATATATATATATATATATATATATATGAATGAAGAACACACAGCAATGGAGTCACTTACATCTTTTGTTGAATTTATCAATGAAAACAAAAGATATAAAAACTGTAAATGTAATTTTGTTTTACAATTCTTGTTGTATCCTATTTCAACTGCCTTGCTTTTGGAAACCTGTTTTGTTGGAATGAGGAATTAACAAAATTATATCATTTTTATTGATCTTTTGGTACGTCGGTAGATTTGGAAAGCAATTAGAGGAAACCACCATCAAATGAAACTATGACTTTTGCCAAAATTGCCCAAAAATCCATCATCAAGGTTGTTTTGCTTCCAGTTTAGCTCACGCCCTTACTTATTTTCACCTCCCTTTGTGCTTGTATTGACTACTTCATTCAAGTGAACTATGGTTTGTTACATTAATAATAATCCAAATTCTATCGCATTCGAACATAAAGCTCTGGAAATTAAATTATTGTTCGAGTTTGACAATGAATTTAGAGACTTATTTTAATATGAGATAGTTGTAAAAAATTCATGAATTAAACAAAATAATCTTTTCCTACCTCCAATAAATTGCAAAAAACTTGGAGAGCATCTGCCGTCACAGGGAAATAAAAGAATAAACTCAACTAGAAAGTAGATCCTTGAAGAGTGAAAGTTAGCTTAATGTTTGCTCAATATTGAAAAACCCATCGACCTTTAAAATGTTTGAGACAAACTATAAAGACAAATAATTGAGCTTGAGTTTAATAGAAATTTTATATATCTCGTTCGTTCAAGACGCTATATGAAACTCAAGACATAGTAGAATACATGTAATCGTCAAATAATTGTGCCAGTATCAATTAAATTGCAAAAAAACTTTACCTCATCTGCTTTGAAATGGAAATAAAAGAATAAGTACAGTTAATCTATTTAATATTTGCACCTAACTACATTAAATTGAATATAACCGGTGCATCATCCATATGTAATTCACATATATACAAACCCTACATACATACTGCCAGATCAAGATGGGTCATCCGCATGAATTTAATCATCTTAGATCAAGATATGACATCCGCATGAATTTAATCAAATGCCATAAAGCAAACCTATGGAAAATTAGGAAAACCTAGAAGAGATTGAATATTATCATCCCCTCCTGGTTTTACGATGATATTCTTCATAGCGACAGGAAATACTAGAGGAGGGCATGGGATTCGATCTGATATTGGAGAAACGTAATTACGAGCTGATTTCATATCTGAACTGTGCCAGCTTAGTCAGTCACTCAGTCGCTATGCAATGTCAGTCAGTTAGTAAGTTTACAGCCAATCCAACACATGTCAAGTTTGTATTTATGTAATCACGTTTGTATTCGGCATGTCAAGAATTCTTAGGTAGAAATTTATTGCAGTATTTAATGTATCACAGTAGCTTCGAGGTGAAGCGATCTTAAGTCGATGGTGATGCAATTCCTATATATAGAAGAAGATAATTGGAGATCAGAGAGAGGTGTGTGAGGGAAGAAGAGAAGATGAGAAGAGCCGTGAAGTGTATGAAGAGCCCAAGCTCTGTAAGAAGTGAAAGATCATAGTAAATCTCATCTCAATGTGTTGCAGTCAACTTGCTCTATTTTACTATGGTAATATATATAAGTTGATAGTTTTATGTATTCGTTCTCAAGAGTGTTGCATGTCGCACATCTTCTCCAGATTTACCTACGTGAATCTTGTTTACATTTAGGGTGTGTAAAAGAAATCAAGATTTCCAATATTTCACGGTGGTAAAAGTTGTTTATATTTTCTTGTAAAGATTGTTTAAGATTGGGTTATGCAAAGTTGAAGAAGTATGCGAAGTTAACTTGTGCAAAGTTAATCTTCATGAAGTTAAAGAAGTTTGTGAAGTGAATGTTATGCCAAGTGTGAAGTTCCATTTATGCAAAGTCAAGTTATGTGAATTCAAGTTCCGCGAAGTTAAAGAACTGCGCATAAATGCGAAGTAAATTTATGAAATGCGTAGTTTTGAAGTTGTGAAGTTAATTTATGAAATGCACAATTAATTTCCGCGCAGTTAATCTGTGCAGTAAAGTGTTAGGAAAAAATTAGAAGTTCACTTCGCAAAGTATATACTAGGAGAAGAGAAGTCCTAAAGCGAAGAAAAAGAAAAAGAAAATATTCATTTATTGCGCATGTTAGCACTCAAATTGTGTTGGGTTTTGAGGGGAGTTTTGGCAAAGAAAAGGGAGTTGCATGATCATAAATATTTTCCAAAGGAAATCCAAACTCTCGGGTCATATCCCCCAGCAGTGGAAAATCAAAACATAGCACAGTAGATGTAGCCAAAGGAGAAAATATCAGGAAACATCTAAAGGTCCGTGGTAACTAGAGGTTCGATAGCAGGCTAACGATCCAGTAGCACGCAGAGGCATGCGTAGATGACTTACATTAAACATCCCAAAGATCTACGACCATGAACCCTTAGATCCAGGATGAATTGGGAATGTTATAGGCGCAGGTGAAGTGTTAGCAAGTAGGAATATTCCTAAAATGATCAACGGTAGAGATCGGCGGGAGAAAATATCTATGGTGAAAATGCTATGGTGCTAATCTAACATGCGCGGGAAAAGACTGCATTCCAAATCACCGCGACTTAGTTAAGCATTGCGCTCCTTTCAACGACGTGGATCTAACAAAGGTAGATCAACTTTCCATAACAATGGTAGTGATTTTAATCGCCGGCACGTTAAGCACACCCAAAATCGCCGCGGTCGGTGAAGGCGCATCATCCGACAATTAAGGTTGGGGCCATGTGATATTAAACCGAAAGCCACGATGCCGTTGGAAGGTAAAGTGGGCAGATCTATGGCTGAAGGTAGGTAGAAGAGATGGATGGTTGACATGGATCCATCGCAATCATACTTGCAAGGGTGATATGGTGAAATCTATATTATAAAATGGCTCGCCTTCACGAATGTCCACATCCTGTCTGTCTAGTGCACGTTGGAGAGCGAAGAAGGCGAATCTTGAGGAGCAGACCGGTCGATCGGGAGACCAGAAGGTCATCCAGTTTTCAGTGGACCAGGTAGGTCTTTGCCCCTTTTTCTTTTCACAACTAGGTATTTAAATGGCTGAGATAGTAGACCCCCCTGTTACCGAAGCTCCGATAATCAGTTCCCTGTTGGAAGACAAGGATATTGACATATATGACACTGTATTTGTCAATACCTCTCTAGATATGGCCAAGGAGAGACTAGAGGTTATAAGGGCCAGCCAAGTAGACGTCCACAAAGTATTTCAGTCCTTTTTCCACTGCTTTACCACCAACCAAACCCCCAACTGCTCGGAATTCATAGAATGGTGCGCCATCAATTATGCCCCAGGATAGAGGGAAATCTTCGATGCCTCGGGCTCCAAAATCCTTTGCCATGTGAAAGCCCTAGTTGTTAGAAAGGCCCTAGCTATTCCCCTGGAGTTCGGTCATAGATCTCAGAGGTATCAAATGGAAACCCTGATTCGGTATTTCCACCAGGCCCCAAATGAACTCAAGCAAAGCTTTTTCCAGGCCTCCTTGGTACCAAATGTAGCTTTTCCTAGCTCACCTGTACCTAACGAGGCCATTTCTTTCAGAGAATAGTCTAAATGTGTGATTTCCATGATAGCCCAGTTTTTGGGGTTAGATAGTGACCAGCATGCCATGGAGTCATTAATCAGTCTGATGTTTGTCTTGAGCACTTGTCCAATAGAGCCAGCCGACCAAAAACCACTTATCCAGACCACATGCCTAAGATTCGATGATGCCCTAGCCGAAAGTATTCACTCCTAGCTGGTTGAATTCCCCAAAACCAAAGTCTTTAGGTTCCAGTCCTATCTGCTAAAAATGTTCTTAACAACCGTTGAAGAAAACCTACCAATACCAGAGCTGAAAATTACAAAGGAGATGTATTCAGACTACTTGGTTTTCATGAATGATTTGATGGAAAAGGTTTATCACATCTTTTTCCAGCAGGAATTACCAGGGTACTCCAAGAAATGAAGGATTCACTGCAGCCAGCTATGGGGAAAAGGATAGGAGATTGGTTTTTGATGAAACATGGGATAGTAATCAGAGTGTATGGTTTTTCACACCTGCCATGTGTACTCCCTGCCTTTTTAACACCTAGGTTGTTCAATTTAGAATTCATAAGGAAAAAGCTGAAAGCTGAACGTTAACACTTTATAGATAACAAGAAGTCCTCTGATATAAATTTCCCATGGGTAGTAGGTTCTTTTATGATTAAACATAATAAAACCCTCTCAGGGATTGAAGGGATGATGAGAGAAATGGGACTCCCTTCTAAAGCTGCAATGAATTATGATCCACACCATATAATTTCAGAAAGAAGGAGGGAAGCTATCCTGAAGGGGTATGACCACTTCGCAATGTCTGGCATGCCTGAGAGAAAAAATTGGCTAGAATATATTGATCAGGAGCACATGGACATCGATCCCTCAGAGGCCTCTCAAGCTCTAAATTTCCTTTTCTAGGAAGGCATGTTGTCACCACCTAGATCATCCAATAAAGCCCCATTAGGGTCTGAAAATTTACCCCTTGTCACCATTCCAGGGAAACCCAACAGTTCAACGGTTAGTAGCCCTATGGATGTAGATAGTGACCCTGAAAGAGCCTCAAAGAGGCAAAAGGTAGAGGATGATCAGAAGTAGGTAGTAAAGGTCCAGGAAGAAAATCCTAAGAAGAAACATATTAAGTTCCCAATGCCCCCTTATGAAGTGAAAGAACATGTATTTGGAAAACCGCCTAAAGGGCCCACAACATCTAGTACAAGCAGAGCCAAGCTGTTGGAGGAATATGAAGAAAATCCTAATAACCTGGAAGAAGAAGCGAAACTTTACTTTGAGGTAAGGAAAATATTCAAGAAAGAAGTGGCCCTAGTTGCCAGCAGGAATTTAGCTCAAAACACCTTGAGCCTTGCTCTAGCCACCGAAAACAAGGCTACAGAGATGAAATTCAACCTAGAAGACATCCCTATCCTTGATATAATAAACCTACACAAGGAGACAAGTGATTTCATTTATAATAGGCTATTGAAGCTTGCCATAGAGCTATCAAAAGTGCAGAAAAATAAGTCCAAGGTTCAACACTAGCTGAAGCTGGAAAAAGTAGAAAATAAGTCTCTAAAGGCAGAGGCAAAGAAGTACCAAACACAGCTGCTAACAAATGGGCCCAAGAAGATAAAAGGAAGAACATCCAGGATCTGCTAGATGAAAAGGATCAGGAGATCCTGACTTTAAAGAAGAATTGAAAGATCTCACCTGCTCAATTTGCAAGCACCCATGAGATAGCAGAGCTGGAAGAAGAGAAAGAGAAGCTAAGGGGAGAACTATTGCACTGTAAATCCCAATTGATGGAACTTATAGAAAAAGAAAAGAAGATGCAGTCTGATATGACCCTTGTAGCAGCTCGTGAAGAATCAGGGAGGACACAATTTGAAGAGTTAGAGAAGAAAGTAAAGGAAAGGGAAAAGGAAATGGAATAGGATGTCACAGATCCGATTGCAGCTGGATATTTCTCCTTGGTAGGGAAAATAGCTAATGCCAGCCTGGAAGATGCTGAGCTAATCCGATTAAAGAAGCAGGTTGCCAATTTGAAATCTCTAAAGGATGATGCAGAGAGCAAAAGGGAGGCTTGGGAAACCAAGTACTAGGAAATGTAGGTGGATCTCGACAATTTAAAGGAGCAAGTGATCGGGCAGAAAGTGCTAGGAAAATCATATGGGATGATGTTATAAAACAAGGTTAAGACCTAAGTCCTTACCTTAACTTTATAAAAGATAAAGAGACTGTAGTGAATTTGGCCATACAAGCTATAATAGTGGCAAACGAAAGGCTTGATAAAAAGCCTTCAGAATATGCTAAAAATGCAATAGAATTCTTGAATGATTAATCATAAGAACAGGATGATGATGCGGGCATGAAGGGCAGGGTGACCACCATCATATGGTCCAAAATATTAATTAATAAACATGAACTGGTGAAGGTCACCCAATCAGGGATTGACATTTTGTCAGATTAGCTAAAGATGTTAAAAGAAGCATTCAATCCTTTATTCAAGAAGGGTCTGCCTGCGTTCTTGGGAGAGAAGGGAAATATGTTGTCAAAGGAAGAGTATAAGACCAAGATGTGGGATTGCAGGATGAACCAGGATGACCTCGAAGGAATGGATCATCCCCTGACTAGCTAGTTGATAGCTGAGAAACTGACAAGAGACTTTGAGTTAGCCTCAACTTTCGAGGGAGCCAAAACATTGCATACCGGATACTCTTACAGGGAACATACTGAGTTAAGAGTCTTACTTAAGGAGCTCACCACCCTAGATTTACCTTCAATTGACCAGTGGAAACTAATCGAAAAATACGGTAAAACAAAGTTAAAAACCAGAACATGAATAGCTCAAAGTGTATCCGCGAAGCACTCTGCCACCTAAATCTTTGGGTGAGAGATGGAAGCAGCAAGCAGGAGTTGTCAATTTTCTATTTTGTTTTTTGTTCAAGTAGTTGGTCATTTAGTAAAATAGGCCAGTAGATGTAAAAAGCGGTTAGGCCTATACCGCATGTGTCTGTTTTGAAGTTGTAACGGTGAGTACGCATTGATTAGTTGTCGATTAGGTGTCCAGTAAATTGTAACTATTTTCTGTTCAAGAAAGAGTCAAGCTTAGAGCTCGAAGGGAATCTATAAATTCATTGTAACTGAAGACAGAAGGGTTGAAAATCTTATTGAAAAACTTTTGGAATTTTGAGAATCATCCTGTAAGACATTTTTGAGCTGTTTAATAAAGTTTGCAGAGCCGAGCCTGCTTTTTTTCAGGGATTCTTGTGTAATTGGTCTGGTAGTCTATCTTTCTTTTTCCTATGTTAATTGTGTTTCTTTCATTGTTATTCCATGATTGTAATACTTCTTCATACTTGGTGCAGTGTAGTAGTTAAGTGGAATTCATAGAAGTTATGCTCTGCTTAATCTCATTCCAACTATATCACCATTATTCTCTGCTAAAGTTGGTGTAGGATTCATCATCATATTCCTTACATCAATGGATTGTTCTTTTCTCTTATGTTTCACCAATTAAAATATCTGTAACTACTAGATGCTTACTACCTCGCCCCTGTGTGAATGCATTCACAGAACCTTTGTGAATAATTTTTCAGGTTTGTTTAATGTGACTCCATTGCCCAAATAGAGATTCATATGTTTCAGCCAAATGCCGTTTAAACCATTTTGTTTCTAGCAGAAATCTGATCTTCTGTATGTTGTAATTGAATATCTTGAATGATGAATACTGGTGTATCTTTTCATTGTTGACGCCTTTGATTATTCCAGTTTTTCATGAGTTTATAGAGAGATCCATCTCTGTTTGTGTTGGGTCAGAAACACAAGCTAAATATTGGTTAGTGGTTACCCTGAATTGCCTTCTCTCACAACCTTGGGTATTAATTTGGGTGTTAACAAATTGGCACCGTTGTTGGGGA
This sequence comes from Larix kaempferi, assembly GCA_027924585.1. Classification (NCBI taxonomy): domain Eukaryota; kingdom Viridiplantae; phylum Streptophyta; class Pinopsida; order Pinales; family Pinaceae; genus Larix; species Larix kaempferi. The sequence goes on along the minus strand of BSBM01000851.1, from coordinate 3,669,627 downwards.
GCGATTGTTTTATCATCCCTGGGAGAACGACAAAGGTTTCAGATCTAAGTGCTGATGGTGAACAACAGTCAGACATTGAAAAGGTTGTATCATTCACCTAGCAACTCCACTCAGCAAAATTCCAGTATGAGGGTGACTCCATTGGGAAGATTGGTGACCTTATATCAGAATTGAGATGTTGAAGGTCTCATGGAGACTCCACATTAAAGAAATCCAGTGTTTCATTGATTCGCAGGTTGGTCCCCTCATTCTTTAATCAAAATTTGCAGACTTCACTAGGATATGAGCCCAACTGCCTTAAACATGGAAGAATCAACACCCAGGTACCAAACTGTGAATTTCTTCAAAGAGATCTTGTTCTTCTGTGTTAGTTTCCTTTTACCCTTATGTAGATATATAAAAAAAAATTGTTTCACCGAGGAGCTCTAGGTCATGAGAGACCCTCCTTTATATATCCTTCACTAGATTATGAAACCGTACATTCTCCTTTCATCCCAAGAGTTGATCCCGTCCCTTCTTTTGAGCCCTGCAAAATCCATAACCAGCCTTGCAAATCCCAAGAAAATAAGGCTGATGATATTCTCCCTCTACATACTCCTTGGCCTTCCAGATCTCAGTTGTGATATAGCCCTTTAAGGCTGCCCTTTGTTCTTCACAATTTTCCCCCAAATTACCATAAATATCTTCCTGTTTTTGATGGAGAATCCGAAAGCCTTACTGTTGAAAGACATCTCTAGGGTTTTGAGCATTTTTTGGACCTTTTTGAAATAGAGCATGATGATGTTTGTATGAGAGTTTTTTCCCAATCCCTCCAAGGAGATGTGAAGAAATGGTTTAAGCAATTTCTATTGAAATCTATTGATACGTGGGAAGAGTTGGCTGCCGTCTTTTTTTAATTCTGGGGTAAGAGAAGGTCATGGGACCTAGTTATCTCAGAGTTTTACTCCATGAGAACGCAAGAAGGTGAAACCATGTCCAGCTTTAACAGGAGGTTTGCAAGTTTCTACTATAATATGCCAAAGGAAATTAAGCCCCTAGAGAATGCTGCTAATTTACATTATGCTTCTACTTTTCCTCTAGATTTATCCCTTTTCCTTTTGGAGAGAAGGTCCTCCAATTTGCAACGTATGTTCGTTGATGCATTGGAGGTTGAAGACAATCTTAGGATGTCTAAAAACATTTCAGACCAAGATAATGAGAAAGGAATTGAAGAGGAAATAGGATTCAAAGAGAAACATGAACAAGGAGAACTTACCTTGCATTCCAATATTCCCCACGATGAGCAGGGAGATGATCCACCCAGTGATTTGCCAGAAGAAGGTAATTCTGATTTGTTTTATGTAAATTGCAACCAGCCTGATAAAATTTCTATTAAAAATGGTTTTAAGGAAGATTGCAGCCCACCTAAGTACGATGAATATGAAAGGGACTTCTTGGAGAACTTCATAAGTTTTTTTGAAATTGACAATGAAAAGGAGGGGCAAGTGAGCAATCAATCCCAAGGAGCAGCGATTTGCCATAGGGAAGAGAAGTGCCAAACAGAAAATCAGGTCTCTCTTTTACATTCAGTATTTTTATATCAAGAAGAGTTTGTTGCACTTAATTTTATTGAAAAAATCAATGATATTTCTGCTATGTCTAATGAAGAAGAGCAAGTTTTAAATTCTAAAATCTCGGTTGAAATTGGTGATTCCCTTCATATCTGTCCTCCCGAGCTGGATGAGAATTTTCTTCAGTTTTGTTAGTTGTCATATGATTCAGAAGAAGATCAGGGTAGTCAGATAAGTTTTTCTCCATGTCACTCGTTTTCAGAGTCTTGTTGCCTAGAGGGAGTTTTTTTCTTTAATACATTTGAAAGTCATATTGACATTTCTTTTGAAACCCAAGAAGAACTTCAGTTTTATCATACTAATGTACATATGTTTGATTGTCCAATATCCCCTGCAAGTCAAAGTATTTCATCCACTGAGTTATATAAGGAAACAAATCTACATGATAGTATTGAATTTTCATCTGAATGTTGTCATGAAAATCTGATCCATGTACTCAATATAAAGGACAAAGGAGATGAGTATTCTTTTCAAGGTCTTTCTGAAATTAAGTTTGACAGATTGCAAATGAAATTACAATTTGAGCGGCCTTGTTGTGACATAGATAATGTGAACAATCATAAAGAACCAGTTGAAGAGGCCCTCATGATTGGTCATAAAGAAATATGAGTCTTTCATTTTCTTGAAGATCCTTTCGCTAGTTTGTTGGAATCATCAGAGAAGATGGAGTTTGTATTGTTCAAGAATGTAGGGATTGAAAAATATTCTCAGTTGGAGTTATCATTTGCTGAGTTCTTTCTCTGGCCTGAAGGGGTTGAATGTGAAATTCAGTCAAGAAGCCTTTTGCTAGACTGGCTTCATTGGAAATGTGAGATTACATGATTCGGCCTTTGTACTCAGTAAATAGGGTAGGAGCATTTGTATATAAATAAGCTTGAAAGTCAAGCATTTTCGTTAATTTCAGTTTTAATCTTTAGTGGTGTGTGTGTTCAACATTTTCAGAAAATTTCAGTATGTTTTTCAGTTTCGGGTTTTTAGTTGCAGTTTTCAGATGAAGGACCGGTTATAGGCTGCAAGTTGTAGCTGTCAAGGTTGGGAGCCGCCCAATGGATCAGGCATGTGGTCTACAGAGTTCTTTGCTACCTCACAGGGAGGTTAGCATCCCCGGCTGGAGCCAGTTGTTAGCACTCAAATTGTGCTGGGTTTTGAGGGGGGTTTTAGCGAAGAAAAGGGAGTTGCATGATCATAAAGATTTTCCAAAGGAAAGCCAAACTCTCGTGTCATATCCCCCAGAAGTGGAAAATCAGAACACAACACAATAGATGTAGCCAAAGGGGAAAATATCGAGAAACATCTAAAGGTTCGTGGTAACTAGAGGTCCGATAGCAGGTTAATGAGCCAGTAGCATGTAGAGGCATGAGTAGACAGCTCAGATTAAACATCCCAAATATCTATGGCCATGAACCCTTTTCGCCAAGATGAATTGGGAATGTTATAGGCATAGGTGAAGTGTTAGCCAGTAGGCATATTCCTAAAACAATCAACAAGAGAGATCGATGGGAGCAAAGATCTACGGTGAAAACGCTATGGCGCTAATCTAACCTGCGCGGGAAAAATATTGCGTTCCAAATCACCATGACTTAGTTAAGCATCGCGCTCCTTTCAATGGTGTGGATCTAACGAAAATAGACCAATGGTCCATAACAATGGCGGTGATTTTAATCACCAGCACGTTAAGCACGCCCAAAATCACCGCAGTTGATGAAGGTGCATCATCTAACGGTTAAGGTTGGGGCCATGTGATATTAAACCAAAGGCCACGATGATGTTGGAAGGTAAAGTGGGAAGATCTACGGCTGAAGGTAGCCAGAAGATACGGACGGTTGCAATGGATCCATCGAAATCACTTGCAAGGGTGATATGGCGAAATCTATATTATAAAATGGCTTGCCTCCATGAATGTCCACATCCTGTCTGTCCAGTGCACGTTGGAGAGCGAAGAAGGTGAATATTGCAGAGCAGACCAGCTAACCGGGAGACCAGAAGGTCGTCTAGTTGTTAGTGGACCATGTAGGTCTTTGCCCCTTTTTCTTTTCACAACTAGGTATTTAAATGGCTGAGATAGTAGACCCCCTTGTTATTGAAGCTCCGATAATCAGTTCCCTGTTGGAAGACAAGGATAGTGACATATACGACACCGTATTTGTCAATAGCTCTTTGGATATGGCCAAGGAGAGACTGGAGGTTATAAGGGCCAGAAAAGTAGACGTCCACAAAGTATATCAGTCCTTTTTCCACTGCTTTACCACCACCCAAACCCCCATCTCCCCTGAATTCATAGAATGGTGCACCAGCAATTATGCCCCAGGATAGAGGGCAATCTTCGATGCCTCGGGCTCCAAAATCCTTTGCGATGTGAAAGGCCCAATTGTTAGAAAGGCCCTAGCTATTCCCTTGGAGTTCGGTCATAGAGGTCAGGGGTATCAAATGGAAACCGTGATTCAGTATTTTCGCCAGGCCCCAAATGAACTCAAGCAAAGATTTTTCCAGGCCTCCTTGGTACCAAATGCAGCTTTTCCTATCTCACCTTTCCCTAACGAGGCCATTTTTTTTAGAGAAGAGTCTAAATGTGTGATTTCCATGATAGCCCAGTTTTTGAGGTTAGATAGTGACCAGTACATCACAAAGTCATTAATCAGTCTGATATTTGTCTTGAGCACTTGTCCAATAGAGCTTGCCAACCAAAACCCACTTATCTAGACTGGATGCCTAAGATTCGATGATGCCCTAGCCTAAAGTATTCACTCCCAGGTGGTCGAATTCCCCAAAACCAGAGTCTTCAGGTTCTAGTCCTATCTACTAAAAATGTTCTTAACAGCTGTCGAAGAAAACCTACCAATACCAGAGCTGAAAATTACAAAGGAGATGTATTCGGGCTACTTGGTTTTCATGAATGATTTGATGGAAAAGGTTTATCACATCTTTTTCCAGAAGGAATTGCCCAGGCTACTTCCAAAAATGAAGGATTCACTGCAACCTGCTATGGGGAAAGGGATAGGTGATTGGTTTTTCCACTGCTTTACCACCACCCAAACCCCTAGCTCCCCTGAATTCATAGAATGGTGCACCAGCAATTATGCCCCAGGACATAGGCCAATCTTCGATGCCTTGGAATCCAAAATCCTTTGTGATGTGAAAGCCCCAATTGTTAGAAAGGCCCTAGCTATTCCCCTGGAGTTCGGTCATAGAGATCAGGGGTATCAAATGGAAACCCTGATTCAGTATTTTCGCCAGGCCCCAAATGAACTCAAGCAAAGCTTTTTCAAGGCCTCCTTGGTACCAAATGCATCTTTTCCTAGCTCACCTTTCCCTGACGAGGCCATTTCTTTTAGAGAAGAGTCTAAATGTGTGATTTCCATGATAGCCCAGTTTTTGGGGTTAGATAGTGACCAGTATGTCACAGAGTCATTAATTTGTCTAATGTTTTTCTTGAGCACCTGTCCAATAGAGCCAGCCGACCAAAACCCACTTATCCAGACCGCATGCGTAAGATTCGATGATGCCCTAGCCGAAGGTATTCACTCCTAGCTAGTCGAATTCCCCAAAACCAGAGTCTTCAGGTTCCAGTCCTATCTACTAAAAATGTTCTTAATAGCCGTCGAATTAAACCTACCAATACCAGAGCTGGAAATTACAAAGGAGATGTATTCAGACTACTTGGTTTTCATGAATCATTTTATGGCAAAGGTTTATCACATTTTTTCCAGAAGGAATTGCCCAGGGTACTTCCAGAAATGAAGGATTCACTGCAGACCGCTATGGGGAAAGGGATAGGAGATTGGTTTTTGATGAAACATGGGACAGTGATCAGAGTGTATGGTTTTTCACACCCGCCATATGTACTCCCTTCCTTTTTAACACCTAGGTTGTTCAATTTAGAATTCATAAGGCAAAAGCTAAAAGTTGAATGTGAACACTTTATAGATAACAAGAAGTCCTCTGATATAAATTTCCCATGGGTAGTAGGTTCTTTTATGATTAAACATAAGACAACCCTCTCAGGGATTGAAGGGATGATGAGAGAACTGGGACTCCCTTCTAAAGCTACAATGAATTATGATCCGCACCATATAATTTCAGAAAGAAGGAGGGAAGCTAGAAGGAAGGGGTATGACCACTTCGAGATGTCTGGCATGCCTGAGAGAGCAAATTGGCTAGAATATATTGATCAGGAGCACATGGACATCGATCCCTCAGAGGCCTCTCAAGCTCTAAATTTCCTTTTCCATGAAGGTGCATTCTCACCACCCAGCTCATCCAATAAAGCCCCATTAGGGTCTGAAAATTTACCCCTTGTCACCATTCTAGGGAAACCCAGGAGTTCAACGGTTAGTAGCCCTATGGATGTAGACAGTGACCCTGAAAGAGCCTCAAAGAGGCAAATGGTAGAGGGTGATGAGAAGCAGGTAGTAAAGTTCCAGGAAGAAAAGCCTAAGAAGAAACATATTACGTTCCAAATGCCCCCTTATGAAGTGAAAGAACATGTATTTGGAAAACCGCCTAAAGGGCCAACAACATCTAGTATAAGCAGAGCCAAGCTGTTGGAGGAATATGAAGAAGATCCTGATAACCTGGCAGAAGAAGCAAAACTTTACTTCGAGGTAAGGAAAATATTCAAGAAAGAAGTGGCCCTAGTTGCCAGCGGGAATTTAGCTCAAAACACCTTGAGCCTTTCTCTAGCGACCAAAAACAAGGCTACATAGATGAAATTTAACCTAGAAGACATCCCTATCCCTGATATAATCAACCTACACAAAGAGACAAGTGATGTCATTGATAATAGGCTACTGAAGCTTTCCATAGAGCTATCAAAAGTGCAGACAAATAAGTCCAAGGTTCAGCACCAGCTGAAGCTGGAAAAAGAAGAAAATAAGTCTCTAAAGGCACAAACAAAGAAGCACCAAACACAGCTGCTAACAAATGGGACTGAAGAAGATAAAAGGAAGAACATCTAGGAGCTACTAGATGAAAAGGATCAGGAGATCTCGACTTTAAAGAAGAATTTAAAGATCTCACCTGCTCAATTTGCAATCACCCCTGAGATAACAGAGCTGGAAGAAGAGAAAGAGAAGCTAAAGGGAGAATTATTGGACTGTAAAGCCCAATTGATGGAACTTATAGAAAAAGAAAAGAAGATGCAGTCTGATATGACCCTTGTAGCAGCCCGCGAAGAATCATGGAGGACCCAGTTTGAAGAGTTAGAGAAGAAAGTAAAGGAAAGGGAAAAGGAAATGGAACAGGATGTCACAGATCCGATTGTAGCGGGAGATTTCTCCTTGGTAGGGAAAATAGCTAATGCCGGCCTGGAAGATGCTGAGCTACTTCGATTAAAGAAGCAAGTTTCCAATTTGAAAGCTCTAAAGGATGATGTAGAGAGAAAAAGGGAGGCTTGGGAAACCAAGTATCAGGAAATGCAGGTGGATCTCGACAATTTAAAGGAGCAAGTGATCGGGCAGAAAGTGCTACAAGATACTAGGAAAACCATCTTGGATGATGTTATAAAACAAGTTGAAGACCTAATGCCTTACCTTAACTTTATAAAAGACAAAGAGACTGTAGTGAATTTTTCCATACAAGCTGTAACAGTGGAAAATGAAAGGCTTGATAAAAAGCCTTCAGAATATGCTAAAAATGCAATAGAATTCTTGAATGATTTATCAGAAGAACAGGATGATGATGTGGGCATCAAGGACAGGGTGACCACCATCATATGGCCCAAAAGATTAATTAATAAACATGAACTGGAGAAGGTCACCCAATTAGGGATTGACATTTTGTCAGATCAGCTAAAGATGTTCAAAGAAGCATTCGATCCTTTATTCAAGAAGGGCCTGCCTACGTTCTGGGGAGAGAAGGGCAATATATTATCAAAGGAAGAGTATAAGGACAAGCTGTGGGATTGCAGGATGAACCAGGATGACCTCGATGGAATGGATCAGCCCCCGACTGGCTAGTTGATAGCTAAGAAACTGACAAGAGAATTCAAGTTAGCCTCGACTTTCAGGGGAGCCAGAACATTGCATACCAGATACTCTTACAGGGAACATACTGAGTTAAGAGTCCTACTTAAGGAGCTCACCACTGTGGATTTACCTTCAACTGACCAGTGGAAACTAATTGAAAAATACGGCAAAACAAAGTTAAAAACCAGAACATGAAGAGCTCAAAGTGTATCTGCGAAGCACTCTGCCACCTGAAGCTTTGGGCAAGAGATGGAAGTAGCAAGCGGGAGTTGTCAATTTTCTATTTTGTTTTTTGTTCAAGTAGTTGGTCATCTAGTAGAATAGGCCAGTAGATGTAAAAAGCGGTTAGGCCTATACTGCCTGTGTCTGTTTTGAAGTTGTAACGGTGAATATGCCTTGATTAGCTGTCGATTAGGTGTCCAGTAAATTGTAACTGTTTTCTGTTCAGGAAAGAGCTAATCCTAGAGCTCAAAGGGCATCTATAAATTCATTGTAATTGAAGATAGAAGGGTTGAAAATGTTATTGAAAAACTTTTGGAGTTTTGAGAATCAGTCTGTAAGACGTTTTTGAGCTGTTTAATAAAGTTTGCAGAGCCGAGCCTGCATTTTTTTAGGGATTCTTGTGTAATTGGTCTGGTAGTCTTTCTTTCTTTTTCCTATGTTAATTGTGTTTCTTTCATCGTTATTACATGACTGTAATACTTCTTCATATTTGGTGCAGTGTAGTAGTTAAGTGGAATTCATAGAAGTTATGCTCTGCTTAATCTCATTCCAAGTATTTCACCATTATTCACTGCTAAAGTTGGTGTAGGATTCATCATCGTATGTCTTACATCAATGGATTGTTCTTTTCTCGTCTGTTTCACCAATTAAAATCTCTTTGACTACTAGATGCTTACTACCTCGCCCGTGTGTGAATGCATTCGCAGAACCTTTGTGAATAATTTTTTAGGTTTGTTTAATGTGACTCCATTGCCCAAATAAAGATTCATATGTTTCAGCCCAACAACGTTTAAAACATTTTGTGTCCAGCAAAAATCTGATCTTCTGTATGTTGTAATTGAATATCTTGGATTATGAATACTGGTGTATGTTTTCATTGTTGACGCCTTTGATTATTCCAGTTTTTCATGACTTTATAGAAAGACCCCTCTCTGTTTGTGTTGGGTCAGAAACACAAGCTAAAGATTGGTTAGTGTTTACCCCGAATTGCCTTCTCTCACAACCTTGGGGGTTAATTTGGGTGTTAATAATGCAGTTCAATCTTTTGACTACGTGGTGTGATTTTCCCTTTATTTGGTATCAAAGCTTGGTTTACGTAGAAAATAAATTCTATTTACAAAAAGGGAAAAGCGGTTAAGAATGGCTTCCGCTTCTGGTAATTTGAAAACTCCAATCTTTTCAGGAAAAAATTATGAATATTGGTCTCTAACTATGAAATATTTTTTCAGAGGTCAAGATGTATGGAAAATAGTCCAGAATGGCTATGTAGAACCAGCATATATGGAAGAATACAATAATCTCACACAAGCTGAGAAGGATGTCTTGAAGGAACAAAGGAAGAAATATGGAAAGGCATTATTCTACATACATCAAGAAACACATGAATCTATACTCCCAAGAGTAGCAGTAGCAACAACCGCTAAGGAAGCATGGGACACACTAGAAACTTCTTAGCAAGGCTTGAACAAGGTAAGGACTTCCAAACTACAAATTCTTAGAAGAGATTTTGAATCTCTATCAATGAAAGAAACAGAGTTAGTAGAATCATTTTATACTCGTGTTATTGGTCTGATTAATCAAATAAAGTCTCATGGAGAAAATCTAAGTGACCAGAGAGTTGTTGAAAAAGTTCTTAGAGTTCTTCCAAAGAAATTTGAATCCTTAGTTCTGACCCTGGAGGAAAACAAAGATCAGTTCCAATTTACTATTGATGAGTTGCAAGCCTCACTCCTAAATCATGAACATAGAATCAACAGTTCAGATACATCATTAGAAGGTGCATTTGCAGCACAGTCATCCATAAGTTGTGGAAGAGGAAGGGGAAGATCAAACTCTAGAGGAAGAAGAAGAAGTTCTTTCATAGGAGGACACAGCAGCAACCCTGCACATGTTGCTCGTAGAGGTCAGAATCAGATTCCCACTCAGCCAAGTGGATAGAGGTCTGATAAATAAAAAATTCAATGTCATTAATGTAAGAAGTTTGGACACTTCGCATATGAATGCAGGAAGAAGCAGTATGACCAAGGAAAGAAAGGTCAAGCACAATCAAGCAAAACCAACACTTCGACCAACACATTGTTCTTAGCATGTGCATCTCACTTGAATGCAATGTTGTCCAAGAAATTCCAAATGACATATGGTATTTAGACTCAAACTGTAGCAATCATATGACTGGTAATTTAAATCTATTTTCTAGTCTAGATAAATCAGTTCAAACTGATGTCACACTTGGAAATAATATTCAAGTCATTGTTTTGGGTAAGGGTACTGTTGATATTCTAACCAAACAGGGGGAGCATAAATTTATGCCTAGTATTTATTATGTTCAAGGTTTGAAGAATAATTTGATGAGCATTGGACAACTGATGGAAAAAGGTTATAGAGTTCACATGACAGGAAAGCATTGTCTGATCAAGGACATATATCCAAGCAATCGCTTAATATCCAAGTGTAGATGACAAGCAATCGCTTGTTTCCTTTGAGGATAAGGCCAAACATAAAAGGAAAAACAACTCAAGTTGTGCATGGAAGTCAGAAAGAAAATTCTAGAGCTGCATTCAAAGCAGAAAGTAAAGAAGCAGAAATTCACTGCGACAAGGAAGAAAAAGACAACAACAAAGAAATGCAAGCAGCGTTTCAAATAGAAATAAAGGATGAATCCTGGCTGTGGCACTTCAGATTTGGACATCTGAATTTTGGTGGGCTAAAGCTACTGCACATGAAGGACATGGTGAAAGGATTTCCATTAATTGAAAATCCAAAAATAATTTGTGAAGGCTATATTTTTGGCAAACAACACAGAGAGACTTTTCCAGTTAGAAATTCATACAAAGCTTGCACACCACTTGAAATTGTGCACTTTGATATTTTTGGACTGATGAAAACACTATCCATGGGAGCATGAACTTACCTTCTCACATTTATTGATGATTTCAAAAGAAAAACGTGAGCATATTTGCTAAAACACAAATCTGATGCGTTTGGTTGTTTTCAACAGTTCAAGGCACTTGTGGAGAAACATAGTGGTTACAACATCAAGATCTTAAGAACAGATAGAGGTGGTGAGTATGTTTCAAATGATTTTTTAAATTTTTGTAAAGAAAATGACATACAGAGGCAATTCATTGCGCAGTATACCCTGCAGTAGAATGGTATCGCAGAGAGGAAGAACATAACCATTATGGAGATGGCGCACAGTACATTGGAAGCCATGCATCTGTGAAATGAATACTGGGTTGAGGCAGTGGCAACTGTTGTATACATCATGAATCGATGTCTGACAAAGAGTGTGAAGAACAAAGTTCCGCAGGAATCTTGGATAGGTATGAAACATGGTGTGTCACTTTTAAAAATTTTTGGTTGTGTAGCATTCGCACATGTTCCAGATGAGCTAAGAAGGAAATTAGACAATAAAGGACAGAAATGCACTTTTATTGGGTATTCTGAAGACACAAAAGCATACAAGTTGTATGATCATGTTGCAAGAAATATTATTATCAGTCAAGATGTTCATTTTGTAGAAAATGAAGCATGGGATGGAACCGTAGAGAAGAATGTTAAAATCGTGTTACATGTCGAACATGATGACATCCCAGAAGACGTGGTTGAGACTTTGCATGTGAATCAAAATGTTGCATCTCCATATAGTCCTAGGAAATCGCATCATGTTTCAGCACAAAAACTTTGACACAAGTTGCAGTTCAAGCTACTCCAACAAGCACACCAAGTGCGCATCAAACTCCATCAAGTAGTTCGCGAAGTTCGATACCAACTATTCCGACAAAGACAAGAAGTCTGCGTGAGATATATGAGATTGGTACACCCAATTCATTCTCAGTTTTTGTATTATTTTATCAAGTTAATGATCCTCTAACATTTGAAGAAGCTGTTGAAGATAAATTTTGGGCACAAACCATGGATGAAGAATTAGAATGCATTGAGAAGAATCAAACATGGGAACTAGTCGATGTTCCTAAGGACAAGGACGTGATAAGCATAAAATAGATTTATAAGACTAAGCAAGATGCTGATGGAAATGTGCAGAAGCATAAGGAAATATTGGTAGCAAGAGGGTTCACATAGAAGCCCGGCATAGACTTCAATGAAACCTTTGCACCTGTAGCACGAATGGACACTATCAGAACAGTTTTGGCCATCGTAGCACATAAGACATGGCCTGTTTGCCAAATGGATGTTAAGTCTACATTTTTAAATGGTTATTTGGAGGAGGGAGTATATGTGGAGCAGCCACAAGGCTACGAAGTTCCAGAACAAGGACACAAAGTATACAAGCTGAAAAAGACACTCTATGGCTTGAAGCAAGCTCCAAGAGCCTGGTACAGTCGCATTGACTCTTACCTCATTTAGAATGGATTTCATAGAAGTGAATGTGAGCCAACGATGTACACAAAAATCAACAAGAAAGGTAATAAGCTAATTTTCTTCTTGAATGTAGATGATTTAATATTTACTCGTGATTTTGGCATAGAAGAATTTAGATTAGTCATGGAAAGTGAACTTGAAATGACTAATTTGGGGCTTATAAAGTATTTTCTGGGCATTGAAGTCCAACATACTGAAAATGGTATATTTATATCTCAGTTGAAGTATGCAAGTGATTTCTTGAATAGATTTAAGGTGTTAAATTGCAAGACAGCTCCAACACCAGTGATAACAGGTTTGAAATTAAGCAAGGATGATGATGGATCCAATGTAGATCCTACGCTGTTTTAAAGGCTCATTGGCAGCCTTATGTATCTTACAGCAACAAGGCCAGATATCATGTATGGAGTCAGTTTAATCTCAAGATTCATGGAGTCACCAAAAGAATCACATTGGCAAGTAGGTAAAAGAATTATGAGGTATGTAAGTGGAACAAAAGACTATGGTATTTTGTATTCAACCTCTGAAAATTTCAAACTCAATGGATACATTGATAGTGACAATGGAGGAAGCATAGATGACAGAAAAAGTACATATGGGAATACATTTCATTTAGGAACAGGTGTTGTATCATGGGCTTCAAAGAAACAACCCATTGTAACTATTTCTTTAGTAGAAGTAGAGCATGTTGCGGCTACAAGCGCTACATGTCAATCCGTTTGGATGTGGAGGATGTTAAGTGATCTGTGTGATGCACCTGCAACAATTAATTAACAAGAATACGCGAAATAGCAGAAATGACAGAACTTAGAATCACTTTTATATTGATCACAGGCCACTTCGAGGGGGCAACCTCCTTTGAGCAAGCTCAATACAAATAACTTCACGGTGCCTTCAATGACCTCAACACACACTTATATACTAAGTCTATGCCCAATACTATGAGTCAAAACCATGGGACATATAATACTATGGGACGGCTTACAAAGCATATGCGTCCAATACTATGGGTCAATACTATGGGCTAATATAAACTACGGATCAACAAATACTACAGGACGACTTACAAAGCATATGCGTCCAACAACAATATACTAACATAGTAAAGAGAAGGGTTGACATAGGTTCCTAACATCCCCTCTCCCTTAGAAAAAGCTTTGTCCTCAAAGCTTTGGTTGGATAAGTTGCTGCAGAATCGGAAGGAGTGGTTCCCCGGTAGCATCCTCAGGTTGTATTTCGGGCCACTGACACCTTTGGAGTGTCAAGGAGGATTGCTTGGAAGGCTGTAGATGAAGAAGACCCCTGTCAGCTGCATGGAAAATGCACTCAGAACGGTGTTGATTGGCTTGTTGTTTCAGGCGAATTCTGGCCAGGTGAAGATTGTCCTGTAGAATGAGAAGAATCTGATTGCGGGTGCGAAGAACCAAGTCAATTTCCTGAACTGGAGAGCTGCTAAGGGTGTATGGAAGAAGAACTGGCGGTGGTTTTCCATAGACTACTTCATATGGTGTCCTTTGAGATGTGGTATTGTACCACCAGAGTGCTGCTAGGAAATCCATAGAAAGAGTTGGCCAAAGCTGTGTAGGGATGGGAAAGGGTTTGAGCAATCCCGAATGGAGTGTCGTTTCACCCTTGTTGACTTGGAAAGTATCATCGTCAGCCACCATCTGTTGAATTGTCATTTTTAGTCCCTGCCAAAAGAAGTTATGTTGTTCCCGGTCAGACATTGTGTAGAACCCAGAGTGCCCTGTTAATGAAGAAGCATGGAGTTCATAGAAGAGAGAGCCCTGTTGAACATATTGCAACCAATTTGGAACAAGCAGAGAAAGAGCTATAAGAGAAACTGGGTCATCAATTGTGCGAGAAGGAGCATCTTCCACCATATTGTCCCTTACTCTTCTTGTAAGTGATCACATAGGGATAACCCATGAGTTGGATAACCCATTTCAGGTGTGTTGGGGAGGAGACCCATTGTTCCAGAAAATTTTGCAAACTCTGGAGATTAGTCTTGATGCATAAATAATTCCCTAATAGGTATGGCGGCACTTCTGTACAGCATGCAAAATAGCCATCATTTCCCGCTGAGAGGTAGATGTGGCTAAATTCTTACCGGAAAGGTCTCTTGAAGGCAACAAGCGCATTGGTTCAACAAAGATACCTGCATATCTATCCAAGGAAGTAGTGGAGACTATTGATGGGTGCAGCTGAATGGAATTGAGCTGAGCGATGACACCATGTGAATTCTTCTTAAGGATTTTTTCCAGGCGATGTGAACTGATGATGCAGAGAGACCCTAGTTGCAAGCCCATAAATTTGTGTTGTGCCCCATTGACTTTAAACTGCATCCAAAGTTCAGCAAAATCCCATAAGATGGGGCCAAGTGTGCGTAACTAGTGAACGCCCAAAACCACATCACATCCGCCTAAGGACAAGGCAAACATGTCAGAGCGTAGGTTATAATCTTCCATAGAGATACGCACATTGTGACACTTCCCCTTGCAAGGTAAGGTGCTCCCATTGGCAACCATGACTTCAAAGTTGGAGCAAGGATGGACAAAACAATCAGCCTGTTTGGCAATCCGAGGGTCAATGAAGTTATGAGTGCTACCAAAATCAATGAGTATGGTGAGAGGGAGCTTCTTGAAGTATCCCCTGACCCGCATTGTTTATGGGGGTGGTGGCGCCGATTACAGCATGGAGAGAGATCTCGGGTGGGCCGTCCTGAGATGGGGTGTCAACAGGTGGGTGTTGAATGTCGACCTGATCATCTACTGTATCTGTAGCTCCTTCACCAAGTTCTAAGGTAGGCGGAGAATCCACATCCAAGAGATAGAGCTTTTGTTAAACACATCGATGTCCCCGAGTGAATTTCTCATCACAATTATAGAAAATCCCTTTTTCTCAGTGTGCCTGCATTTCTATTTCAGACAAATGCTTGATAGGAGTTAGTTGAGGAGAAGGCGTGATGGGAGGTCATTGGGAACCCATATTTCTTAAGGGAACAAAGGTGGCTTTGGAGCGTTGTTGAGATGCGATCTTGTCCTCAGCCAGCTTAGCCAACCCTAGGACTTCCATCATTATGTGGGGACAAAACATTTTGACTTCTGAGCAGATTTCATCCTTGAGACCACTGATAAAACAACTCTTGTAGAATTCATCGGACAATCCTTCTGTGTGATTGGCTAGTTTCTCAAATTCTGTCTGATACTCTCTCACTGTGCCAGTTTGGTGAAGTTTAGTGAGTGCTCCTATGAAGTCGTCAAAAGAACTAGGACCAAATCGTGACAAAAGGAGTTGGCAAAAATCTGTCCAGTGTGGCTTGGGATGAGCTTTGATGTACCAACGGTACTATTGAAGGGCTTCCTGTTCCAAATGAAAGGATGCAAGTGGAACTTTCTGAACATCAAAAGTATTATGCAGACTGAAATATTGTTCTGCTCGGTATATCCATCCAGTCGGATCCGTACCATTGAAGCGAGGAAAATCAAGCTTCAGCCTACGAAAACTGCTGGAAGAAGAGAACCCAGTGGCTGCAAAAGATTTTGGCTGTCTGGTATTGTTCATGGCTGAATGCTGACGATGGAGGCTGAGAAATTTTTCATCCAGATCTTGGAGTTTGGTTTGGATGGATGCAAGTGCTTCCTCCATGGTGTGTGCTCCTGCACGGGTTACAACCATAACCAAGTTTTTTTTTTTTTTTTTTTGGTGGAATGGGTAGAAAAACACAAATAGAAGCAGATTTAGTAAAGGGAAATTTGGATTGGGGAAACAATCTGATGGGTAATTGGGGTTTGACTAGATTTTGGACACTGTCAAAATGACAAGAAAGGAAAAAGGGGGATTTTAGAAGCGGGGTGATAGAATGAGAAGATTTGGCAGAGAGAGACAAAGAAGCAGAATTTAGAAAGGAACTCTGTGGTAAAATTTGAAGGTGATTGGGTGAAATCTGAGGAAGTTATGGCAAACCCTAAAAATAAACAAATGTGGGATGTCGGGCTGTGGGAAGGGGAATTGGGGATAGGGTCCTCAGGAATGAAAGATGCAGAATGGAATGACAGGGGTTCCCCGAAAATTTCAAGGGAAACAGAGTGAAAACAAGGGAGATATGGAGAAAAAACTGAATTTTATACTTTATTTTTTATTTTATTTTTATAGAAATGGATCAGCAACAGCGGCGCGGAAGGGATCCGCAACAGATGGATCTACAGTGACGCGGAAGGGATCGAAAATGGCTGGATCTGAAACGGCAATTAGATCTAGAACAACTTTCAGAATAGATCTGAACGGCTGGATCTGGAGCGGAAGTGATCGACAACAGTTAAATAGATATGGACCCCAAGTATGAACGGCTTCCTAACAGTTCAGGTGTTTCACTCGGCCACCAATGCTGTCTGACGGCTTGCGTATTGGGGCAGTACTCCTCACTCCACGGCTCAGGTAAAACTGATAACTGCTTGGCCACAAACGACAGCTCTTGGTTTACCTCACGGGTGGGAACTAGTCAATCAGGTAGGGGTCGTTGCCCCTTTCACTTGGCAGGTCCTCTCAATGGCCAGCTACTTCGGGGTTCCTGTGGTACTCCTCACAATGAGTTTTAGGGCTTATGCCCAAGTACTTCCCACAGTTAAGCGGATAGGGATTATTCCCAGATCCGAACCTGCAACAAAAAAAATTTGGGTAGAAATTCCACCCAATGTTCAAAAACTGGATCTATATTGCTCAGAATCGCTATTATAGCATGTTTCTGGAACTAGAACAACCACTCTGCTTCTACCTGTGAAAGCGGAATAGAAATCTGGGTACTCGGTCAAAAGATTTTCTTGCCACAATTTCCGCGGTCGTCACTGAAATTCTGAAAAATTGCTAATTTTAAATCCGCGATATCTCCACTTTTAGAACTCCAAATGAAATGATTTGTTTTTTGAAACTACGTATTTTTGAAAGAGGAATTCAAATATGTAATCAGTTTCTTCTGATTTTGTGCATAAAGTTTCAAAAATTGATCTGAAAGTCGCCGCCAAAAAAAAAGAGAAAAAACAATTTCCCACTTGTGCCAAGGAAAGTGCTCTGATACCAAATGTGATGCAACTACAACAATTAATTAACAAGAATACGTGAAATAGCAGAAATGAAAGAACTCAGAATCACTTTTATATTGATCACAGGCCACTTCGAGGGGGCAACCTCCTTTGAGCAAGCTCAATACAAATAACTTCACGGTGCCTTCAATGACCTCAACACACACTTATATACTAAGTCTATGCCCAATACTATGAGTCAAAACCATGGGACATATAATACTACGGGACGACTTACAAAGCATATGCGTCCAATACTATGGGTCAATACTATGGGCTAATATAAACTACGGATCAACAAATACTACAGGATGACTTACAAAGCATATGTGTCCAACAACAATATACTAACATAGTAAAGAGAAGGGTTGACATAGGTTCCTAACAATCTGTCGCAGAACTAGCAAGAACCCATAGTCATTTACTGCAACAACAATTTAGCTATCACACTGTCAAAGAATCATGTGTTCCACAAGAGAACCAAGTAAATCGACACAAGGTATCATTTTATCAGAGAATTGATAAACATCAAAGAAATCTGTTTAGAATTCTGCAGGTCTAAAGATCAGGTAGCAGACATATTTACAAAACCATTGGCAAAGGACACATTTCAATATCTGTGAAGTTGTTTGGGAGTGACAAGTTCTGCACAGTGAACTTCGTCATGCACAGAGCATGTTTCAGCTCTGAAACATTTTGTAAAAAAATTATTTTTGTTTAATGATCCCCATCTGCTCATAATTAAGGGGGAGTGTTGGAAAAACGTAATTACGAGCTGATTGCGTATCTGAACTGTGTCGGCTCTGTCAGTCGCTCAGTCAGTCTTTTTGTAAGTCTACAATGTCAGTCAGTTAGTAAGTTTGCACTTAATCCGGCGCACACCAAGTTTGTATTTATGTAATCGCGTTTGTATTCCGCATGTCAAGAATTCTTAGGTAGAAATATATTGCAGTCTTTAATGTATCACAATAGCTTCGAGGTGAAGCGATCTTAACTTAGTGGTGATGCAATTCCTATACATAGAAGAATATAATTGAAGATTAGAGAGAGATGTGTGAGGGAAGAAGAGAAGAAGTGAAGAGTCGTGAAGTGTATGAAGAGCCCAAGTTCTGTAAGAAGTGAAAGATCATAGTAAATCTCATCTCAATGTGTTGCAGTCAAGTTGATCTATTTTACTACGGTGATATATATAAGTTCATATAGTTTTATGTATTCATGTTGGTTCTCTATCTTTCTAGCAGACCCGGGCTTGCGGTAATCTCTTAGACCAACAGAACCCTTAGCTCACTGGCCCTTTCGGCAACAGGTCGCAGAGGCAACCTGAAGTCTCACCCGAAGTGATTCTAATGGGAGGCAGAAGACTCAAGTGTCTTCAGCCAAGTTCCGAGGCATCCAGGGTGCTTAAATCCACCTTAATCCCTTTGACTGGAGCTGTCTATCTCATTCAATTACTCCGGCTACACCTCTGTCTTATCGCATTACGCAGGAGGTGCGATAAGACCTCCCCCTACGTGAGACCGTCTAGCGATACCTAAGATATCGTAGGCGCGATATCTTCCCCTTCTAGTTCCTGCGGTAAGTGAATCTTGACCGCTTCCTGGATTAATAAGTGGTCTCCGCTATCCTTATCCTGGTACCGCAGTTAGCTACAACATTCAGTCTCCAAGCCTAACCCTCGCTAATGAACTTGACCCTTGATATCTCGCAACAACGTAACTAAGTAGAATATCACTTTGAGCAGTGTCTAAGTAGACCATTCATGACTTACATTCAGTTCCTACTCGCACATTATCCTCTGTTAACAATTATCTAGTTGCTATGCGGGGTAGCTATGATTATCGCAATTATTATACATCATTCAGAAGTTAAACTGACGACCATGTACATTACTTATAACAGACTGAAGCATTCATATATAACACAGACAAGTGAATGAGAGCAGTATCTACACAAATACAATAGTGCTACTTAAATAAGCATGTTGTTACTCCCAGGGCGAGAACTACGCCCAGGGGAGCTACGGTTCTTGTTTACAACTCTGAAGAATAAACACAGTTCCGTTCCACTCTTTACAACAAGGGTCTTCTGGGAAACTCCACCTCAGTGGGAGCCCTTCTCTATAGACCTCTTCTATCACAATCCCTGCGGATCGCACTATCTCTCAACAGGTTGGCCCTTGTATTCTCCCAGGGATGTCCAGACTCTGCAACCACAAAAGGCTTGACTAACCTCTACCTGATGTCTCTATCACTATGTGGCCAACCCCTTATCATATAAAAAGACTACTATATATAGATGGCCCGAAGGTCTCATCGCAGTTACAAAACTGTGGGCCTTATCCCAACAGTGACTCAACCCTAACCACTTACAGTCAACTGGCTGTACTTCCATGGCCGCCTTCTGTCTTGTCGCCGCTTCCTGCAGTCCTTAGTCTTTAATGCATCGGCCCGTTGCTTCTTCTTGGTTCAAGCAACGCTGACTGTAGTCCTTCTTCTTTAATGAGGGTAGCTGAACCCTCTCTTCATCTCCGGCGCCTTTATTGCGGTGGTTGAGCTCTCCCTTCGGCCTCTTCTTTGTACCACATGCTTGACTTTTCTGTACCTATCGCCGTGATTCCCGCCGGGATTTGCGCTACGGCGATATCTTTGTCTTACCGCCAAAATTGGTACTTTCTCTCCAAAATTAGTTATCCTTCCCAAAATTAGCAGCTTCCTAAGTGCTGCGGAAGTTCTCTCCAACAACTCCCCTAACACTTACTTGTGGCTCGTCCCCGAGCCACTCGCAACAACAGCCTAATTCATCTGCCTAAGCTTATCCTTTGCTGCTCGTGAGATTGCTCCGAACTGTGCCTTAAGCGCTTTAATACTTTCATCCATGTGTGTTACTTCTTCCTGCGCTGCGCTGAGCAGCTCAGCAGTTACCAAGGAGTCCTCTGTGCCCTCAATGACTCCTTTACTTGAAGTGAAGCTTTTCACCTTTTGCTCCAGTTCATCAACCAGATGTGCGACTTTGCTTTCGTGCGGGCTAACTTCGTTAGCCAGGTTGATCTGCTGTGCTCTGTATTTCTGCACCTGCTGCTGAATTTGTGTGATTTCTCCTTTCTTTCTTATCTTCGCAAGAGCACTCAAGCCCTTGTACTCTTCTTCAGCTCTTGCTATCGCATCTTCACAGTGCTTAATGTGCTGATCGAGCTCGGCTTTCTGTGGGAGTTCCTCTAGCTCCAGCCATGTTTTTGATGCATCTTCCAGGATAGCCTCTGTTGCTTCCACCCGACAGTGCATCTGTGTCTGTACAATTCTGAAAGCTTGCACTCGTGCTTCTTGGATTTCCTCTAGAGTGGGTGGATTATTTGCTTCAAGTGCAGCAATCCTTGCTTCGTATTCTTCCTCCATCTTTTTCTTCTCTTCATCTAGAGCCTTTGCTCTTTCCGCTATTTTTCTGATCTTCTGAGTTATTTCTAACTCAGGCCTGATATCGCACTGCGGAAGTTCTGCTGCAATATTCTTTAAAACAAGAGAGACATCCTGCTCTCGCTGAACATATTGCGTCAACTGGGCACTCTCTGCCTCATGCTGTGCAATGAGCTGCACATTGTCGTTAGACAGCAAAACATTTTGCTCATATGTAACTTGTTCTCTGTGCCTCAGCTCCGTGCCTATCTGCTGGAAAATTTCATACAACTGATCCACAGGTACCTCTGGTAGGTTCACCTCAAGAGGATGAACCATCTGCACTTCCATCGGTACAGGGAACTTAATGCTTCCTGGCGGTATACGAACAATGTTCGTGCGGTCCCTTGCAATGCTTTCTTCTCTGCTCTGTGGAGGGGGCTGCGAACTTTCTGCGACTGTAGTTGGAGCTGGCTGAATCTGCATGGAAGCAGTCTTCTCAGTGATTGCCTTCAACTCTCGCAATTTGTTGTCAAGGCTGATGCGCATACGATCCTGCGATGACTGAATCGCAGCGAATTTATCCCGCATCTTCTCCTGTATTCGGCTGGCGATGAGATCATACTCATCCTCTGTCATGATTGGTGCCTGCGGTTCGTCGGAAGTAACCGCCTTTGTTCTCTTCTTCTTTGGTCGCACCGGAGAAGGGCCTTCAATAGCCTTTCTCTTAGAACCTATTGGTTCTTTCTCTTTGTCTTTAGGATCTACCTCCTGAACATCTTCTGGGTCCTCAGCTGGGGGATCAGCTGGAACTAGGCCTGAGGATAGATCATCATACATTTGTTTCATGTCCTCATCAAAACAATTCTTAATGGTATCTTCAACCTGCTGGATTTCCATGCGATATGGGCCGGGGGCCCATTCGTTATGTTTCCTGAATCCTTTGGGTCTAATGTAGGTTTTATCCCTGTCGACTTTAAATTCCAGCTTGGACTGATAAAGATCAACGACCGGCGAGTCGACACGCGGAATCGTTGCGACGGATTCAAGCAATAGCATATAATATTCATGGAATACCATTGCGTTATTCTTGTGCTTCTCGGGGTGACTACTCGCCCAAATATTTGAGTACCTCGACCCTCTGCACGCCCCTGGTGGCAGTTGTGGAAACTGCGAATTGGGCGGCTCTTTCCATCCAATGAAAGCCATAAGGATCAGCAGCCACGAGAAGTGGAAGCTGTGAAGTGGATCCTGCTGCGCCTGCGCACAGTCTTGAA
The DNA here is from genome assembly GCA_027924585.1 of Larix kaempferi. Taxonomy (NCBI): domain Eukaryota; kingdom Viridiplantae; phylum Streptophyta; class Pinopsida; order Pinales; family Pinaceae; genus Larix; species Larix kaempferi. Next base: position 3,647,705 of record BSBM01000851.1, on the reverse strand, counting down.
AGAAACTATTTAACAAAAATAAGCTCCAGTTGTAAGGTTTACCTTTTATGACTTCAATGGCGAGGCGGATAACTGAGCCTGTGACCTCCTTCGGCCTCACCTTGAGGAGGAGTTTTCCGGCCAACAGACTAACAGTAAACCGCAAGGCGTCATCCTGTATTGAATTGACATCGTAGGCGCGACCTCCTCTTTGCAGCTTATACTCCGCAACCTGCTTGGTTGAGAGCCTGGTATCCTTTGTGGCGCCATCAATATTTATCTGTGGGTCGAAACCAGTCTTCGACAGACCGGTGATGCGGTGAATGAGGTCAACATTGACATCAATTCGGTTACCCAACCATAAGTAACCACCATGCACACATGACAGTAGCGTCCGCACCACAGCATTGACCTCCGGGCCCCGTCCAAAGTGTGGAATCTCCAGGAGATTGAGCAGTCCCGACGGTGCTAAATGGCTTACATGGTCCATGGGGACGAACTCATCGTGTTGTGTCCTTGGGTTCCTCTGAATCGTCATATAACGATCGCGGAGGAATTGTGGGTACAGCGTATAATCTCTCAGATTATAATCAGTAAACTTAACAGCATGCATATTCCCCCACAAGTTACCTTCTTCCTTCACTCGGTTATCCAGCGGTGGGAGTATGAGTTCATATTTAAAGTCTCGTGGAAGAACAATGGCTGGCGCATTCTCTATTCTTGGTGGGAAGTATATGGTAGTGACTGTAACTTCTTCCGGAAGTTCCTGCGCCGGTTCTTCCGAGTCTGTGCTATTCGGGGTCTCGCTACGCTCCATATTAGCTAAGGTTCCTGGTGACTGGCGTGTAGACGGAGAACCAGCAGCAATTTTCTTCCCTTTCTTCGCCACAACCGAAGTCATAGCGCACTCGATTCCACCCCTTTGGAATCTCTGCAACACGTCTTCGAGAGGCTCGTCTGGCGCGAGGGACCTTCCCCTGTGGTACTCTGGACTTCCTATGATTGCTAATCTTAATGCAAATCAGAGTCTGCAATTGTTTTTGGTTTCCCTGCTCAGAACTCTGCTAAGAATACGCTTGGCTCGGCTCAACTGCGCTCAACTCTTTTGGTGAAAATGACCAAGTAGCCCCGTGCTTTGAATAGAACGTGTATTTATCATAAGGCGGAATTTTAAATGGCAACGGACTAGTGACTGGACCCGTTGGCGGCATTTAATGCATAGACAAGACAGCACCCCGCGCCTATTTATTGCAAACGCCGTTTGAATTTTCGCTGGGAAACTGTGCGCCGGAGTGGTGTCGCATCGGATTTTCCAAATCTAGAAGAATCGTCGTACTGCTGCCAAATCTTAGTACAACAGATACTTGTCAGCCGTGCAGTTAATGCTTGTCAGATGGCGAAGTGACTAGCCCTCTGATGAATTCAAAATTTGGTAGCGCATCCATCTGTTTTCTGTCCTCTGCGATAAGATATCGCATCGTCTGGAGATGGAAAGTGCCACAAACTCGCCTCATATCAAAATTATCGCAACCACCAGGAAAGCTGGCTGCGAATTCTTACCTAAAGTATTTCCCGGTGTAGACTCCTTAGGGTGCGATGCTTCATTTCAACTACACTGAACATCTGCACCATTAACTTCCTTTCTGGGCTAGGGCTGGGAGGTGGCATGGCCGTCGCGATACAGCTTAAGCCGACTGCCATTGATCAGGGTAGGAAGAAACTCCCCACTCATAGTACGAAGTTGTATAGCACCTCCATCTGTTATTTGCTGAATTTGATATGGCCCTAACCAATGAGCTTTGAATTTTCCAGGGAAATTTATAAACTTACTGTCATAAAGGAGTACCAAGTCTCCAAGCTGAAAGATTTTGTTCTTAATATGCCTATCATGCCAAGCTTTTTCTCGTGCTTTCTGCACTTTTTGATGGAATCCTGCGATAAATCTGTCTTCCTCCAGATTGAGCAGCTGCGCCAATCTCTCCTCTAAAGTATCAGAATCAGCCATCTCTGTAAGCTGAGCAATCCTTAGACTGGGTAAGATGTATTCCATAGGCATAACAGCCTCTTTTCCATATACCAGGCTGAAAGGTGTGTGCCCTGTTAGTTTCTTACACGTGGTCCTGTAAGCCCATAATACAGCATTAACTCTGAGGTCCCAATCATCCCTTTGACTGTTACAAATCTTTGTAAGAGCCTGTTCTAATATCTTATTGAAAGCCTCCACCGTACCATTAGCTTGAGGGTGGTAAGGTGTACTCTTATGGTGCTGTATTTCAAATTCCTCTGTCAAGGCTTCTATGGTGCTATTCAAAAAGTGTGTGCCTTGATCACTCATCAAAGTCACTGGCATCCAAATCTAGTGATGATGTTTTCAAAAATAAATTGTGCTGCTGTAGCAGCATCACAATTCCTGACTGCTTTCGCCTCAGCCCACCTGGTGAGGTATTCTGTTGCTGTAATAATATATCTCGCACCAGTTCGTTTTCCTGGGGGGTTAATAGGACCCACGAAGTCTATGGCCCACTTATCGAATGCGCGTAGCATTATCTGTGGTCGCAACGGCATTTCATCTCTTCTGGAGGGCTTTCCTGTCCTTTGGCAGATATCGCATGATCTGCAAAACTCTTTACTGTCTTTATGTAATGTAGGCCACCATAGTCCGGCTGCTAGGATCTTCTGAGCGGTAGGCTTCCCTGCGAAATGGCCTCCTGCGATGCCCGAATGTGCTTCCTTAAGAATGGTCTGTTTCTCGTGGGGCATAACGCATCTGCGCAAGATTTCATCTGGTCCTAACTTATAGAGGTGTCCTGCAATCAGGGTGAAGTCTGCTGCTTTCACCACTAATTGTTTCTTTTGTTGCTTGGTAAACTCAGGTGGTGCCCACCCTGTAGTAAGGAATTGAATTATGTCTCCATAATATTCGTCTGCGACCTGAATGGAGAACAATTGCGCATCAGGCAAGTTGTCCTCTAAATTACTTGGTTCTTCACCTGAGTCTAGCCTTGACAGGTGATCAGGTCCTGCATTTAGTCTTCCTGGCTTAACAATGATTTCGAAATCATATTCCTGGAATAACAATAGCCATCTGCATATTCTTCCCCCTAACACTGGCTTATTGACCAAGTACTTTAATGCAGAATGGTCGGTGAACATCTTGAACGGGGCACCCAACAGATAGTGCCGAAATTTCTGTAAAGCATACACCATTGCTAACCCTTCTCTCTCTGTGGTGGTGTAATTCTTCTCAGCTGTCGATAGTCTCCTGCTCGAATATGCGATAGGGTGGTCAATACCCCCTTCGCCTGGTTGCGTGAGAATAATGCCCAGTGCGATGCCAGATGCATCCACATGAACATGAAAAGGCTTGTTCCAGTCTGGAAAGACCAGAATAGGTGCTGTAACCATTTTTTCTTTTAGAGCGTCAAGACTCTTCTGACATTCCTCATTCCACTGAAATTTGATATCCTTCTTCAATAATTTCTCCATTGGTGCGGTAATCTTGGCATAACCTTTGATAAACTTTCTGTAATACCCGGTATGACCAAGTGTAGTTCTCAGTTGCTTTACTGAGTTAGGTGCTGGTAAATTGACAATGATGGCGATCTTCGCGAGATCTACCATCAAGCCTTGTCTGCACACAATGTGACCCAACAACGTACCAAAAGGCGCACAAAATATACATTTTTTTAAGTTAAGGGAAATCTGGTGCTGTCTACATTTTTCAAACATTAATCACAGGTTTCCTATGTGCTTCTTGACTAGTCCAAATACAGTCCAATCATCAAAATAAACTTCTAAAAATTGATGGATGTATTCCTTAAAGACAGCAACAACTACTCTAGAAAAAATTGCTGGGGCGTTCTTAAGACCAAAGGGCATTACCGTATACTGAAAGGAGCCCCATTCTGTCGCAAATGTGGTCTTGTGCCTGTCGTCTGGATGGATTCTTATCTGGTGATAGCCTGAAAAGCCATCAGTAAATGAGTAGATTTCTTGTCCTCCAACATTGTCTAAGACTTCATCAGTGAATGGTGTCGGAAATGGGTCATGCAGCGATGCATCATTCAGTTTGCGCAAGTCGACACAGATCCTGATGTCTCCTTTTGTTTTATTTTCTTGTACTACCATGGGACTAACCCACTCACTTTCTTCAACAGGTTCAATGATGCCTGCTGCTAGCATCTTATCTATTTCATCTTTTAGTTTTGCTTTGTACCGCGGGTTCAACCTGTATGGACGTTGCTTAACTGGCTTAGCGTCCTCCTTAAGCGGTATTCTCATGACTCCGAGGTCACCCACTATTCCCTTCATTTCTGTAAAGTTGGTAGGAAATAGGTCCTGATACTCGTGTAATAGGTCTGTGATTTGGCCAATTGTCTCATCATCCCAATAATCTCCAATAGAGGCAAACTTAGGATCTGTTTCTGTGCCAATATTGCTCTTTCTAATCTTGATTGGTTCTGTTACAGCTGGGATTTCTAAGTGTGGACCTTCAACTTCACGCGTACCTTCTGTTTCTGCGATATTGATACTGCGAGGATCTTCATCCTCATCGCTTGAATCTTGTGCGCAGTTGTAACATTCTAGTGCATGTTCCATCTGAATAGCCCACTCGGGTTGCGAAGCCGCTGGTGATGGGAAATCCTCAAATATTTTAGTCTTTATGATCTTCAAGGCCCGATCAATGCTTGGATGCTCAGATTCAAAACTGAACGTGACCAAAAAGTTTTCAATCATAATAGGCCATGAGATAGTTCCTTTTCTTAGCTCTGTTTCTGTATACCAGTTCCGTGGAACTGTATCGAGTGTGTGGATAAACAAATGAACCCATTCTTCTGCTGGAATTTCTAGCCAACTCTGTTCACAGTTCATAATGTGTGTTCTGGGATCACTCTCCCCTGCGTATTTCCGCTGTGTACAGTCTCTTTCTTTAGAGAATCTAATGCGCATCAATCTCTTACAATCATACCATGATGCGATATGTTCCTTGTGTGTGTACCACCATCTTGCAGGTGTGGCTCGAACTGCAAGGTCAAAAACCTCCATCCTCTGCTCTTGAGGAATCTCTTGTTCAAACTACTGCAAAAAATCATTGACGTCTGCTAATCCATCAAAAGTTGGAGTATACCTGTTTTCAGTCCCAATCCATCGCAGTGATTTAGTCATGAATGCGCATCTGCGAATAGAGACTTCGTGGAGTCTATTTTGCCAATTCTCCAAGCCAACATCTGAATCTGATGTGCAGGAGCTATCACATCTCCAGCTGATATGTCCATCAGCTGTAGGGTCAATGTAATCTGTCTGATTAGAAGTCATTTGGTACAAATTTTCCATGTTATGCACCTCCTCTTCTGCTTTGATTGGCTCAATGTAGCGAGGACCCTGTAAAGGGTCTAATGGTGCGATAACCCGGACTTGAGCATCTTCAAATGTCATCTGCCTTTTCTTTAAGTTGATAACAGCCTTGTTATCAAAAGCCCAATCAATACCTAATAGAGCTGGATAGGGTTTGGTGTCACCAATAATTTCTATGATCTCAAAATCGGCATATGTGTGAACTCCGTCGATGTCCACTGGGACATGCGATAAGCGACCCATCGGTGATATTCTCTGCTGATTAGCTAGTCTAAGATGGATAGGGGACCTGCTTAGTTTTGGACTTCCCATCTGTTCCCATGTCTGCTTAGTCAAGACATTTACTTCTGATCCTAAGTCTAGGATAACCTCATCCATTTCAAATAGTCTGATCTGCGCTGTGAGCCTCATCTCTCTTCCTGTCCTTGTATGGCCCATTATATGGTGAATGGTGCGCTGTGTATTGCTCACAGAAGGGCTCTGTTGACATTGGTCAATAACTTTCTGAAGTTCCTCTACAGCTTTCCCGTTTCTTAGAAGTTTCAAACAACTCTGCAAGAAGGACTGTACACTCCCGGTCAATTCCTCTTCGTCGCATCTTCCAGATGTGCTAGCCTGTGGTATCTGCGCAGTACTAACATCCTGCGGTGGTTTCCGTGGTATACCCTGAGATGGTAATAATAGTGATCTGGGCGGTGTCTGTTCAGCAAAGGAAGTCTTAGTTTGTTGAAATGCCTCCTTATTCTTCTGTAGATCAAGTGGGATAGGTTTTCCTGGAGCTTTGCGCACCCACTGCGTTCCTGTCGTTTTTTCCACGTCCTGCGATATGTTGCTTGTGGAGAGACCACTGCGAGTTACAATATTGACCCGTGGTTCGGTTTCGTTCTGCTCAGCAGCGATAAACTGGATAGTCTGATTGGTTGCTGGATTGGCGTCCTTGATCTTAGCTATCAGTATGGGACATTCCTCTATTGTGTGATCATAAGATTTACAATACTTGCACGTTGTAGTAGGGTTCTGACAGTCTCTAGCGTAATGTCCTGTGCCTCCACAGTTATAACAGGTGATAGTTCCACGGCCACGGCCAGATTCATAGCCTCCTCCGCGTCCTCGGCCTCTGAAATTTCCTCCCCGGCCTCCCTGATTCGGATCAGCTTGTGCACGTACTGCTGGTCCGGATGCTTCTGACTGAACTCTGTAAAGGTCCTGCTTCCTTTCTATCATTAACTCATAAGCTCTACAGTTGTTTTCGTCATGTCCCACAGATTTACAGAAGTTGCAATATAGGTTCTTTGGTGTCTGCACATATTTCTGAAGGAGAGGGCATTCCTGAGGACTGTGTCCTCTGGTTCTACAAATCTCGCACCATGGTCCCTGGTTCTGCATCAACGGGTTAGGAGCTCCACTGGCGATATAGTCAGCAAAGACAGGGCAGTTATCCTTACTGTGTCCCTGCGCTTTACACTTAGTACACCAAATTTCATGCGCAACCTCCTTTCCTTTCTTAATTTCATGCAGCTGTAAGGTGAGGTTAGCTAGCTGATTCTGCAGATTAGTGATACCGGTGCTAGTTTCTGCTAGAGGTGAAGCTTCTAGTTTCATTGCCATTTCTAATGCTTCATCTTGTGTATTTAATTTCTGTTGCATTAGCGGAAGTCTGATGTGTGGTAATATTGCTGCGATAAACCATTCTTTATGCTGTTGAGGCGCAAGCTCAAAGCTTACCTGATCAATGAGGGTCTTGAACCTCTGGTCAAAATCCCAAACCGTTTCCATAGGCAATTGTTTAATATCTTTAAGTTCTGCTATGCACTGTGACTCGGATTTAGGTTTTTTAAACTCTTTAATCATAGCAGTTCTAACCTGTGCAAGCGTTCTGTTATGGCCAGTGGTATACTTCATATACCAAGTTAATGCTCTTTCTCTAAATGTGGTGGCCAGCTGGACAAGCTTGACATTATCATCTTGTATTTGCTTAATGGTCCATATGGCTTCGCATAAGAACCAGTGTTGCTCAGGGTCCTCCGACCCTGTACCTTTAAATGTTGGTAGCTTCATATCATCTCCCATTCTGTTTCTAGATGGTGGGTTCTGGTTTGCTGTATGACTACCACTCGGTTGTGTAGATGTGGAGGGTGTAGCGGCAGTATTCGCTGTGTAAGAGCTACTGGACGGGGTTCCTGCGGGATTATTCTGAATTCCGACTGGCTTTTGAGGAGTCCTAGGGTTCTGACTCTGCTGTCCCGGGTGATCTGAGCTGTCTTCTTCAGAAGAAGATGAATCGTTGACTCTATATCTTTTACCACTACGTGTATGTCCAAGATACTCGTAATCACTTTCAGAGTCTACTGACATTACAATATCATGCTACTATTCATCTGAGAGTATATCCAGTACTCCTTTTTCATATAGTAATTGCTTAATGGACAGACTTAGAGAATTTAGGTACTTACCGCGATAACCCTTGAAGAAGTACCGTTCTGCTGCGCTGAAACTCTTTCTCTGATCAACCGCGAACTCTGTGATGAAGCCTTCCAGCAGACTCGCAAGCCAGAAGTCTACTGCGCGTGAGATGGGGTTATCGACACCTTTCAAGGTCTGAATCAGCTCTGCTGTCCAGACAACTTCTCGATTCTTCTTGACACCGCTGTGGTCAACAAGCTTTGATAACCAACCATATAACTCAATAGCATAAGTTACGAAGAATATCTCATGGAGATCTGTAAAAATGTGCTTCTGTAGCCAAGCCTCAGTGCTCAGTCTAGGATTCTTGTTTTCTTTTGCAGCAAACTCTCTTTCTTTTGACTCAACCCACTGGTTAAGTTCTTGCTTGGTAGGATGCCAACAGAACATCAGCTCAATGTGTTCAAACCGGCAACGGAACCATTTGTTGGTTCTCTATCTTTCTAGCAGACCCGGGCTTGCGGTAATCTCTTAGACCAACAGAACCCTTAGCTCACTGGCCCTTTCGGCAACAGGTCGCAGAGGCAACCTGAAGTCTCACCCGAAGTGATTCTAATGGGAGGCAGAAGACTCAAGTGTCTTCAGCCAAGTTCCGAGGCATCTAGGGTGCTTAAATCCACCTTAATCCCTTTGACTGGAGCTGTCTATCTCATTCCATTACTCCGGCTACACCTCTGTCTTATCGCATTACGCAGGAGGTGCGATAAGTCCTCCCCCTACGTGAGACTGTCTAGCGATACCTAAGATATCGTAGGCGCGATATCTTCCCCTTCTAGTTCCTGCGGTAAGTGGATCTTGATCGCTTCCTGGATTAATAAGTGGTCTCCGCTATCCTTATCCTGGTACCGCAGTTAGCTACAACATTCAGTCTCCAAGCCTAACCCTCGCTAATGAACTTGACCCTTGATATCTCGCAACAACGTAACTAAGTAGAATATCACTTTGAGCAGTGTCTAAGTAGACCATTCATGACTTACATTCAGTTCCTACTCGCACATTATCCTCTGTTAACAATTATCTAGTTGCTATGCGGGTAGCTATGATTATCGCAATTATTATACATCATTCAGAAGTTAAACTGACGACCATGTACATTACTTATAACAGACTGAAGCATTCATATATAACACAGACAAGTGAATGAGAGCAGTATCTACACAAATACAATAGTGCTACTTAAATAAGCATGTTGTTACTCCCAGGGCGAGAACTACGCCCAGGGGAGCTACGGTTCTTGTTTACAACTCTGAAGAATAAACACAGTTCCGTTCCACTCTTTACAACAAGGGTCTTCTGGGAAACTCCACCTCAGTGGGAGCCCTTCTCTATAGACCTCTTCTCTCACAATCCCTGCGGATCGCACTATCTCTCAACAGGTTGGCCCTTGTATTCTCCCAGGGATGTCCAGACTCTGCAACCACAAAAGGCTTGACTAACCTCTACCTGATGTCTCTATCACTATGTGGCCAACCCCTTATCATATAAAAAGACTACTATATATAGATGGCCCGAAGGTCTCATCGCAGTTACAAAACTGTGGGCCTTATCCCAACAGTGACTCAACCCTAACCACTTACAGTCAACTGGCTGTACTTCCATGGCCGCCTTCTGTCTTGTCGCCGCTTCCTGCAGTCCTTAGTCTTTAATGCATCGGCCCGTTGCTTCTTCTTGGTTCAAGCAACGCTGACTGTAGTCCTTCTTCTTTAATGAGGGTAGCTGAACCCTCTCTTCATCTCCGGCGCCTTTATTGCAGTGGTTGAGCTCTCCCTTCGGCCTCTTCTTTGTACCACATGCTTGACTTTTCTGTACCTATCGCCGTGATTCCCGCCGGGATTTGCGCTACGGCGATATCTTTGTCTTACCGCCAAAATTGGTACTTTCTCTCCAAAATTAGTTATCCTTCCCAAAATTAGCAGCTTCCTAAGTGCTGCGGAAGTTCTCTCCAACAATTCATTCTCAAGAATGTTGAATGTTGCATGTCGCACATCTTCTATAGATTTACTTCCGTGAATCTTGTTTACATTTACGGTGTGTAAAAGAAATCAAGATTTCCAATATTTCATGGTGGTAAAAGTTGTTTATATTTTATTGTAAAGCTTGTTTAAGATTGCGTTATGCGAAGTTGAAGAAGTATGCGAAGTTAACTTGTGCAAAGTTAATCTTCGTGAAGTTAAAGAAGTTTGCGAAGTAAATGTTATGACAAGTGCGAAGTTCCATTTATGCAAAGTCAATTTATGCGAAGTCAAGTTCTGTGAAGTTAAAGAACTATGCATAAATGCGAAGTAAATTTATGTAATGCGCAGTTTCGAAGTTGCGAAGTTAAGTTATAAAATGTGCAGTTAATTTCGGCACAGTTAATTTGTGAAGTAAACTATTCGTAAAAAATTATAAGTTTACTTCGCAAAGTATATATTAGGAGAAGCGAAGAAAAAGAAAAAGAAAATATTCATTTACTGTGCAGTTCAATCTTTTGACTACACGGTGTGCTTTTCCCTTGATCTGAGACTTCAGTTGTGAAGCAAAAATTGGTTTGTCGAAATGTGAGGAAGCTTCAACATTAGTAGTAATGGATAGAGTTGATCTTCTAGATCCATGCGATTCCTCGGTAATTCAACCCTCGTTCCATACAATCCCGGACGAGCCTTGCCTTCTGAACAATAACAATGATCTAGTTAGGGAAGAAGCCATTGAATACAAAACAAAGATCCATCTAATTCCTCGGTAATCCAACCCTCTTTCCATACAATCCTCTATGAGCTTTGCCTTCTGAACAATAACATTGATAAGGGAAGAAGTCGTTGAATACAAAACAAATAAGAGGGAAGAAGCCATTGAATACAAAACAAACAAGAGGGAATAAAAAGAGATTCAAGTCCCTTCCAAGTCACGACAGGCTGTGGAAGTATCAATCTACACTGATAGCTATTGACTAATAGCATTATATCAATATATAAATCCTGAAGTCCTTGCCAATAGCATAAAACAAATGTCACACTTAGTAACTTGCATTTAGTACCTTGCATTCACTCTTTATGGTTATAATGACAATGCTCTCCACATTGATTTAATAATAAGTAATAATGTTTTGTAATGTTTTGGAGGGCATTTGACACTAACATAAGCCATTTCCATAGAGCAAAAGTTAATTGCGTTGAGCCTCAGACGATATAGCAGTTGTGCGAGGGTCTCCTAAAACATTCCAAAGTAATATAGCAATTGCGACTTTTCAAGAAAATTTCTGTTAGTTATAAGTTTTTCTCACTAATATTTCATCCAAAAAATCTATTGTCTATTGTGTTGGGTACTATGCATAGGGTACATATTATTCTATTATAAAGTTTCACAAAAATTTAATTGAAAACATTAAGTTAGTTATAAATAAATAAATAAAATTTTAATTTTCTAACTTAATGTAATCACAATGCATTGCAATGAAACATTTAGAATGAGTAACATTTTTTTTATACTTGACATGTGTGGCATGCATGAATTAATTTATACCTTGAAAACAACATCCTTGCTTCACAAATGGCTCATGACATCAGACCATGAATTGATATGAGTTGATTATTCATTACCTTCTAGTAAAGTCGAGGACCAGCTTGTTGTGTTGGTAGCGCATAGGGATGGTGCAACTCTTTGCAAAGGGGGCGATGCCACATTGTTTCTTACCCTATTACCATGTCTTTCTGCATCCAGGCCACGTGGATGATTTTCCCAAAATTAATTTTTATGGAAGTCATAATTGGTGAAATATTAAACAATTGTTTAAGGAAAATTCCACTCCATTGACCATGAATTTCACAAGAACATTTTATACAAATTTTGTTTAACCAAAATAATCATTCAATATTAAAATTTCACAAGATTTCACACAATTTTTTGTTTAAACATAATAGTCATTCAGTACTGAAATTGATATCAACTTACAAGTTTGCCAGAAAGCGCAGGATAACATCGATAAAGAACCGGGGAGTTGTGAGAAGCTATGGCAAGTCGTGGAAAAAATTGCACACAAATGTAACCTTCCATCTTTTGGGCCTAGTGCCAATTTATATCCTCAGTAGGAAGTTACGACAGCTTTAGAAGACAACATCCAGCAAAAGAGGCACACCAACACCAACACCACCTATATATTGTAAGCCGATTTCCCATCCCTTTTGGTATTTGAAGACACGCGAGCCTTTACAGAAGTAGAATAAGCAAACGAAGGTCGAATGAATTTACAAAAATAGTATTGCAGAAATATAATGTTACTGTGTCTCATTGAAGACAAATAGGATTCTCGTCAACAATGACAGAGCCAAACTTCAAGACAAACATTGGTTCATTGCAAAATATCAGAGAATGGAGCAGAGAAACCTTTTTGCGTATAATTACAGATGGAAACTATTGGTTTTAATGAACTTAAATAAAAAAACATAAGCCGCTAGCAGGCAAAGGATAGGAGGAACCATCCCACCGGCCAGCTAGCAAACAAAGAATAGAAGTATCATCCATCTTGCAAACAAAGAAAAGACATAGCAACAACCAACTAGCAAACAAAGAATAGACATATTAGCCAACCAGACAGCTAGCTAGAAATGTTCACCACGTCCTGCAAATTTATGGAGCCAAGCCAAAATTGTGTATCCATCAACTGTTTGATTTGCTTGTTCAAGGAAATGCCAACATTCTGAAACAAGCAAATGGCAACATTCTGAAATTGAAATGCCAGGTGAAATATAAGTCCGAGCATTAAGCGACATAAATGATTTAGGAACTCTGTATGATTCATCTTTTGGTCCTGAAAAATGTAGGTTTAGCTGGGCCAGATGTGATTCTTAGAGTTGTGAATTCAATGTAAGTGCTAAGCTAGGCTAGAGATGATTCATAGAGTAGTGAATTCAAATTAAGGTTTGTAATTTTTTCCCATGATAACCTACTTTTCTTTCTTTTCTTGAAAGGGGTTGTCCTATTCCCTTCTTATTGAATGAAGCCATAGAGGATGGGCCTTTCTATAAGAGTGAAATTTCCTCTTCTAATAGCTAGCATAATGCTTGCTGGCTGGTAGCCCTATCTCTAGTTAATAAGCATTTGGGATTACCGAATCAGTTAGGCAAAATTATCGTAGCTTTAGGAATGGATGTTGAGATTATAGTAACAGAAGAAGAATGAGGGTTATAGTAAACCTATTGTTTTTTTAATCAGGATCCTCGGGGATGCAAGGTTTAAGTCTATGCTCTGATAAAGGCAAGGTCTTTTAGTTTTTTTAGAGAATGCATGTTGTAGACACAAAGAATTGCCTTCCTTTCAACATGATTCAGAATCTTGTCATAGAAGGGACCCGGTAAAAGATTTATTGAGGAGATAATGAAGTTTTCCATTTAAAATATAGGTAAGAGTGTATCCATACCCAGATCCAACTCCAGTAGGATAGATAGCATATACTACAGATAAACAAAAGCACGAGTAGTGAACATCTGTATCCTACGGTATTCGACCACTGTGAGTATAAAAATACTATAATTGTATTGAATAACTGTAAAAGATGCACGAAGAAAATGTAAGTTTCCTTTCACATGGTCAAGACTTTGCTCTTGAAATTGCTCATAAAACTAAAAAATATCTCTCATTGATCATAAGAAATTGGTTTACATTAGAGGAGCAATGCATTGCTTTGATCGTTGTGGCTTGTAGGATGGAGCTCTCTCTCCAACACCCCAATACCTGAAAGGCCCAAACCCAGTAGAGTTCAAATTCTAGTGGTGCTCAAAGCATAAGGCTTCCACTGCCTGTAGCAAAAGCTTCAGATAAATGGTTGGATGCTTGCATGCAACCTGCCACACAAAGAAACCATGCAGCCTGCCACGCATAGGTTCACCAACAAGCCTAAAGCATATGCGTTGCCTGGATGAACATGCAGTCCTTTGATGGTTGGCTGGACAATGGTGGGTATTCAAAATTAATTAAAACATAATTAATCAGGACCGTGCCATGATAATAACAATGTTACAAAATCAATAAAAAAATTATATTAAATGACCTTGTCTCGGTAAGGCTAAATAAGGCTCCAAATTATTTCATTTATCACAACACAATCTTTTCTAAAAAAATTTGGATATAATGCTACGAAACTGTGCCAGAGTAATAGTATTTGAAAAAAACAAGTTCTGTAGTCCCTGGTACTGCTCAGCAAGGAATAATAACATAAACTACCCTCAACGATAACAATGGACAAGAAAATGAAAGACAATTCTCTCCCTCCAGTTTTTCCCTATTTAACAATGGAGACTGTTGGCATAACATATTTGAAGGCATGTAACAGTCAATCCCATTGTAATTCTCCTTTCATTCCTTACTTCCTAGTCTCGTTTAAATATATTCAAAATCTAAAAAAAAACCTAATTGATATCTATTAGATATTCTTGGAGTTAAATTGGATGAGTTACCAGTTATTCATGCTTATCTACATGGTATCACCCACCTTCTTAGCCTTATCTACCATGAACTGTCCAAGTTATCCATACATCCATGCATCAACTACGAGTTATCCATGCCTAGCTACATGTTATCATCCGCATTCTTAGTGTTATTGTCATAAAGTGCTCGAGTTATCCATGCATCCGTGCATCAACTACTAGTTATATTTTATATTTCTTTTTTTTTAATTGTTTATTTAGAATTTTGAACAAAGCCCATAAAATTTTGTAAAATTGTTTATTTAGAATTTTGAACAACGCCCATAAAATCAAATCAATCTTACTCGTACACTATTCCCGTACTCCTTCAATCTAAAAAATAAATAATAAATAATAACTTAAATAACCCAAATTCTAAGATATATACCTGTCCAGGTAATTACATATTTCTCTTACACTAAATTCTGATATACCTTCCTTAAAATGCAGTTAGATTAATAATCTCATACCATATATCTATATTAAATACATAAAATTGCGAACGTTATGAAAAGTCTTGTCGACATTTATTGTATGACAGCTATATGATGCGATATGCCTTCAAAGACTGTACCTTCATAAACATTCAAAGATGATCATCGAGAACATGTAGAATTACACAGAGCCGTAGGACTCCTGTCTTTCAATGTAAGGTGATGGACGGGTGATGTTGTCACGCCAGTTCACATAATTCTCTTTCAAATTTGAACCCTTCCCGGCTTCCTAGAAATGTAAAGTTAAAATTTTCCTTAAAAAAAATTAAAATCTGAGTTTTACCCTTCCAATAGGAAGGACATAATTTATATCAACATTTCAAAAGAAGGGCAACATTTGATATTACCCATCCATATAAATTTCAATTTCTACGTTGAAATTCCTATGCTATAAAATTCGACTCGTCATTCAAAATATTGGAAATATCATAAATTATAATCATTCACTCACTCATGTCATGCACTCAGTGCTTATCTTTGCAAGGTGACGAATGATGACTAACAACTACGAGCTACTAGCCACTCGGATTTGACTCTAACTCTGAATCCCAAGTCACTTCAGGCTGAGATCTAAGGTGTGACAAAATGCCAATGACTATGGCTGTAACAATAGAGAACCACTACTAGGCCCAAAATAAGGCCAAAACATTGTGCCTACTACCTATGTGAACCTAGCTACCAATGTCCACTCGTTTTTCATCAAAATGAAATTCAAAATGCCACTTTGATGAGTCCTCCTCTACAAGACTTCATTTCTTGCATGAATGTCACGAACTCACGACCAAGTAGAGGTTAATTTATGCATTGATATAGAGAGGTGGCACTAGGCACACAATATGGAGAAACAATGAGTTAGAAAAAACATTTGGACCAAAGTACCACAATCAATATTAATAAAATTTAAAAAACAATTTCTGGCTCAAAAATTGTCTTCAATTTGATGGGTGGCATGATCATGATCATGTAATCTCCCTCCGTCCTTCCAAACATATGTGGTTTCTCACCACATTTGTCTTCAACACTCGCCAACAAAATACATATAAAAATTACATGTATTTACATCCTCTTCCATTTAAATCCTCATTGCATAGTCATAACTAAGGATTATTATGCATGCACACCCTCACCTTATAACATCAATTGGGTTAAAGCACAGAGACAACCATAAATTATCAAATGTGTCAAGACGCAAAGAGTAAGAGACAAAGGTTCTATAAGTAAGTCTTATATTAAATTTACCATATAAGTCTTTAATTGGCACTATCATCTGAGATTTGACACGTTGGATTGTTGTGATCTTCTTATCACTCCTTACCAATGTGATTGTAAGGATTCTTTGATGGTGAAGTCCATAATTTTAAGTCTTCTTCCTGATTCTCATACCTTTTGGAAAGACAATAAGGAGGGAAGTAGCCCGCATCAGCATGCAAAACGGTTTCAACATAGAGGTAGATACATTAATTCTTTCATTAAATAACTTAAATTTCATGCTACTCACTACGAATTAACCGAATCATGGATTGGTAAAAAAACACATCAAATTTTAGAGCCTCGAGCTCTCAATTACTCATGTATCTAGAATTTTCGCAAATCGAACCATTAACAAACTTCTTTTGTTGTTCTGGTTCAATTTAAAAGGTAGATTGTTGAGACTCAAACATGCAACGAGTGACTTAGGCTTGATTCCATTTCCCCTCCATGCCATACCTATGTGTTGTCGCGACAAGTGTTGAACAACAAAATTTGATGCCTAGGCCCCTATGATGCTAGCATTGCTAACGTGCTTGGTATGGAGGATTTTTTTAGATGTTTTTTTAAGCTATGTATTATTTTTTCTTAGGCTCCTAATGTCCATCATTCTTACATCTCTCAAGATTGGATGGTTGCCCTCTCTCTGGTTTGAATTAAGGTTTTGGTTGGTTTTATATGTATATTTTTGTTGTAGGTTTATTATAGCCTCATTTTGCTTAGTGGCTTCTTTTTGCACATAGTTAACAATAAGTAATTTTCTCATGGTTCTAGTTTTATTTTAAGACTATATCTGGTTACAACGTCTTGCACTATGCATAAGATCTTGTAGATGCCCCAATATGGTTATTGCATAGTCTAAGTAGTTTTTTATGTATAATGAAGTGTGGTCTAACCCATAAAAATACAACAAAATAGTTATTATTTTAATGAAGTGTAAAATTAATGTTACATATATGTCAAATTAATGTGTTGAAATTTGGTTTTATTGAAAAGATACCATTTTATCATGTAGACATTAAGGAGTGTTCAATTATTTAGATTGTAAAAATTTGAATGAGCAATATTTTTTTTTTGCATTTTTGAAGGAGAAAAGTTTAGTTAATTTATACTTATCAATTGAAGTACAATTATTTAAAAGGGCTCCAAGAACAAATGCCCTTCCAATAAAAATTAAGACCCACCCTTCAAATTTGATCACTCGACACGACGACTCTATTGTTGATTTTCACATAAGCCCATTTTTGTAGGGCGTAGAAAGCTTGACGTTGATTTTCACTCAAATTGAATGGAGTAGGTTAATCATTTTAAGTTTAATGCCCTTTTTTTCATAATCTAATGTTGAAAATTGTGTTGGAATTGTGATTTCTTAATTGTATTTTCAAACATATTTTCACAATTTTAAGAAAATAATTTTTTAATTTTAATAATTTCACTTTAATTTTAATAAAATCTAAAAAATATGTATAGATTAAATCTAAACTAGTAACTATTTTTGACATTAGTGTATTAAATTCTAAATACATTAATAGATTCAAAATTCTCAAAAACCCTAAAACACCCATATTTTACTAGTTTAAACACTTATTACAAATTTTTAAAAATCATGTAAAATTTCTTAGATTCGAATTCACTTGATATAAAATAGTAAAAAAAAGTCGCTACACGATTTCAATCCATTATCACAATTAAAGGCATCATCACCCATTTCCTGAATTTCAATCCATTATCACAATTAAATGTGGGAACATGAAATTACTAGGTTTAGAAAACTTCGATTGTGTGCACTTATATCGGGGAGAAGGATAGTTGGATAAATTAATTTTGAGCTTCCACAGGTTCTCATTTTCCACAGATCTATAGTTTTCCTGTATATTGCCTTTTAAAACTTCAGTGTATGATTGACTTTTAATATTTCATTTACAGAATATTATTATGATAATAGGTAATTTTATTTGATTTGCAGGGCTGAATAGAAGTGGAAAGAGCTGTAGACTACGTTGGATGAATTATCTTCGTCCAAACATAAAACGCAGCAATATTTCTACGGACGAGGAGGAGCTTATAATTAGATTGCATCGGCTTTTTGGCAACCGGTACACATGATCAGTTTATTTATTTAAAATCGTTATATTTGATGTTACGTTCTGTGATTTCTTTCTATGCTGGTACAGAAAAGGAAGAATTCCTTAATGTCTTCAGGAATTCCAGAATTATTCTTAATGAAGAATCTTATAATAGTTGACAAGTATATTATGTGCAGGTGGTCACTTATAGCAGGAAGACTACCAGGTCGAACAGACGATGAGATAAAAAAACTACTGGAATACTCATTTGAGAAAGAAGATTGGAGCCCTGAATAAACGTGATCATATCGAAGCTAGAGTTTTCTGGCTGTCTTGATATTGGCGGAGCAGATCAAATTGCTGTAAATATTGAAAACAATATAACTGATCATACCCAGTCCTTTGATGAACAGTGGAGGACACTATTAGAGGAAGATTCAACTAATGGAATGTGCTCTTGTCAAGAGCACAATATGACCAGTTTGATATTCGAAGACGACGAATTGATTTTCAATCATAATGGTATAACGTGCCAAGGCATATTAGGTTTAGGTTTGTAATATTACAATCACTTAATTTTATTTGAGGTTTGTTATACAGTTATTTATTCATTTATTATTTATTCATTTATTGATTAAGATTTATCCATGCATGCATAGCTATCAATTATCTATACATTAATTATTAATTTTTTTATATTCTTTTCTCTTTTATAATTATTAATTTCTAATTTTGAACTATCATAACAAACCAATAATTCTTTGTAAAACACTAGTTCCATATATAATAATATAATTATTATAAAAATGATAATTACTATATTATTGTGGATGTATTTATATCTCATTAGAATTACACATATTTATTTGTTATATATTTCTCATACAATGATCGCAATTTATCTTATCTATGTTTATATCTCATACAGAGTACCACCACAGTTTTCCCTCTGAACAATCTATTTTGATAAAGCTAGTTTTCCTTTATTGCTTATTTCGAATCATTATGTGAAGTTTTATGAACAGAGTATTTCAACATTTTCATAATTTTTGTAGTTTCAGAATATTGGGGATAGTTTTAATTGTTTTTGGACATTTTACTCTCACATGAAGAATGGAATTTGGAAATCTAAAGATTAAATAGATTATCTTTTTTTTCTTTAGAAAAAAAAATGTATTATTTATACTTAAAATATCAACAAATAATTAATATTAAAAAAATTTGTTAAAATTTTAATAATTAATATTTAGTATTTATTTTTCCTTTAATTATTATGATTTTTCTTGTTTATATTTATTTATTACTTGTACTCAAAATATGAGCCAAATAATTAATATTAAAAGAATTTATTAAATTTCATTTAAAGTAATTAATATTAAAAGATTTGACTATTTTTTTTATTATATTAAATTATAAACAAAGAGCAAATCTTTTACAATTTTTATTTCACATATTAAAAAAAAAATCCATATCAATAATGTTTTCTTACTATAGTATTTTTTTAATAAAATAATATTATTTCATTATACTTTAGTAAATAAAATTAATACAATCACAATACATAAAAATATTAAAAATATAATAATTAATTAATTAATTATTATAATTTAATAATTGATAAAATAATACTTTTAATAATATTTTATTTTAATTAATTTTAAAGTAAAAGAATATAATATTATAATGAAAGTAATAATAAAATAATATTATTTAATAATTTCTTATTATAATATACACAATTATTATTTTAATGGCAATAGAGATATTAAAATAAATTAATATCTAATTAAATACAATAATTATCTAAAATTATATGAGAAGAGTAATAATAAAATAAAATTATATATAATTAAAAAAATTATGAATAACAATTATCTAAATAATAATGTTTTCAAATACATAATTTCAAAAAATAAATAATAAAAATTGTTTATTTTTTATTTATATTATTTACATTAATATCCTATTTAATTAGATAGGAACATATGATAGTGTTATAATTTGATTTAAGTAATGCTAGAAAAATAATAAGATATTTATGTTAATTTAGTAGATTAAAGTTATATGAATATATAAGTATATATTTAAATCATAGCACATGAAAATCATAAAATGATTATAACAAAAGTAATAGGATATTTACGTTAAGTTAATATAAATATAATAAAATTAACATGAATAATAAAATAGTATTGAATAATAATTAGATATGATATTTTGGAAGTAATAATAAAGGAGAATTATAATATGATATAATTATGTTGGATTGTGACATCCATGAAGGGTTGTTGTGGTATTGTGACATTTATTGAAGCACACATACATTAATTATATTAAAATATATTATGATGAAATGTAGTATTGTGGTATTAGGGTTATTTGCTTCTTCAATACACAATGACATTGGTCTAGAAACAAAATTTTGGTAATACAATTTTAGTTATTATGAGTCATACTCAACATAAATCGAAATGGAATCGGTACATGAAATCAATGTTATAGTAGTTAAATTGTTGTACTGACTATCAAAGATTGTTTTTTGAAATTATAAAATTTAAAAGAGATTAAGATAACTCAATTTTTAAAACATCATTTAAAATTAAGCATCTAGAACTACATAATACCATGACTAAGCATGAATTAATTTTATCACCAGCATAGATCAAAATCCTAGGTTCTATCAAGCGCCGAGAGGGATCAAATCTCCCGAGGTGCAAACCTCTCCTCGAATAGCACCTTGAGTGCAATACTTGAGCCAAGGTTTGCACCTCAGGAGATTTGATCCCTCTCAGCGCTTGATAGAGCCTAGGATTTGGATCTAGGCTGGTTCTAGTCATGGGAAATGACAAAAAACTAGAGTTTGATCAACATTGTAAGGAACAGGTTAAGTTGAAAACACAGATAGAATTATGAGGATTATCATAATGTAAGTAATAAGTATGAAGGATTGAGTAAATTGTTAAACCAAAGGTTTGCACATTTTTTTAGTGAAGGAAAGCAAAGGTTTGCACCTCAAGGGATTTGATCCCTCTTGGCGCTTCATAGAACCAGAGTTATATCGGTCTATACTAGTTCTAATCGCGGTGTGCGCGTCAAAATGATGTGATGTTTTAACGTATTGCCGGTAATCATAGTTAAATTATTTCGTCAAATTTTTTAACAATGCACATGAATACATATCAAATAAGATGATGTTTAAATATGATATATGGGCGCACGCACGAAGTTGGATCCACTTTTTAGTGCCACTTTAGAAATCAGAAATGCATGTCCGAAAAGTAAATCTATAACGCATATGCGTTATCGTGGCTAGGTTCGGAAAACCCGAGCTCAAAACCTAGGCTAGGCTTAGTTAGCCTATATCGCATGTGCAATATATCGCACTTGCGTTTTGTAAGAGTTACAAATTGCAAGTGCGATTTTTAATACCAAAACAAAAAATAAAACAGAGGCCTACAACCTCAATTTCGCATTTCACAGTCAAGGCCAAAGGTATCGGGAGAGCGATAAAACGCAAAGTCGATTTGAGTTTGAGCAAATTTGGAAGGGCCAATTCACAAGTTGGATACAATGGAAGGTAGGTGGCCATTTCCTTCAAATTTGCTTTCAATTTTTCGTTTTTGTTTGTTAATTGAATATATTTTGTTTTTTCTAAAACGAATTTAATAAAATTTGTTGTATTAAACCAAATAATGAAATATTAAATAAATTTTGAATTTGTTGTTTTAATCTCAACAGAGAACACAAATGTTGGAGAAAATATGCATAATTGAACCACTGATAACCAAGACCCAAACACAAACCCAAACCCAAACACAAACCCAAACCCAAACCCAAATCCAGACACAAACCCAAACACCGAGGAGGAACACGACCGGAATTCAGAGATTCTGGCTCATTTGGGTGCATTGAGGTGCCTTAGCTCACTGTTTAGAGGGGGGGGACCATTTAAGAAAATAATTAGCTGAGACATTGGATACCATAACAAACACAATTGCCAGTGCCCAAGTAGTACTATACAACATTAGCTCGTACATAGATTCCTAGAGGCAATACTATTCCACTGGGTTGAGCTACAAAGACGTGAAAAAATTAAAGATAACCAAAGACCAACTATTTTCATTATTTCGGGACCCTAGCACAGGATTGGTTCCACCCACTAGTCGACCACACATTTCCATAGACTCGTGCGTGGAACCAAATGCACACCAAATGTGAAATCCAATTGGATGGATTGGGGGTACATGGTCTTCGATAAAGACCCTCACGGGAATAAAGACATCCCATTCTATTTCTCGAGGAAGATGTATGCTGAATTTATCTTGGGGAGACATGTGAAATATTTTGATATTTTAGAGTTCTAGGGTGTAGGTCATGGGATGCCCGAAGATAAGGAAGGGGCTAGGAATGATCCTAACTGTGTGTGACACCCTCCACCCACACCAAACCCCCCTCAATTATATCCTCATGCAGGTCCTGTTATTGATGATACAAAGGAGGACTTATTCTATTTGGCAGATACATTGCTTTGACATGGGACTGTTGTCGAAGGAAATGTAGGCCAAGGGGTTTTGTAACATCCCAAAAATTCCCAAAATTTAAAATGTTTTCAATGTTGCATTAAATACTATAATTGTTGTGCGGAATATATATATTAACTGCTTGTTTGTTCTTTTAAACGACATGCTGGAATAATATGTTATAACGATCATGTATGTGTATTGTTTTTACAATGTGTGTGAAATGTAATTGTATCTACATTAGAATGCTATTAGTGTTTTCTTGTTTCAGCTATACATCCTAGATTACTTATAACTTGATGTCGACGCTCCATACGATTACTTTACTATGGTTTATAAGCGTTAAATGGTTGTTCTTATTTTTTATGATGAAGGGGTCCTATGGGAACCCCGAGGCTTACTTAGTTATTAGCTAAAGCATTTGAACGTTCTTGACGCAGCTCATAGGTAAGAGAAAAAGTATTTCAAAAGTAATTCCAGAGATCCTATTTACCGTCAGTTTGTTTTCCAAG
This sequence comes from Larix kaempferi, assembly GCA_027924585.1. Lineage (NCBI taxonomy): Eukaryota > Viridiplantae > Streptophyta > Pinopsida > Pinales > Pinaceae > Larix > Larix kaempferi. Next base: position 3,624,628 of record BSBM01000851.1, on the reverse strand, counting down.
TTGTAAAAAGAGAAAATTAGAGTATCTTGCAAATATGTTAGAGTGAGATCCAATACTATTGCTTCTTCAGTTGAAATCTCTGACGTGTTGTTTAAATGAAATTACAGTCATTTCATTCTACTCTCAGTATTCATATTATATTAATAATGAGCACTGAAATTACTATTAAGTATTGCAATTCCTACTCAAGGAATTAAAATCAGTGTTAAGTATCTAAGATACGAGGATTATATCCTAAGTTTGAATATCCTTAGAGTAATTCTAAGTCTATCTTTTTATACTAAACATTATATGTTTAAACCCTAAAGTACTGGTCATAGTATATACGACTCTAATTTAGTTGCTAAATGCTTTTCCTCTATAGTTTGTACCATTAATTACTATAGCGCCTAGAGTGTATTTAACTTTGCACTAAACCATAATATAGATAGCGTCTTATAGTTTTAACCACTATGTACCAAGGTGGTTTTGTATTATTTATTTGTTATATGAATGGATTGGCAACATGCCACCTTAGAATTGTGTTAATGGAATGTAATCACGGCGCATTAATTATCAGTCTGCCATCGTGTATGGTCAAGACTTTATCCTAGCTTATGATATGAACTATATGGAATAGTTGATCTTTGAAATAATGTGACTCAAACTATATTGTAATATTATTGTTCAACTTGTTTTAGGTCCAAATGATACGGCAGATCGTCGTATTGGTGATGGATATTCGTATTAAAGTGCATTAAAGTAATGCTAGTTGAATTCCTATTGGAATCCATCGTGGCTAACTTTAACGTGGAGTTTTCTTGGGTTGTGGGGCTACATTAACTGTATGGAGTTTTATTGTTTCGAAAGCAAACTAGGTTTTCATTATGCAGTGAGTGGTTGGGTGGAGAGGCCGACAGGCCTGCGATTTCTTAGGGTTAGTAGTAGGTCTATAGAAGCATATGACAAGGTTTCGAACCCGTGACCTATTACTTCAATAACTTCCACCGTGAGTTCTGAGGGTCGAGCAGCCCTTGGTTGCATTGTTGGTGATTGTTTAAATTCTTGGTGCTTTCATTGGTTGCAGGAGTGAAAGTTTAGAACAAGGATTGTTTTAAAGCGTAAGATCTCTATGAGTATTTCTTGGTTGCAGCCATTAGTATTGTTCATGAGCATATAAACTATTTTCAACCACTTCTTACATTGCTTGGCAGGTTCCTTCATGTCTATAGGTCTGAAGGTTCGAAGCTTATCTGGGACACTACTAAACAAAATTGGTAAGCCTCGGTGGTTCCTCTTGTAGGTTCTCATGGAAACTATTGGCCATTATTGGTTTTAGCCGAAGCTTTCCAGTTTGTGTTTTGGCTGAGGATGTGGCCGCCGTTGTAATGTTTTCAAGCTAAGGGACAACAATAGGGAGGATGGGATCCTCGACCTACCTTGGTATTGATTCTCCAGCATTTTTGCTGTGAAGTAACTTTGTTGGAAGAAATGTAACAATTGTGTGCAGGGTTAAACCCTTAGTCATTTGATAGTAAAGGATGTTTATGATTTTTGAACTAAAAGTTGTTTTGGGGTTTCAGCCCCGTGTTGTGACTGTAAATGTCAATGTTTTTTGGTCACTGTGTAAATATCAGTTACATTTTTAGTTTCTTAATGGATAGTAGTATTGGTATTGTAAAAGAGTTCAGCCTTCAGCTATTTGATAAATAATAGGGTTATGGTATTTATAAATAACGAGACACACTTGGCCTTATGTAGTTCTTATCTATTAATTCTTTCAGCTGATATTTTAGTTCATTTAACTCCAGAATATTCATTCTGTAAGGATCCTTTGAGTTTGGTACCGCTCCCGGTACTAACTCAATGGTGAAATCAAGTTCCCTTTTCGGAGGTAGTCCTGGAATTTCTTTCGGGAATACGTTAGAAAAGTCCCTAAGAATAGGTATGTCTTCTAGTTTTTCTTATCTTCTTTAGATGAACATCCATCATTAATAACATTCACAACAAACATTTTACAGCCCTTTCTTACAGCTCTCTTTACCTGTAAAGCAGAAATTTGTCTTACAGATGTTTTCATAGGAATTCCTTTTATTGTTTCAGTATTACTTTCACTATTCAAACAAGTAAAATATTTTTCATAATAGTTGAGCACTACTCTATGCTCTTGAAGCCAGTCCATGCCAATTAACACATCATATGACCCTAATGGAAAAACATTCAAATTAACTTGCGTTTTCAGCTAACTCATAAGTAAATCACAACTTTTGACAAATTCTATAACTTTTCTTTTAGTGCCGGTTCCTAGCTGAACTAACCATGAATTATCAAAATTTTCTACCTTTAACTTGCAACTTTTTACTAAGTCAGGTGAAATGCAACTCAAACTTGTGCCTGGATCTATTAGAATTGAAAAAGAATTTTTTTATATCATACCTTCGATTTCGACCATAGATGTTTGATGGTCTGCTTGTCGATTTTCTAGCGTTGCATTTATTCTAGGCATTTCTCTTGCTACATCACCAACTGTTGGCTCTGCTTGTATGGTGTGAATGTTGTTGACTGTCTTTCTGTTGCATGGACATTGAGCTCGAGTATGTGGTCCATCGCAGTCATAACACTTCAAAGGTGGCCTCTGTTCATCATTTCTAGTGTTGTTATTATTATTAGGCACATTCCTTGCAGTAGTAAAATTCCATGGTGCATTGCCTCTGTAATTATTATTATTATTATGAAAATTTCTGTTATTGAAATTTTTTATTATTTTCAGAATTCCTAAAATTAAAAGTCTTCTTTTTATGCTCATAATTACTTGATTTATTATTCCTCCAACTCGATACACCTTCTGTTAGGATATTTAGACACTTAGGAGTTAGTTAAGATCAACTTGTGTAATATATCCGTTAGGGATAGTGTGTTTCTTTAGTATGCATTAGTATGCATTTGTAAATACTTAATCCGACGGTCACGATATGTTCCCGACATAGAGTGATCCGACGGCTCAACTTCTCTTAGATCAAACCTAACCTTGATCCGTGGCTTAACACCCGATTGGTCCATGATCTCTATTTAAAGAGCATGGAGAGTCATTGTTTAGTTGATCAATTATGAGAAGCTAATTTGTAACTTTCTTTCTTTGCATAATAAATTGTCCCGTAGAAGCTATTTGGCCGGGGCCGTGGAGTGTTTCCCTCAAGAGGGTTTAAACCACGTCAAAACATCAGTGTGTTGATCTGTGATCTGTTTGTGTGAAATGGTTTCTCTTGGTGTCTGGTCCTTTGGTAGTACCCTGTGTACCCGAACATGGTATTAGAGCTTTTATGAAGTGTTGCTTCTGGTTATGATCTAGATCTTGAACTATTGTTGCCGAAACTCGAAAGGGTTTCCGGTTCTAGTATTTCTGTGCATTTCTGGGTTGTGGGAGATGTTCCATTGTGTCCAGAGCGTCATTTCCATTGGGAAATAGTTTTCATTTGATGCATAACGGTTCCCGGTTGCTCCAGAAATGCGTATTTCATCAGATCTGAAGGTATAATGTTACAGTGACGCATTTTTTATTTTCTGTTTTTAAAAGAAAAAAACTCATATTTTATCATTTGTCTACTGTTAGATTTCTTTTTTTGGGTTCGGATTGTTGTTTTTCCCGTCTGCGTATGCTCTTTGCCGTGCACCTTGAGCGATCTTGGCAAATCAGAAACAGAAAGGGAAAGGGTTTTTCTCGGCTGCGTATGCTTTCTGCCGTGCACCTTGTGCGATCTTGGCAAATCAGAAACAGAGAGAAAACGTAGACTTTCCGGGCAAGCTAACGAGATCTAACTCCAGAAGTGTGGAAAAGTTTTTTTTTGTTCCGATTTGTGGTGTGTTTTGCAGGAAAAGGGCAAGCACACAAACCAGGCTTAAAAAAAAAGAAAAAAAAGAGCCCTCTTGCGCATTCCCATATTTTACATACCTTTTAATCTAGCTCACTTGGTTCAAGGTTGCTTTATTTCTTAATAGGTCTTGAGCTCAAGTCTTAGGAAGTTACTTTTAAAAGAAAAAGTGCATGCAATTTCTATTTTCAAGTTACTTTATTGTAAAAGTGCATCTCACTTAAATAATAAAATATAAAAATACAAGTGAGTCACTTAAGTTTTTTTTGTTGCACTATTAAAAGTAATATCATTGTGAAAGTGAAATCACTTATTTTACAAAAGTGGTTCACTTAAAGCAACATTCTTGTAAAGTGATTGTCAAAAGGTTCATCTTGGGAAGAGGGGGGTTCTTTTTTTGCTGGACATTCTCTAGCTGCCATGTCACTATTGGGGACATCTTCAATAGTTTCTTTGTTCAAGCATAACTTCATCATACAGAGTCAGTTTTCAGTGCCATTTTTTTTAAACCGCCTATTTTTTTGAGCTCTTCATATCCACACTATTGGTTTATGCTTTTATAGCCATTAATTTACAAATATGGCCGCCCCTTGTGATATTCTACTTAACAGTTCCAACTATTTCTCATGGAAATCTCGTATGGAGGATGTTCTACGAAGTAGGGGACTTTTCAGAATTACCTCAGGGAAAGAAACAGAACCCACTGATGATAATAAGAAAATAAAATGAGCAAATAGATGTGATGAAGCTCGTGGATTGATTGGTATGTCAATCTCTACTGATTTGCGATTCCACATATCTGGAATTGATGAACCTGATGCTGCTTGGGACAAGTTGGAATCTGTGTTTGGTAAACACAATGAAATTCAAGGTCACCAACTCGAAAATGAGTTGATTTCTTTAAATACAAGTGACTTTTCATGCATTCAAGATTATTTATCTAAGTACAAAACTCTTAAACTCTTATGTGCAGAATGTAAGATTAAGAGGGAAGACAAACAATGCATTTATCATATTCTTTCCAAACTTGGGCCTGCATATTCTGTTTTTGTATCTACATTTTACTCCATGAAAGAATCCTTGAATGCAACTAGCTATCAAGAGCCTAGTCTTGAATCCTTTTGTGATTCCTTGATTAGAGAATAGGATAAACTCATTCATTTTGGAATAATCAACAATGCAGATACATCTGGGAAAGCCCTATTGTCCCAACAGAAAGAAAAGTCCAAGCCTCCCAAGAAACAAAATTTTTGCAATAATAAGTTAAACAAGGGTCTCAAACCCTCTCAGTTAGCTCCTTCTTTAAAAAATGACAAAGGATCCAAGCAAAAAGGCAAGAAGACTGAGCGTCATTGAAACTATTGCGGGAAAGATAATCATGATGAATCTAAGTGTTTCAACAAGATGGCAGCCTTGGAAGCAGCAATGAAGAAGCACCACATTAGCCTAGATTCGCCTTTAGAATTTGCCTCTCATGGACATGCACTTTGTGCTTCTAGTTATTCTTATAATGCATCTTCTTCTTCTACTTCAAATTAATGGCTCATTGATTCTGGAGCATCTTATCATATAGCTAAGGATCAAGCCATCTTTTCTACTATGCATGAATGTAACACCAAACAAATATTTGTTGGTGATGATAGATCTCTAAGTGTTGTAGGAGCTGGAACAGTTCCAGTAGATAATGGTCATTTTAGTAATGTACTATGTGTTCCAAGAATTTCCTGCAATTTTCTATCAGTCTATCAGATCACTCATTCTGGTGAAGGTAAAACTATGACCTTTACACCTCACCAAGTTGTAATTAAGGATTTTAAAGATCCTCAACAGGTCCTAGCTACCGAAATTTTTGATGATATTACCAGGTTGTACAAGTTTAACAACTTTGGGTCATCACCTTTCCCTTCAGTTTTTGTTGCTCATAGTGATAACTTGAGCAAACTTTGGCATGAGCGATTTGGTCACTTAAATTATCGCTCATTGCAACAACTATATAAAGAAAATATGGTGACAAGTCTTCTAATGGTATCTTGCAGAGATGGTGTTTGTTCCGGTTGTGTACTCGAAAAACATCATCGGGACAATTTTGACAAACGTGCCTCTTGGCACGCCTCGGTTCCCTTGGAGCTTGTGCATAGTGACTTGTGTGGTCCTCTTCCATCTGCTTCCTTTTCTGGTTTCAAATATTTCTTAACTTTCATTGATGATTATACTAGACACACTTGGGGTTTATTTCCTAAAACTTAAGAGCGAATTATTTAACATGTTGTTGGCCTACAAGGCCCTTGTTGAAAAACAATCTCGTCATCAAATTATTAAGTTAAGATCTGACAATGGAGGAGAATATGTTAACAAACAGTTCACTACTTTCTGCACTGAACAAGGTCTCCAACAACAGCACACTGTTCCATATACACCACAACAAAATGGTGTCGCTGAGCGGAAGAACTGCACTTTAAAAGAAATGGCTAATTGTCTGATCCAATCTAAGGGACTAAGTCTTCAATTTTGGGCTGAAGCCATAAATTGTGCAAATTACATAGTTAATCGCACCCCCACAAAAGCATTACAAGGTATAACACCGGAAGAAGCATGGAGTAAAACTAAACCTGATGTAAGTCACTTTCATGTGTTTGGTAGTGAAGCATGGGCTCACATTCCGGATGAAAAACGGAAAGCATTGCAGCCTAAAAGTGAAAAGTGCATATTTGTTGGATATTCTGAAGATGTAAAAGGTTATAGACTTCTTCAACCACATTCTCATGATATAATCATTAGAAGAGATGTTAAATTTGATGAAAATCTCTTGGCCTGCGAGCCTAACTCGGCGATTGTGCCATCTTTGGCCTGCGAGCCTGATTCGTCGTTTGTGCCTTCTTCTTCTTCTTCCAACTTCCTTGACAGGTTTCCAACTCCAGTTTCTGATAATGACAGTGAGGATGAAAATCTACCTCCGCTTGCTCATGTTCCTCTAGTTGCACCAGCACAAGTGCTTCCTCGATGGGTCCCTTCAACATGTGAAGCAGCTGGTGATCTTGCCGATGATCCTAGAGATCAACGTTTAACACGTTCTCAGTTTCAGCGAGAATCTTCTATTTTGGCTTAAGTTTCCGAGAATCATGATCCAAAAACTTTTGCAGAAGCTTTAGGGAATCCAGATTGGGATGCAGCCATGGATGAAGAATATTGTTCCTTAATGGCGAATGATACTTGGGATCTTGTACCTCTTCCAAAAGGAAGAAAACTTGTTAGATGTAAATGGGTCTATAGAACTAAGTATGCATCAGACGGAAGTGTTGAAAGACTTAAGGCAAGGTTAGTTGCCAAAGGTTTTTCCCAAGTTGAAGGGATTGACTACAATGAAACCTTTGCTCCCATCGCAAAAATGAACTCCATCCGCCTTGTTCTTTCCCTTGCAGCCTTACATAACTGGGAATTCCATCAAATGGATGTCAAGTCTGCCTTCTTACATGGTGATTTACAACAGGAAATTTACATGGAACAACCTCTTGGATATGTTCAAGATAACTCTAGCCTTGTCTGCCGCCTTAAGAAATCTTTATATGGCCTTAAGCAAGCTCCTAGAGCTTGGTATGCCAAAATGGATAACTTTCTCCTTGACACTGGTTTTTCTAGATCCGATTCTGACCCCAATGTCTATACCAAGAAAGTAGGAAACCATCTCATCATACTTGTTCTATATGTTGATGACCTTATTCTTACTGGTAGTGACCCTAAGCTTATAACCCATGTGAAATCTAGTCTTAAATAAAATTTTGAAATGTCAGACTTAGGACATTTGCATTATTTTCTTGGTCTCCAAGTCCTGCAAACCAAAGAAGGAATCTTTCTTTCTCAGTCTAAGTATGCTTGTGACCTTTTTCGTCACTTTCACATGGAAGATTGTACACCAGCCCCTTCTCCCTTCCAGTCTGGAGTCAAACTTTCTGCCACTTGTACTTCACCTGAAGTCGATACCACCTTATATCGTCAGCTTGTTGGTAGTCTCTTATACTTGACTCATTCTCGTCCTGACCTTTCCTTTGCCATTGGTCGTGTTTCCCGTTATATGCAGACACCTCATGAAAGTCATTGGAAAGTAGCTAAAAGAATACTTCGATATATTCGAGGTACAGTTCAGTTTGGGATTCATTACAGTACAGGGGGGAAACCTTTGTTGGTTGGTTTCACTGATTTAGATTGGGCCAGCGATCCTGATGATCGAAAGTCTACTGTAGGTTATGTTTTCAGTATGGGATCTGCACCTATTACTTGGGCTTGTAAGAAACAACAAGCTCTTGCTCTTTCTTCAGCAGAGGCAGAATATCGAGCAGTAGTTAATGCCATTCAGGAAGCTTTATGGCTTCGACAGATCCTTTCAGAGTTTGGATTCGAGCAGTAGCAGCCTACTCCACTTTGGTGCGACAATCAAAGTGCCATCAAGCTTGCCAAAGATCTAGTTCTACATCAACGCAACAAACACATTGAGATACATATGCACTTCATCAGAAATCTTGTTCATGATCATGTTCTTGAGGTGCGCTTTTTCCCTACAGATGATCAAGTTGCAGACATCTTCACCAAGTCTCTCAAGAAGCGAAGCTTTCTAAACTTCGATCTATGTTAGGAGTTCAGGAATGTTCGGGTACACAGGGTACTACCAAAGGACCGAACACCAAGAGCAACCACTTCACACAAACAGATCACAGATCAACACACCGATGTTTTGACGTGGTTTAAACCCTCTTGAGGGAAACACTCCACGGCCCCGGCCAAATAGCTTCTACGGGACAATTTATTATGCAAAGAAAGAAAGTTACAAATGAGCTTCTCATAATCGATCAACTAAACAATGACCCTCCATGCTCTTTAAATAGAGATCATGGACCAATCGGGTGTTAAGCCACGGATCAAGGTTAGGTTTGATCTAAGAGAAGTTGAGCCGTCGGATCACTCTATGTCGGAAACATATCGTGACCGTCGGATTAAGTATATACAAATGCATACTAATGCATACTAAAGAAACACACTATCCCTAACGGATATATTACACAAGTTGATCTTAACTAACTCCTAAGTGTCTAAATATCCTAACATCCCCCCTTAAGAACAACTTGGGATAGGATTGAAGGATTTACAAAAGTGACACTATTAGGAGAAGGAAGGAGGCATTAGAGCCTATCCCCCCTTAATGACAAGTTCCTGAACTCCTAACATAGATCGAAGTTTAGAAAACTTCGCTTCTGTAAGAGACTTGGTGAAGATGTCTGCAACTTGATCATCTGTAGGGCAAAAGAGCACTTCGAGAACACGATCATGAACAAGATTTCTGATGAAGTGCATATGTAGCTCAATGTGTTTGCTGCGTTGATGTAGAACTGGATCTTTGGCAAGCTTGATGGCACTTTGATTGTCGCACCAAAGTGGAGTAGGCTGCTGCTGCTCGAATCCAAACTCTGAAAGGATCTGTCGAAGCCATAAAGCTTCCTGACTGGCATTAACTGCTGCTCGATATTCTGCCTCTGCTGAAGAAAGAGCAAGAGCTTGTTGTTTCTTACAAGCCCAAGTAATAGGTCCAGAGCCCAGACTGAAAACATAACCTGCAGTAGACTTTCGATCATCAGGATCGCCGGCCCAATCTGAATCAGTGAAACCAACCAACAAAGGTTTCCCCCCTGTACTGTAATGAATCCCAAACTGAACTGTACCTCGAATATATCGAAGTATTCTTTTAGCTGCTTTCCAGTGACTTTCATGAGGTGTCTGCATATAACGGGAAACTCGACCAACGGCAAAGGAAAGGTCAGGACGGGAATGAGTCAAGTATAAAAGACAACCAACAAGCTGACGATACAGTGTGGCATCTACTTCAGGTGAAGTACAAGTGGCAGAAAGTTTGACTCCAGACTGGAAGGGAGAAGGGGCTGGTTTACAATCTTCCATGTGAAAGCGACGAAGAAGGTCACAAGCATACTTAGACTGAGAAAGAAAGATTCCTTCTTTGGTTTGCAGAACTTGGAGACCAAGAAAATAATGCAAATGTCCTAAGTCTGACATTTCAAAAGTTTGTTTAAGACTGGATTTCACATGGGTTATAAGCTTAGGGTCACTACCAGTAAGAATAAGGTCATCAACATATAGAACAAGTATGATGAGATGGTTTCCTACTTTCTTGGTATAGACATTGGGGTCAGAATGGCATCTAGAAAAACCAGTGTCAAGGAGAAAGTTATCCATTTTGGCATACCAAGCTCTAGGAGCTTGCTTAAGGCCATATAAGGATTTCTTAAGGCGACAGACAAGGCTAGAGTTATTCTGAACATAGCCAGGAGGTTGTTCCATGTAAATTTCCTCCTGTAAATCACCATGTAAGAAGGAAGACTTGACATCCATTTGATGGACTTCCCAGTTGTGTAAGGCTGCAAGGGAAAGAACAAGGCGGATGGAGTTCATTTTGGCGACAGGAGCAAAGGTTTCATTGTAGTCAATCCCTTCAACTTGAGAAAAACCTTTGGCAACTAACCTTGCCTTAAGTCTTTCAACACTTCCATCTGATGCATACTTAGTTCTGTAGACCCATTTACATCTGACAAGTTTTCTTCCTTTTGGAAGAGGTACAAGATCCCAAGTATCGTTCGCCATTAAGGAACGATATTCTTCATCCATGGCTGCATCCCAATCTGGATTCCCTGAAGCTTCTGCAAAGGTTTCTGGATCATGATTCTCGGAAACTTGAGCCAAAAGAGAAGAGGCTCGCTGAAACTGAGAACGTGTTCGACGTTGATCTCTAGGATCACCGGCAAGATCACCAGCTGCTTCACATGTTGAACGGACCCATCGAGGAAGCACTTGTGCTGGTGCAACTGGAGGAACATGAGCAGGCGGAGGTGGATTTTCATCCTCACTGTCATCATCAGAAACTGGAGTTGGAAACCTGTCAAAGAAGTTGGAAGAAGAAGAAGAAGGCACAAACGCCGAATCAGGCTCGCAGGCCAAAGGTGGCACACTCGCCGAGTTAGGCTCGCAGGCCAAGATATTTTCATCAAATTTTACATCTCTTCTAATGATTATAGCATGAGAATGTGGTTGAAGAAGTCTATAACCTTTTACATCTTCAGAATATCCAACAAATATGCACTTTTCACTTTTAGGCTGCAATGCTTTCCGTTTTTCATCGGGAATGTGAGCCCATGCTTCACTACCAAACACACGAAAGTGACTTACATCAGGTTTAACTTTACTCCATGCTTCTTCTGGTGTTATACCTTGTAATGCTTTTGTGGGGGTGCGATTAACTATGTAATTTGCACAATTTATGGCTTCATCCCAAAATTGAAGACTTAGTCCCTTAGATTGGATCATACAATTTGCCATTTCTTTTAAAGTGCGGTTCTTCCGCTCAGCTACACCATTTTGTTGTGGTGTATATGGAACAATGTGTTGTTGTTGGATGCCTTGTTCAGTGCAGAAAGTAGTGAACTGTTTGTTAACATATTCTCCTCCATTGTCAGATCTTAACTTGATAATTTGATGACCAGATTGTTTTTCAACAAGGGCCTTGTAGGCCAAGAACATGTTAAATACTTCGCTCTTAAGTTTTAGGAAATAAACCCAAGTGCGTCTGGTGTAATCATCAATGAAAGTTAAGAAATACTTGAAACCAGAAAAGGAAGCAGATGGAAGAGGACCACACAAGTCACTATGCACAAGCTCCTGTTGAGATATTGTAACTTCAAAGAATATTATATTTGTACTTTATTATTCCGGAGATGATTCATTCCTCCGTGAAGATCTTATTGTATATACGGAGATGTTTATTCCTCCGTCGGAATGTGGTAACTTGGGTTATTAGACTTCCCTAGTGGGGGTCGGCCCTGTATGTGTTATGTGGGTCAAAGGGTTATTAGACCACCCTAGAGGGGTCGGCCCAATCAGTTATAATGGGGTATTTAACCTAATGGTTAAATACGAGCCTACATGTACTTGTGTAAAATACATATCAGAGTAGTGTATAAATAGAGGAGGTGTGTTCCTCATTATACACATTCACTCACTTGAGGATAGCTCACTTGTGGAGGAGAAGTCTGCTATTGTGGAGGAGGAGATCATGTCTCAGGGTTTCATCTTTGTATATTGCTGGTCATCTATATTGAGGAAGCTTTGCTGGGTTTTCTACCCCATGAGGGTTTCCCAGGATAAATCTTTGTCTCTTGTGTTTATGCTATGCTTGTTGTTTCTTCAGTGATCCTGTATATGCTATTATTGTGAAATGGAATGTAATGCTGCTATTTTCTGTCTTAGCATATTGAATTTTAACATGGTATCAGAGCTGACCTGAAGGAAGACAAGGTATGGCACTAAAGACACTTGCTTTACTTACGACAATTTGAAGGTTAGGGTTTTACATAGAAAAAACCAGTCATCGTAGCACTTTCGCTATAAATCCATTTTGGCACAGTTTTCGGATCTGAAATTGTTACAGGACGAAGCTAAAATCTCCAGGTACCTTGTGTCCAAAGGACAACCTCTAATTCGTTGTACTTTGTGATTTACGATCTGTACAATATAGGGTTGCTGCCTCTTCCAGATCTGAGTCAAAATCAGGTGACCTTGGGAAAAAGGTCATATCTTGGGCTAGGAAGCTCCAAATGAAATTTCGTAAAAAGTGACAGGTAGTACACAGTCTGCACTATCTCAGAAAACGTTTTCAGAGGCCGAAGTTGAACCAGTGACACGTGGCACTCCGTACAGGTCACGTTACGACACTTGGCATAACTCTCTATCAGAAAATCCAATTGAGGTCAGACCTGTCAGGATGGAAAGATAACAGGTCAGGCTATCTCAAAAAACGTTTTCAGGCCCTATGGATCAAATATTTCAGAGTTACACCAGAAACAATCAGGTACATATTTCTGTCAAAACAGAATTATTTTTTTGGTACCTTCATTCATGACTTCCGGAATTTAGGGCTTTGGAGAAAGTTGGAATTTTTGTAATCGGAGACCACGGCTGGATGCTACTCATCAAAATAGAAATTTAGAGACCAATATCATAATTTTTGGTTTGGCAGAAGGCCGGGCTTGATTAGACCCTAGTTCGGGACTTTGATCAGAACAGCGGAAAATTAGGGCTTCTGTAAAAATGGGAATTTTTGAAATCTGTGACCACGGCTGGAAGCTCCTCAGAAAAATAGAAGCTTAGAGATTTGGATCAAACTTTTTGATGGGGAAAAAGAGTGGGCTTCATCAAACCCCAGTTCAGGGTCACGTCCAGTGAATCCGAAAGTTTCAAAGGCAAAATTAAGGAGTAAAACTTTGCAGTTTTCAAATTCTGAATATATTAGTTTGATCAGCTCATCAAGGCGCATATCTCTATCCTTTCAGAAGTTTGAAATTCAAAGTTTGAATTTTTGGGGTTTCTCTGACAAACCCATATCCAGCTCCAGGTCCAGTTCTTGCAAATCAAGTGGATAGGGTTAATCCTAGAAGAAGATGGATTGGTCACCTACATAAGTGAAGGAGTTCATGTTTCAGAGGGAGATGAGGCTAAGGCCTTACATAAGGAGATTACAAGCGATCCCGACAGGTATGACTCATCGAGGTATGTTTTGAGATTTGTTCATGATTAAGTTTATGGTATGTTTGTCTTCATGTTATTACAGTTAGTACAATCTTGATTTTAGATTTGTTGTATCACCTTAACAAAATTATGAATGCATGATAGAAGATATTCATTGGTTAGGGTGTTGACACTTATGATTGTACTAATGCATTATGGTGTTGTGTGAGGTTGAGGTTGTCTGCTAACAAGATACAGGTACATCACAAAAGACAAATCAGGCTCCATGACCATGAAAACATGAAGACAAAGACTCATCCATAATCTTTGTTCTACTTACGAGGTATGTATGACTTTGTTATATTATGCTTAACCTATGAGACATGCAGGTTCTAGCTCAGGACCTCTAAATCATTGAAGAGGTTGTTTAGGTATGTTGTACATAACCAAGTAGGTATACTAATCCAGGTATGTTTCCCATGAATCTTACCTTGTGTTAGGATCCCTTATATAAGTATACTTGGAATGATTGGTTATGTTTATTCATAAAGTTAGTAATCAAGGGATTATGCATATTATATCTTTTATCAATGATATGCATGAGTAAAAGAAGACTTCCCTGAAATCTTGAATACTAATGTTTATTAACTATAATCATGACTATACGTTTTCAAGATTATTTAGTACTATAATGTTTTGATAGCATTTAGAATATACTAATGAGTGTATGTTTGTGTATGAGATCATGAGGATGACTCTTGAGCATGCACAGTGGTACAGAATGAATAGAAGTTCAAAAGACATACAGAAGATCAAGCGGGAGGCAGCCACACAAACATAAAAGATAAGTATTTGAGTTGCTATTTGAAATAGTAATGATATTGCCTGCATGCATATTTGTATTCCTAGAATATATAATGCTGAGTGTAAACATTCATAGAGCATTGAACAGTATACAACTAATGTGCATATGTTTGGACAAACATTCCATTGTTGCTTGTCTAGAATGAAACCTCTTTGCTGACATGCTGAGAGTTGTGCACACTCTCGATAGTATGTTCTGGTAGAGATGGAAGGCATCTAGATAGCCACTGTATGCATACAGGATATGGGAAAGTGTTGTGCCAAAGTATTGGTCAAAATAGTTGCATCACTATGTAAATAATATCTGTATGCATAATGGGTTATCTTTTGATGATTATGAAGTATTACTAATCATGTATTTAATTTTGATTTGTAGGAAAGGTCATGAAGAATGATGGACACCGTACAAGTGGTGGATGTTCAAACAAGAAGATTTACAAATCAAACAAAATATAGAAGGCTCATGGCTAGAAGATTCTCTTAGAAAGGGGAAGAGAATCACGACAAGATGTTTGCTCCAAGTATGGTGTAATTAAAGAAGAAGTGTGAATCAGGTTCTGTATGGGTTCCTAGGATCGATAGTATATTGATGAGAATACATGTGGGGATTGTATCATCCTTGAACACTTGTTCTAAAGTGAGCCGTAGACAGGTGTCTCCGAGAAAGAAAAGGGATTGGATCATCCCTGGACTTTCAGTCCTAAAGAGAGCCGTAGACGTGAGGTCTCCGAGAATGAAGTCCTTAGTGGACAGTTGAAGGGATTGGATCATCCCTGGACTTTCAGTCCTAAAGAGAGCCGTAGACATGAGGTCTCTGAGAATGAAGTCCTTTGTGGACAGTTGAGGGGATTGGATCATCCCTGGACTTTCAGTCCTAAAGAGAGCCGTAGATGTAAGGTCTCCGAGAATGAAGTCCTTAGTGGACAGTTAAGGGGATTGGATCATCCCTGGACTTTCAGTCCTAAAGAGAGCCGTAGACGTGAGGTCTCCGAGAATGAAGTCCTTAGTGGACAGTTGAAGGGATTGGATCATCCCTGGACTTTCAGTCCTAAAGAGAGCCGTAGACGTGAGGTCTCCGAGAATGAAGTCCTTAGTGGACAGTTGAGGGGATTGGATCATCCCTGGACTTTCAGTCCTAAAGAGAGCCGTAGACGTAAGGTCTCCGAGAAGTGGGGATTGTATCATCCCCGGACCTTGGTCCCTGAATTGATCCGTAGACGTATGGTCTTCGAGAATAAAGTGATGGGGATTGCATCATCCCGGAACCACTAGTTCAAAATGTACGTGAGGACTGCATCGTCCATGAACTGGGTTCAAAATGTACGTGAGGACTGCATCGTCCATGAACTGGGTTCAAAATGTACGTGAGGACTGCATCGTCCATGAACTGGGTTCAAAATGTACGTGAGGACTGCATCGTCCATGAACTGGGTTCAAAATGTACGTGAGGACTGCATCGTCCATGAACTGGGTTCAAAATGTACGTGAGGACTGCATCGTCCATGAACTGGGTTCAAAATGTACGTGAGGACTGCATCGTCCATGAACTGGGTTCAAAATGTACGTGAGGACTGCATCGTCCATGAACTGGGTTCAAAATGTACGTGAGGACTGCATCGTCCATGAACTGGGTTCAAAATGTACGTGAGGACTGCATCGTCCATGAACTGGGTTCAAAATGTACGTGAGGACTGCATCGTCCATGAACTAGGTTCAAAATGTACGTGATGGGATTGCATCGTCCCTAGACATGAGACTTGTCTTAAAGTGATAAGGACTAATCATCCTGTAAGTAGATTGGGATTGCATCGTCCCTAGACATGGTGAGGTGTCTTAAAGTGATAAGGACTAATCCTCCTGTAAATAGATTGGGATTGCATCGTCCCTAGACATGAGACTTGTCTTAAAGTGATAAGGACTAATCATCCTGTAAGTAGATTGGGATTGCATCGTCCCTAGACATGGTGAGGTGTCTTAAAGTGATAAGGACTAATCCTCCTGTAAGTAGATTGGGATTGCATCGTCCCTAGACATGGTGAAGTGTCTTAAAGTGATAAGGACTAATCATCTTGTAAGTAGATTGGGATTGCATCGTCCCTAGACATGGTGAGGTTTCTTAAAGTGATAAGGACTAATCATCCTGTAAATAGATTGGGATTGCATCGTCCCTAGACATGGTGAGGTGTCTTAAAGTGATAAGGACTAATCATCCTGTAAGTAGATTGGGATTGCATCATCCCTAGACATGGTGAGGTGTCTTAAAGTGATAAGGACTAATCATCCTGTAAGTAGATTGGGATTGCATCGTCCCTAGACATGGTAAGGTGTCTTAAAGTGATAAGGACTAATCATCCTGTAAGTTGATTCGGGATTGCATCATCCTTAGACATGGTGAGGTGTCTTAAAAGGATAAGGATTGATCATCCTGTAAGTTGATCTAGATTGCATCATCCATAGACATGAGAGATGTCTTAAATTGAGAGGGATTGATCATCCCATAAGTGGATCAGGATTGTATCATCCTTGGACCTATGTCCTAAAGTGAGAGGGATTGACCATCCCGTAATTGGATCATGTGTGTTGCAGGGTATGCTGCTGTTGTGTATACTTGTATCAGTGTGGATACTTGTATTGATAGATGTATTAGTGAGAATACATGCTTTTGATGATAGATGTATTAGTGAGAATACATGCTTTTGATGATAGATGTATTAGTGAGAATACATGCTTTTGATGATAGATGTATTAGTGAGAATACATGCTTTTGATGATATATGTATTAGTAAGAATACATGTTTTGATGATAGATGTATTGGTGAGAATACATACTTTTGATGATACATGTATTGATTAATGTACTTGTATGGTTGAGGATACTTATGTTGTAGATCGAGATGATCCAGATGCTGTAGATCGAGATGATCCAGATGCTGTAGATCGAGATGATCCAGATGTTGTAGATCGTGATGATCCAGATGCTGTAGATCGTGATGATCCAGATGCTGTAGATCGAGATGATCCAGATGGTGTAGATCGAGATGACCCAGTTGGTGTAGATCGAGATGATCCAGATGCTGTAGATCGAGATGATCCAGATGCTGTAGATGAGATGATCCAGATGCTGTAGATCGAGATGATCCAGATGTTATAGATCGAGATGATCCAGATGCTGTAGATCGAGATGATCCAGATGTTGTAGATCGTGATGATCCAGATGCTGTAGATCGAGATGATCCAGATGCTGTAGATCGAGATGATATGACAATGCTGATGATCGTGAGATAACGATGCGAATGATCGTAAGATGACGATGCTAATGATCGTGTGATGACGATGCTGATGATCGTGAGATGATGATGCTGATGATCGTATGATGACGATGCTGATGATCGTGAGATGACGATGCTGATGATCGTGTGATGACGATGCTGATGATCGTGAGATGACGATGTTGATGATCGTGTGATGATGATGTTGATGATAGTGAGATGACGATGTTGTTGATCATGTGATGACGATGCTGATGATCGTGTGATGGCGATGTTGAAAATCATGAGGATTCAGATATTGATGTTGCTGTAGCTGTTTGAGTGCTGCAGAAGATAAAGACTCAGTAGTGAAGATGTTGATGTTCCAGTATTGAAGATATTCCAGTAACTGGTTGAGTTACTGATGATGTTGAGAAAGCTTCCAATGATTTATAGATGTATCATGTATGATGTTGATGACTCCTTGCTCGTGCAGATGCTGTTATAATATCCTTCTCGTTAAGGGGGAGTGTTGAGATATTGTAACTTCAAAGAATATTATATTTGTACTTTATTATTCCGGAGATAATTCATTCCTTCGTGAAGATCTTATTGTATATACGGAGATGTTTATTCCTCCGTCGGAATGTGGTAACTTGGGTTATTAGACTTCCCTAGTGGGGGTCGGCCCTGTATGTGTTATGTGGGTCAAAGGGTTATTAGACCACCCTAGAGGGGTCGGCCCAATCAGTTATAATGGGGTATTTAACCTAATGGTTAAATACGAGCCTACATGTACTTGTGTAAAATACATATCAGAGTAGTGTATAAATAGAGGAGGTGTGTTCCTCATTATACACATTCACTCACTTGAGGATAGCTCACTTGTGGAGGAGAAGTCTGCTATTGTGGAGGAGGAGATCATGTCTCAGGGTTTCATCTTTGTATATTGCTGGTCATCTATATTGAGGAAGCTTTGCTGGGTTTTCTACCCCATGAGGGTTTCCCAGGATAAATCTTTGTCTCTTGTGTTTATGCTATGCTTGTTGTTTCTTCAGTGATCCTGTATATGCTATTATTGTGAAATGGAATGTAATGCTGCTATTTTCTGTCTTAGCATATTGAATTTTAACAGCTCCAAGGGAACCGAGGCGTGCCAAGAGGCACGTTTGTCAAAACTGTCCCGATGATGTTTTCCGAGTACACAACCGGAACAAACACCATCTCTGCAAGATACCATCGGAAGACCTGTCACCATATTTTCTTTACATAGTTGTTGCAATGAGCGATAATTTAAGTGACCAAATCGCTCATGCCAAAGTTTGCTCAAGTTATCACTATGAGCAACAAAAACTGAAGGGAAAGGTGATGACCCAAAGTTGTTAAACTTGTACAACCTGGTAATATCATCAACAATTCCGGTAGCTAGAACCTGTTGAGGATCTTTAAAATCCTTGATTACAACTTGGTGAGGTGTAAAGGTCACAGTTTTACCTTCACCAGAATGAGTGATCTGATAGACTGATAACAAATTGCAGGAAATTCTTGGAACACATAGTACATCACTAAAATGACCATTATCTACTGGAACTGTTCCAGCTCCTACAACACTTAGAGATCTATCATCACCAACAAATATTTGTTTGGTGTTACATTCATGCATAGTAGAAAAGATGGCTTGATCCTTAGCCATATGATAAGATGCTCCAGAATCAATGAGCCATTCATTTGAAGTAGAAGAAGAAGATGCATTATAAGAATAACCAGAAGCACAAAGTGCATGTCCATGAGAGGCAGATTCTGAAGGCGAATCTAGGCTGATGTGGTGCTTCTTCATTGCTGCTTCCAAGGCTGCCATCTTCTTGAAACACTTAGATTCATCATGATTATCTTTCCCGCAATAGTTGCAATGACGCTCAGTCTTCTTGCCTTTTGGCTTGGATCCTTTGTCATTTTTTAAAGAAGGAGCTGACTGAGAGGGTTTTGGACCCTTGTTTGACTTATTATTGCGAAAATTTTGTTTCTTGGGAGGCTTGGACTTTTCTTTCTGTTGGGACAATAAGGCTTTCCCAGATGTATCTGCATTGTTGATTATTCCAAGATGAATGAGTTTATCTTGTTCCCTAATCAAGGAATCACAAAAGGATTCAAGACTAGGCTCTTGATAGCTAGCTGCATTCAATGACGCTTTCATGGAGTAAAATGTAGATACAAAAACAGAATATGCAGGTCCAAGTTTGGAAAGAATATGATAAATGCATTGTTTGTCTTCCCTCTCAATCTTACATTCTGCACATAAGAGCTTGAGAGTTTTGTACTTAGATAAATAATCTTGAATGCATGAAAAGTCACTTGGATTTAAAGAAATCAACTCATTTTCGAGTTGGTGACCTCGAATTTCATTGTGTTTACCAAACACAGTTTCCAACTTGTCCCAAGCAGCATTAGGTTCATCAATTCCAGATATGTGGAATCGCAAATCAGTAGAGATTGACATCCCAATCAATCCACGAGCTTCATCACATCTATTTGCCCATTTTATTTTCTTGTCATCATCAGTGGGTTCTTTTTCTTTCCCTGTTGTAATTCTGAAAAGTCCCCTACTTCGTAGAACATCCTCCATACGAGATTTCCATGAGAAATAGTTGGAACTGTTAAGTAGAATATCACAAAGGGCGGCCATATTTGTAAATTAATGGCTGTAAAAGTAGAAACCAATAGTCTGGATGTGAAGAGCTCAAAAAAATAGGCGGTTTCAAAAAAAACGGCACTGAAAACGGACTTTGTATGATGAAGTTATGCTTGAACAAAGAAACTGTTGAAGATGTCCCCAATAGTGACGTGGCAGCTAGTGAATGTCCAGCAAAAAAAAGAACCCCCCTCTTCCCAAGATGAACCTTTTGACTATCACTTTACAAAAAAGTTGCTTTTAAGTGAATCACTTTTGTAAAATAAGTGATTTCACTTTTACAATGATATTACTTTTAAATAGTGCAACAATAAATAAAAAGCTTAAGTGACTCACTTGTATTTTTATTTTTTATTATTTAAGTGAGATGCACTTTTACAATAAAGTAACTTGAAAATAGAAATTGCATGCACTTTTCTTTTTAAAAGTAACTTCCTAAGACTTGAACTCAAGACCTATTAAGGAATAAAGCAACTTTGGACCAAGTGAGCTAGTTTAAAAGGTATGTAAAATATGGAAATGAGGAAGGGGTTTTTTTTTTTTTTTTTTTTTTTTTTTTGACTCTTCTTGCTCGGTTTGCGTGCTTGCCCTTTTTCCTGCAAAACAAACCACAAAACGAAACAAAAAAAACTTTTCCACACTTGTGGAGTTAGATCTTGTTAGCTTGCCCGGAAAGTCTGCGTTTTCTCTCTGTTTCTGATTTGCCGAGATCGCGCAAAGTGCACGGCAAAGAGCATACGCAGCCGAAAAAACCCTTTCCCTTTCTGTTTCTGATTTGTCGAGATCGCTCAAGGTGCACGGCAAAGAGCATACGCAGACGGGAAAGCAACAATCCGAACCAAAAAAAACTAACAGTAAAAAAAAAATGAAATATGAGATTTTTTCTTTTCAAAAACGAAATAAAAAAATGCGTCACTGTAACATTATACCTTCAGATCTGATGAAAAACGCGTTTCTGGAGCAACCGGGAACCGTTTTCGATCAAACGAAAACTATTTCCCAATGGAAACGACGCTCCGGACGCAATGGAACACCTCCCACAGCCCAGAAATGCACAGAAATACCAGAACTAGAAACCCTTTCGAGTTTCGGCAACAACAGTTCAAGATCTAGATCATAACCGGAAGCGGCACTTCATAAAAGCTCTGATACCATGTCTGGGTACACAGGGTACTACCAAAGGACCGAACACCAAGAGCAACCACTTCACACAAACAGATCACAGATCAACACACCGATGTTTTGACGTGGTTTAAACCCTCTTGAGGGAAACACTCCACGGCCCCCGGCCAAATAGCTTCTACGGGACAATTTATTATGCAAAGAAAGAAAGTTACAAATGAGCTTCTCATAATCGATCAACTAAACAATGACCCTCCGTGCTCTTTAAATAGAGATCATGGACCAATCGGGTGTTAAGCCACGGATCAAGGTTAGGTTTGATCTAAGAGAAGTTGAGCCGTCGGATCACTCTATGTCGGAAACATATCGTGACCGTCGGATTAAGTATATACAAATGCATACTAATGCATACTAAAGAAACACACTATCCCTAACGGATATATTACACAAGTTGATCTTAACTAACTCCTAAGTGTCTAAATATCCTAACAAGGAACTTGTCATTAAGGGGGGATAGGCTCTAATGCCTCCTTCCTTCTCCTAATAGTGTCACTTTTGTAAATCCTTCAATCCTATCCCAAGTTGTTCTTAAGGGGGGATGTTAGGATATTTAGACACTTAGGAGTTAGTTAAGATCAACTTGTGTAATATATCCGTTAGGGATAGTGTGTTTCTTTAGTATGCATTAGTATGAATTTGTAAATACTTAATCCGACGGTCACAATATGTTCCCGACATAGAGTTATCCGACGGCTCAACTTCTCTTAGATCAAACCTAACCTTGATCTGTGGCTTAACACCCGATTGGTCCATGATCTCTATTTAAGGAGCATGGAGGGTCATTGTTTAGTTGATCGATTATGAGAAGCTCATTTGTAACTTTCTTTCTTTGCATAATAAATTGTCCCGTAGAAGCTATTTGGCCGGGGCTGTGGAGTGTTTCCCTCAAGAGGGTTTAAACCACGTCAAAACATTAGTGTGTTGATCTGTGATCTGTTTGTGTGAAGTGGTTGCTCTTGGTGTTCGGTCCTTTGGTAGTACCCTATGTACCCGGACACGTTATCTTCTCTTGTTGTGTTCAAAAAAGAAATTAGCCTTCCTCATGGCTTCTTCAAGAGTTGAAGGGTTATCGTACTCAATTATGTCCTTTATGTGGAAGGGTAAACAACTTAAAAACCTTTGTATCTTAGTTTTTTCTTCAGCTAGGTAAGGTACATACCTTAACAAGCTGAGAAATTTGCTGCAAAACTCCTTCATGGTCATTGAACCCATCTTTAAATCATAAAATTCTTTTAACTTATCTTCGTAGTACTACTCGGATAAAAACTTTTTCTTGAACATATTCTTAAATGTACTCCATTTTATGTCTTTGTCCTTAATATTTTTAACTCTTTTGATATATTGCCACCAAATGTATGCCCTTCCGGTCAGATTGTATATGGCCATCTTAGCTTTTAATTGCGATGAGTAGTTATAAATCTAAAAATACTTCTTCATTCCTGATAGCCATGCTTCAGCTGCCTCTCCATTTTCATTTTTGCCATTAAAAGTTGGAGGTTTTATCTTTTTAAACTCTCTTGAAATTTGTTCATAATGTTTATGTCTTTTCTTAGGACCACAGTCACTGTCACTATTGTCCTGATCATAATTATATTTTCTGCAATAGATTTTATCATCATATTAAGAAGAAGAAGAGTTACTTTGAGTTTTATAATATTTAACTTTCTTATTTCTATGTTTGTAGGACATTGTTCCAGATTCAGTTTTTACTTCTGTTCTCTTAGCTTTTTCTTCTTGATGGTACTTTTCCAACATAATCTAATTTAAATCCTCTTGTACTCTTAAGATTCTTTCATTTTCTTTCTTAAAACTTATTATTTCAGTTTTTAAATCCTTAATAGTACGCAACAATTCAGATGATTGATAATTAAGTTCTACGTAGATTTCTTTATTAATTTTTTCTTGTTCATTATTATTACATTCATTATGAGGAGATCTGTCCTCTGTTGATTCCTCCGGTATGCCCGTACCTACAAATTAAGCGTCAAACTATTCTGTACAGAAACACAATTAAATAGAAGTTAGTAACTAAGTTTTTCTGTTTTCATTTTATGTTTTGCGTGCATGAGCCTATTTTAGGCCTAGAGTTTGAAATCACACTCTGATACCACATGTAACATCCAAAAAATTCACAAAATTTTAAAAATTTTCAATGTTGCATTAAACACTATAATTGCTGTGCAGAATATATATATTAACTGCTTGTTTGTTATTTTAAACGACATGCTGGAATAATATGTTATAACGATCATGTATGTGTATTTTTTTTACAATGTATGCATGTGAAATGTAATTGTATCTACATTATAATGCTATTGGTGTTTTCTTGCTTCAGTTGTACATCCTAGATTACTTATAACTTGATGTCGATGCTCCATACGATTACTTTACTATGGTTTATAAGCGCTAACTGGTTGTTCTTCTTTTTGATGATGAAGGGGTCCTATGGGCACCTCGAGGCTTACTTAGCTATTAGCTAAAGTATTTGAACGTTCTTGTCGCAGATCACAGGTAAGAGAAAAAGTATTTCGAAAGTAATTCCGGAGATCCTATTTACCGTCAGTTAGTTTTCCAAGTTGTAAAAAGAGAAAATTAGAGTATCTTGCAAATATGTCAAGGTGAGATCCAATACTACTGTTTCTTCAGTTGAAATATGTGACGTGTTGTTTAAATGACATTACAGTCATTTCATTATACTCTTAGTATTCATATTATTTTAATAATGAGCACCGAAAATACTATTAAGTATTGCAATTCCTACTCATGGAATTAAAATCAGTGTTAAGTATCTAAGATACAAGGATTATATCCTAAGTTTGAATATACTTAGAGTAATTCTAAGTCTATCTTTTTATACTAAACATTATATGTTTAACCCCTAAAGTACCGGTCATAGTATATACATCTATAATTTAGTTGCTAAATGCGCTTCCTCTATAGTTTCTACCATTAATTACTATAGTTCCTAGAGCGTATTTAACTTTGCACTAAACCATAATATAGATAGTGTTAACACCCAAAAAGTGCTCACTACCTCATCTCCCTTATTACATGACTCATTTGCCTATATTTCCTACCATATTTGCCTCCAAAACCTTAAAAAACCATTAAAAAGCCTCCAAAAAAACAAAAACCCCCCTTTTTTCCCCGAAATAATTTAAATTTCCTCCAAAAATAGCAAAAACCCTCTAAAAAGGGAATAAAAAATATAAAAAAGAGGAAAAAAAAGAAACAAAAACTTTATACAATTGACCTAAACCATATGGTGACCAAAACCATGGGTCAACACTCCACTACTAAAAAACCTATAAATAGGTGATGGAGGCTCCCCATTCCACATCCACAATCTTCCCTATCCTCATTCTGCCAAAATCACTCTCGAAACACTAGCTTATCATTTGAGTTAGATTTTCCAACTTTGAGTGCCCCTTTTGGCCCATCATCCAAACACTTTGGAGAAGGAGAAGGAACCCATTGGAGCTTGGAAGTAGCCCTCGTGGAATACTGCAAGAGCTTCACCAACCTCAACACTTGAGGTAAATTTTTTAATACAAAAGAAAATTCTTATCATATTACTGTCTCTTTATTTCTTGTTGATGCACATGCTAGTTTAAGTTTACTTTGCATTACTGTCATATTTTACTGTTTTATTGAAATGCTACTAAGGAGTCCCTTCTTCTTAGTAGGTGCTCATTTGCACAAGCTAGTGTGAAAACCATAGCTACAGTTTTGGCGACTCCACTAGTGTTCCTTTGAGTTTATGGTTATAATTTTTAGAAGTTTTTAGTTTTCTGCAAGTATTTTTTATGTTTTCCCCTTTCAGCTGTCCCTTCTGGTAGTTGGGTTTGTTGCCAGAAATCACGTATTTTTTCCTCACAGCTGCGATCTAAACGTGGATTTCAGTCTGTTTCTTGCGATCTCCCCATGGATTTCAGTCTATTTCCTGCGATCTCCCCGCGGCTTTCAGTCTATTTCATGCGATCTCCCCGTGGCTTTCAGCCTCTTTCCTACGATCTCCCTGCGGCTTTCAGCCTCTTTCCTACGATCTCCCCGTGGCTCTCAACCTGTTTCCTGCGATCTCCCCGCGGCTTTCAGCCTGTTTCCTGCGATCTCCCCACAACTTTCATCCTATTTCCTGTGATCTCCCTGCAGCTTTCAGCCTGTTTCCTGCGATCCCCCCATAGCTTTCAGGCTGTTTCCCGCGATCCCCCAGCGGCTTTCAGCTTGTTTCCCGCGATCCGACCGCGCAGTTTTGCCACAGACCTGCGATATGTTTTCTTCACTTTTTTACCCTTTTTTGAACCCAGAACTTTGCTGCAATATTTTCTGCATCTGCACAGCCACCTGTCCTATTTGCAGCCATACTTACTTACAGCCTTGTTCTGCAGTTTTCTTTCTGTTCCATTAACATATTTTTTTAAATTTTAAGCATTTCAATTGAAAAAAAGAAAATTTTGCATTACAAGTTTAATTTCTGCATTATTATTAGAAAAGCTTGCCCACCCCGTGGCAGTTTTGATTGGATTCATTACCTCACAAGCACACACTCTGTCACCTAATTCTAGTGAGCCTTAAAATACTACTTAACACAACCAACATTCTAACCCCACTTGGGGAACACATAAGAATATTGTATTTAGGTAGGACAGGGGGGAATAGGCATCCAAATAACACCCCTCGGTTGCTTACACTTAAGACATAGTTGTTGTCCATTAGGGAACCAAAATCCCCTAGTATTTTTTGGCATGGTCACAACCAGTTGATCAAAGGGCCTCTCCCTTAGGAGGTTTGAAGTAGCCAGACTGGTTCTGGAGGCTTGAGTGGAATACTGCAATCCATTCAGTAACCGAAGGCTACATACTCGTTGGTCTGCGTGTGGTGATTCCTTTTAGGCCCACACGGTGATAGGACCAGAGCTGCAAATTCACCTTTCTGTACATGTCATGAATGGGGTATCTTAGTTTCCTTTCTTCTAGGATTGTCTTACCCAGTGTCCCTCCCGGTAGGGGGATATCTTTAGCCACTTGGCTCTACTATCCATATTGTCTGACTTGGATTTCATCACCTTGCAGAAGATATGTCTGGATGAGTTAGAATACTATTTAGCTAGGTGTTTGCATGCTCCCTTACCTCCCTTTGGTCTAGTGAGTCCACTATTTTTATTTTTAGGAAATCTGCTGCTTGTTGGTATTCTGACCATTGTTGTTGATGCTCCGCTTATTGTAGCACAACTGTTATAGTGAGTGTTTTGAGCTTCTTGTTGGCCTGAGTGCCATACTTTTTGTGCTTTCCTTCTGCACACTCGGCTTCATTAGGGTTTTTGAGTTATTTTTCACTCGACACAACCCCTAGATACTTGACACCATCTGTCACCATTGAGTCCCCGAGATATTCTCGGCACCTCCGGGGTGAGCCCCTATAGCACAGTTCACTTGACATCACCCGTCATAGATGTAGAGCTTCATCACTCGACTCCACTCGTCGACGACACCGAGCTCCGTCCCTCGGCCCTGACGCCCCTTATTTTACATCTGATTCTGAGGCAGAGTCCGAGAACCCCACTTATATTACACCTACCAACCCCATGACTGGCATGAAATCCAACCCTTTCTTTATAGGGACCATTGGTGGAGCATCCACCACCACCCCAGCTACCACACCCGCTCTGGGTATGCCCTCGATGGGGCCCACACCCACCATTTCGATCACTATGCCCATTCCAGTGGCTAGCATACCCAACCCAACTCCACCAGTGACTCACACTACACTTGGTGGCACAGGACCATCCCATACCACCTTCGTTCCTCCACCTAGGGGCAACATCCCCAACCTGAACCCAATCCCTACACTTGGGGGCATCGGCCCCAACGTGGCCACGACCACCGGTATGTCACATCCTTCTACTAGTTTTCCATTCATGGCTAGTCTCAACCTTCCTGACCTAGCCAGACTGACCAACAATCCCATCAGACACGACCCTGCGTGGCCTCACATGCCCACCAAGCTCCGATCAGACATCCCTAAGTTTGAGGGAAAGGCAGGTGAAGACCCCCAGAACCACATTATGTCCTTCCATCTATGGTGTTCCTCCAACTCCATAGTGGATGACTCTGTTAGACTTCGTCTATTACAACGTACCCTCACTAGCTCTGCATCCAAATGGTACATCGAGCAACCCCATGGGACCCATGCCACCTTTACTTCCCTTGCCTCGACCTTCCTGCAGTTCTTTCAGTTACCTGTCTTCTATGACGCGGGAGTTGAGATCCTACTGTCTTGCAAACAAAATATGACCACCCACATCACTGACCATATTCATGAGTGGCGTCGACGCCAAAGCCTGTGCAAAATCAAGTTAGATGACCGTATCTTCTTAGATTGGTTTTTAAAATCTCTCCTTCCTGTCATTTCCAAGGATTTGGCATCCGAGCGACCCCAGTCCAAGGAAGAGGCCATCCTCAAAGCCCAACAATTTGACCGTATTTACTCCCAGCTTGGTTACCTCTATACCATCATACTTGACTCCCCCCGTGGCGATTCCTCCCAAAACGATGTGCCGGGGGCATCCCATGCCACAGATGGCATCATTGGTCGTATTGCCTCGCATAACCAGCCCTTTTCCATAACACATACTAACAATGGCCCCGACCTTTCACGGGATACATCCCACTCTGGAGCAACCAATTCATATACTCCCATGGCACATAACCACCATTCCCACAGACCCTCATGTCCACCTTAGTACTTCGACCATACATCCCCTGCTTACGTCCGACCAGTCGTACCTCAGCCATATTACCACCCATAGGTCATGCACGCTCCTATGTCCTCACAATCCCCCCTGCTTATTATCCGCCACAGGAAACACCTGCGAAAAATCCACAACCCGTCACACAGACGTATCAGCAACCCCCACAAGGTTCAACACCTGCACTGCCTCCACCCACTTATTATCCACCACAGCCTTCTCCCGCACAAGCACAACCATAGAACCCACCTACTGCCCAAGGGCAAGTGTATGCCCAACAGAATCTGCAGCAGAACCAAAATAACCAACACCAACAAGGCCAGCAAAACCGTGGCAAAGGACGTAACCGCGGGAACAACCCTCCTCCAGACCAAGGCAGCCGACCCCCTAATCCCTCGAACAATAATAACGTGGCACCTTCCTACCAAAATCCCGACAAGTCGCTCAAACAAGCTAAAAATCCTAATTTGTAAATGAACCATCCTTGTTCTATTTGTGGGGTCTATGGCCATTACACACACGCTTTCCCACATTTGGAGCAGGCCCGACAACTCTGGATCGATGATTCCCACTGCCAAGGGAACGCGGCACCTCAGGCGCCACCTAATCTCCCACCACCTCAGACTCAACCCTTGGTGTTATAGAACCCTTTACCAACCCAAGGTGTGGTGAACACTCAACCGTTAGCTCCCCCTCAAGGAAACGCGCCACCACAACAGCAAATCACTTATGCATCTCCTGATCAACCCCTGCTAGACTCAGGTACCCATCACTTGTTAATGATGTCATCCACCGATGTCAACCTTCAAACCTGTCGGAACCAATATGGATCCACCTTTGAAGCCCCTCCCACTGACAAAAACATCAATCCTCTTCCCACCGATCAGTCGTTACGAATACCTCTGGCTCCATTAGATGGCACCTCCAAAGCCCCTCGCTTCCCACTTCATCACATCAACAATAACCCCAATGCTCGCACTGCGTCTAATTACAACATTGTGGAAGATTTAGCTCAATCCCCCGCAGCCATGTCTGCATTAGAAGTCTTAAAAAACTGTCCTACCCAGCGCAAGACTTTTCTCTCAGCCATTGGTGCTGTTGACCCAACTGATTCACGAATGATGACCTTTGATTTGGACCAATCCAAACCACGCCTGCCTTCCACGTTAGCATTCCACGTTTTCGTATCCATTTGGAATCTTGTCATCCATCTATGCATCATTGATGAAGGTGCCTCTACATGCATTATGTCCACATTCGTTTGGTGGAAGTTGGGGTCCCCTACTCTCTAGTAGTCCACCACTGCGCTGCGAGCCTACGATGGTCGTTTGGCTCAACCCGAAGGTCTCTTAGCTAATGTGTCTGTCGAGTTGGCTAGTAAACTAGTGCTCATTGACATAGAGGTCATCAATGCCCAACTTGATTATAACCTCTTACTTGGCCACAGTTTCATGTACGCCATGCGGGTGGTTGCCTCATCCGTGTTTTGTACCATGATGTTCCCCCATGACGGACGCGTGGTCAAGGTTGATCAACTCACCTATTACGATCCCAATGCCCCCGCTGCACCCGAAAACATTCTTCACATGGTTGAACAACCTGTTTGCAGTGCATCTACCTCGTTGGTTTCCTCAGTGGGACCCGAATTTTTCTCAGATACGTCGATGACCTCAACATTCCAATCCATTCCACCCCCGTCACCAGCGACCGAAATATCTGACTTATGTACCCTTTCCCACAATACACCAACACCTAACCATCAACCGCCCTTGCTACCCCAACCACCATTGGTACCTAGTCATGTTGGTGTTACACCCATCCATACAATCCCCTTCCTATTCCCCCCTTCAGGAGTAGTAAGCACCCCGGTTATGGCTACTCTCAGCCTCCTCGGTTTAACTCTAGGATTACCTATATGGTACATCACACCTCTCGTTTCCCCTCTGACACCAAATGTCATCCTACAAACAGTGTAACTCATCACCACTACTAGTCAACCACCTCCCGGTGTCACTACTCCTTCCTCATCCACTAATCCATCCCCTCTTATCAAGCACACTGGGGGCAGAGGCCCACAACCATACACTGCTTTACCCCTGCCCAAAACGGTTAAAAACCCCCCCACATTTTGTGCTCCTCCCAAATGCTCATTGTGTGATGAGTTGGGCCATGCTACCCATCAATGTCCACAATTACCCGCATTACAAGAGCATATGCAAATTCTTGACGATGACCCTAACATCCCAGTTGTCCAACTCGACCCTACCCCTAAGCCTTGTGATAAATCCCTGCATACCAACCACCCTTGTGCAATATGCGATATTTACGACCATTATTCACATCACTGTCCAGATCTCCTAGATTACAGAGCTGCCCTCTATGAGATGAATAACTTGGACCTCGAGACGACTCCCCCCACCATTGAAGAGATCCACCCCCCAACATCCTTTCCAACCGGAGAGATTAATACCATTTATATGATCTCTTCTACTAGCACTCCCTTGTCAACCGATTTGACGACCCAAATTTTCCACAACAATGAGGAGACTCTCAAGGCTCTTACTGCACCTGATTACCCCTGGGAGGATATGCACCATCGTTCTTATTTCCTCCCGGAAGAGCTCTCCCCCACCACAGCCCCCCAATTTTCAGTTGATTCCAAAGAATTCCTCCCCACCAAAGTCGACTAGTTTAAAGAGCCCATTCCCGCTCCCGATGCCTTCGAGGAAGGTAACATGGCCAATATCTCATAATCCACATTGATATCTCTGCCCCAGCTAGTGCTCATGAACTCATTACGTTAGGAGCCTCCCACACTGAATATGAGATCGAAGAGTACAGAAAACATTTCCAAGAGTTTCGTGATGTCTTTGCTTGGTTCTATATCGAAATGCCTGGGCTTGACCCTGCTATCATAGAACATTACATTGACACATGGCCAGATGTACCCCCCGTTCTCCAGAAACAACGCCCCATTCATCCATCAAAGCTCCCCGCTGTTAAAGCAGAGATTGAGAAACTTCGCACAGCAGGATTCATTTATCCTATTGCATACACCACTTGGGTTTCTAACCCCTTCCTTGTTAACAAGAAAGAAGGCACCATCCGAGTATGTACTGACTTCTGTGATTTAAACTGAGCATGTCCCAAAGACAACTTCCCCATGCCATTTATTGACCAACTCATTGATGCATGTGTGGGGCATGAGGTCCTATCCTTCATGGACGGTTTCTCTGGGTACAACCAGATTCAGATCCATAAGGAAGATCAATATAAGACTTCCTTCACTACCCCATGGGGCACCTTTTCCTATCGTGTCATGCCTTTTAGCCTTAAAAATGCTGGCGCCACCTTCTAGCGGGCCATGAACTATTGTTTTCATGACTTGGTCTATATCCTACTAGTCTATCTTGACGACCTCACAGCACGTTCCAAGAAATGATCAGACCACCTTAATGACCTCCAGCAAGTCTTTCTGCATTGTTGCAAGTATCGGATCCGCTTGAACCCACTCAAGTGTGTCTTTTGCGTTCCGGCAGGCCAGTTGTTGGGTTTCATTGTTTCCCATAAATGAATCGCTATTGATCCCCTCAAAGTCCAAGCCATCATAGACCTTCTCGCACCACGCATGCTCCGACAGCTACAAAGCTTACAGGGGAAATCTAATTTCCTCCGTCGCTTCGTTCCTGATTATGCCACCACAGTTCATGGTTTCTTATGCCTGCTTCGTACTCACATACCCTTTGTTTGGGATGAATAGGCGCAAGCTGCATTCGAAGCCCTTAAAAAAGATCTCACACAAGCCCCTTTGATTTCCCCTCCGGATTTCTCTTAGGACTTCATCATTTATGTCTCGGCATCTGACCACGCCGTGTCAGGGGTTCTGGTTCAAGAAGAAGCTACTCGCCAGGAGCATGTCATTTATTATGTCAACCAAACCTTGTCTGTACCACCCCTACATTACCCATATGAAGAGAGGTTGGTCCTTGCCGTCATCTTTTCCATACAAAAATTGTGACATTACATTTTACTCAGTCATACCATAGTTGTCGTCGAATCTAACCCCATGGTCTATCTCTTGAATCGGCGACTTCTGCAAGGTCGCGTTGCTAAATGGGTAATTATCCTCCAAGAATATGACCTAACTTTCAAAACCCCTAAGAGCACTAAAGCCCTCGCACTTGCCCAGCTCATAACCGATCTCCCATCCCTTTTTCCATCCCCGCCAATCTCCAATGAGTTACCAGACAATCATTTGTTCATCATCTCGTCAGATGACCCGTGGTACGGTGATATTCTACTGTACCTTCGCACGCAGAACTTTTGACCTGACAAAAATCGCGATGGACACCACCGTATCCATCACCAGGCCTCTCGGTATCTCCTGTTAGGCAATGTCCTTTACCGACGAGGGGTTGATACTATTCTCCTTCATTGCCTTACACACGAGGAAGCCAAACAAGTCCTCAATAACTGCCATAGCAGCGCCTATGGTGGACATTTCTCAGGAATGGCCACTTCCCAAAAGGTCATCCGCGTCGGATACTTCTGGCCTACACTCTTTACCGACTGCATCACAGCGGTCAAACATTGCCATAATTGCCAAGTTTTTGCCCCTAAGGCTCGGACGCCACCCACCCCGCTACACCCAGTCGTCACCATTGGTCCCTTCTGCAAATGGGCTATCGACTTCATGGAATGTAAACCCTCATCCACAAATGGCCATAAGTACATCATTGTCACCGTCGAATACTTCACCAAATGGGATGAAGCCATGCCCACCTTCAATTGTAAAGCCGACACCGCTGCTCGTTTCTTTTTTAACCATGTTATTACACGATTCGGGGTGCCCAAATAGCTAGTCTTAGACCATGGTTCACATTTTGAAGATGCCATTTGGCGTGAGTTGTCCACTCTTCTGAAGTTCAAAAATTAGTATTCCTTTGCTTACTACCCCCAAGGGAACAACCAAGTTGAGGCCATTAACAAAATTTTAAAAACCATCCTCCAACACACTATCGACCAGCATAAGTCCAATTGGCATCACATGCTTTTCCCTGCATTATGGGCTTACCGTACATCAACTAAGACCGCCACTATTTTTATCTCGTTTCATTTAGTTCATGGTGTCGAATCTGTCCTCCCCATCGAGTGTCAGATACCTACCTTACACATTGCCATCGAGCTTCTCCCAAACACCTCTCCACTCAAACAATGTCTACTATCATTGGAACAAGCTGACGAAGACCGTCGTGCCACCTTCCAAACTATTGAAGTTGCCAAGAACCGCTCCAAGGCTGGTTATGACAAACATGTCCACCCACAAACTTTTCGTGAAGGAGACCTAGTCCTCACCTATGACCAAGCCCACGACAAGACCGAAAAAGAGAAGTTCGAATCCATGTGGCAAGGCCCTTACATAGTGCATACCTGCCTTGGGCATGGGGCATATATTTTAATTGACTTAGAAGGCCACCCCTTGTGCAACCCCCGTAATGGGTTGTATCTTAAACACTTTTATCCTTAACAATCCGACGGACCCGCTGGTCCGTATTGTACACTTTGATTTCTTTTTTTTTCACAATTTGTTTTCCAAACCGTTTCCACCACTGGAATCAGCACGACGAGACCTTCAGAATGGTCGACTCGGTTTCTCATTTTCTCCGAACCCCATTTTTTGGAATTTTTTCCATGCACGTTGCCATCTCAATTTGTGCACCACATCGACTGTTGTCAGTTTTTAGCATTCTTTATATCATCAGATTCAGTTTTCCGAACCCGTGATGATGCTTGAGATCATTTCTCGCTCTCACCCTCATATTTTTTGGGTATTTTTTCCAAAACGCCCCCTGTCATGTCGGTTTGCATGCCACCTCGCCCGTTATCCATTTTTGACACTTTTTATATCGCCGGATTCAGTTTTCCGAGCTCGTGATGATGCTTGAGATCATTTCTCGCTCTCACACCTAGATTTTTCAGGCATTTTTTAACCAGCCCCTAGTCATCTCGGTTTGCATGCCACCTCGGCCATTATCCATTTTGCCACTTTTTATATCATCAGATTCAGTTTTTCGAGCTCATGATGGCGCTTGAGATCATTTCTTGCTCTCACTAGAACCTTTATTGACATTGTGCCATTGCACCTTGTTTCTGTAATTTGCATACCACAGTGTCAACAGTCCGTTTTTACACACCCTTTGCATCACAACTTATTCATGAGCCCTTCAGTCCATCCACACTACAGTTATAGCGTTGTTTTGCTACCATTCATCATCCTGCAAGGAGGCCCCACCAGTGTTCCCCCTCACCCTCATTCTTTGTTCTCATCGATGTCCCTTGATTGAACACTCTCTCCTTGCTTGGCCATTCCTTTTGTTCAGTATAATTTTATCCCTTTTTGGGGCCAGACAAGTCCTTTACGAAAACGACACTTAGGGAGTTTCTGTTAGGCTCTTTTCTGACTCCTAAAAGAATGAAAAGATCGCCGAGCAATCTTCCTTCCTTTCATGCTCATTAAAGTACCTAAAAGGGCATCTATCTGGTATAA
The DNA here is from genome assembly GCA_027924585.1 of Larix kaempferi. Taxonomy (NCBI): domain Eukaryota; kingdom Viridiplantae; phylum Streptophyta; class Pinopsida; order Pinales; family Pinaceae; genus Larix; species Larix kaempferi. Next base: position 3,589,944 of record BSBM01000851.1, on the reverse strand, counting down.
GTTTAACCCTTTTTCGGACCTGGTAGACTAATTACGAAAAAGGAATACTCTAGTCACACCGGCTAGAAGAGTTCTTCATTGCATCCTTTTATGATTTTTCAGGCCTTGGAGACTAACACATGAAAAAGAACCCTCCTGGACTCTTCTTTTTTCTTTCATATCTCTAAAATTGAAAGCAACCATGACCATGCACCATCCTGGGCTCATACAAATCCACACGACGGTACCATTCCACTATTTCAGAGTCTTCTTGTCACTTTCAGACGCCATAAAATTGAAAGAAACCATGAGCATGCACCGTCCTGGGATCGTACAAATCCACATGACGGTACCATTCCATTATTTTAGAGTCTTCTTATCGCTTTCAGACTCCTTAAAATTGAAAGCAATCACGAGCACGAACTGTCCTGTGCTCATATAAATCCACACGACAGTAACATTTTGAGCACACTTCTTCCCGCTCCTTAAACCATAAAGAAGTCCCCCCAGTGCCTCTCAGCACCATGATCGATCATCTCGGTAGAACCCCCACTAAGGTCGCCTTTGTTGAAAGTATTCTGTAGTCTCCTGCCATCTTAAACCAACTGGAGTGTCACTCCTCCCAGTCACCATCCCTGATCCATTATAGCTATGATCCCCTTCCCACCAGTCAGTTTCATATGCTGCCCGATCATCCCCGCTATCATACTCTGAACAAAGGAAATTTGAGTCCACCCACTCTACTTGCCCAGATATTCCCCACCCCCACAGTATGTCAGTCCTACCATCAGTACTCTCACACTTCAGATCTTCACCTCGTGCTCCTATCAAGGAAACATCACTGCCATGCTAGTTGCAGGTCTCCCTCTGTCGACAACAGCCCATCTATTCCAGAGGATCGACCCAGAGGTCCATGCGCCTTGGACTCATCACCATCTGTGGTGAGTGTCTACGGACCATTTTGAGAGGAGTCATCAGTGCCTCTCCAAGTGGTTGTTTCTCACATGCTCAACTTCAACACCTTGATCGCATCATTGAGAATCGCGTAGGGTATATATCCCTTCAATTATTGGTCGAAGACCCCGGATTTCCCCCGACTCTAGCACATTAGTGAGTCACTTCAGAACACCTAGTTATATGTTCCCGTGGACGTCTGGGTTGCGTTGGTGATTGTATTTGTAAGCCATCCACTTATATGCTTCCTTGAGTACCCGGTTCAGCTCCAGTCCAGTGTACCATTGAGGGTATGACTCCCCTTCAATATGATCCTACAGTTCATCTGGTGCCATACTCAGCACCACTATTGATATTCCAGTGTATCAGTCATTCAGCTCAAACATGGTTAGCCTGACAATATGTCCCAGATTTTGTGTCCCCTTTTTGGGAACTTATGATGTACACAGTGGTTCTCCATGTATCTTTCAGGTCCCCCTTTTTGGGCCTCATTCTTATTTTTATATATCTTGATACGAGCATGGGTATGCCTGCCTCGTCCATATATTGAGATTCTTCCTCATTCATTATTTGAAGTCATGTATCTTTCAGGCCCCCAATTTTTGGACCTCATTGTTATTGTTATAGATCTTGATATGAGCATGGTTATGCCTGTCTCGTCCACATGTTGAGATTATTCCTCATTCATTATTGAGGTCATGTAATTTCAGTTTTTGTAGTTTGTTCGGGACCGTTGTTCCAGTCTCTAGTTCGTTTCTTCTCCTCTCCACATCCCATGAAAACCATAAAAGACCTATGATGTCTATCGGCCATACGATGAGCTCCTGCCCTCACACATCAGGGGGCAATCTGTTAACACCCAAAAAGTGCTCACTACCTCATCTCCCTCATTACATGACTCATTTGTCTATATTTCCTACCATATTTTCCTCCAAAACTTTAAAAAACCATTAAAAAGCCTCCAAAAGGCCAAAAACCTTCTTTTTTCCCCAAAATAATCTAAATTTCCTCCAAAAATAGCAAAAACCCTCTAAAAAGAGAATAAAAATTATAAAAAAAAGAAGCAAAAACCCTATACAATTGACCTAAACCATATGGTACCCAAAACCATGGGTCAACACTCCACCACTAAAAAACCTATAAATAGGTGATGGAGGCTCCCCATTCCACATCCACAATCTTCCCTATCCTCATTCTTCCAAAATCACTCTCGAAACCCTAACTTATCATTTGAGCTAGCTTTTCCCACTTTGAGTGCCCCTTTTGGCCCATCATCCAAACACTTTGGAGAAGGAGAAGGAACCCATTGGAGCTTGGAAGCAGCCCTCGTGGACTACTGCAAGAGCTTCACCAACGTCAACAATTGAGGTAAATTTTTTAATACAAAAGAAAATTCTTATCATATTACTGTCTCTTTATTTCTTATTGATGCACATGCTAGTTTAAGTTTACTTTGCTTTACTGTCATATTTTATTGTTTTATTGAAATGCTACTAAGGAGTCCCTTCTCCTTAGTAGGTGCTCATTTGCACAAGCTAGGGTGAAAACCCTAGCTATAGATAGAGCCTTATAGGTTTAACCACTATGTACCAAGGTGGTTTCGTATTATTTATTTGTTATATGAATGGATTGGCAATATGCCACCTTAGCCTTGTGTTAATGGAATGTAATAATGGCGCATTAATTATAAGCCTACCATCGTGGACGGTCAAGACTTTATCCTAGCTAATGATATGAACTATATGGAATAGTTGATCTTTGAAATAATGTGAGTCAAACTATATTGTAATATTATTGTTCAACTTGTTTTGGGTTTGAATGATACCCTTGTTGCTTGGATGGCAGATCGTCATACTAGTGATGGATATTCGTATTAAAGTGCATTAAAGTAATGCTAGTGGAATGCCTGTTGGCATCCATCATGGCTAACTTTCACGTGGATTTTTCTTGGGTTGTGGGGATGCATTAACTATCTGGAGTTATATTGTTTCGAAAGCATAACTAGGTTTTCATTATGTAGTGAGTGGTTTGGTGGAGAGGCTGACAGGCCTGTGATTTCTTAGGGTTAGTAGTAGGTCTATAGAAGCATATCACCAAGTTTCGAACCTGTGACCTATTACTTCAACAACTTCCACCGTGAGTTCTCAGGGTCGAGCCACCCTTGGCTGCGTTGTTGGTGATTGTTTAAAATCTTGGTGCTTTCGTCGGTTGCAGGAGTGAAATCTTAGAACAGGGATTCTTTTAAAGGGTAAGATCTTTATGAGTATTTCTTTGTTGCAGCCATTAGTATTTTTCTGATAATATAAACTATTTTTAACCACTCCTTACATTGCTTTGGAGGTTCCTCCACATCTACAGGTCTGAAGGTTCGAAGCTTACCTGGGATACTGCTAAACAAAATTGGTAAGCCTCGATGGTTCCTCTTGTAGGTTCTCATGGCAACTGTTGGCCATTGTTGGTTTTAGCTGAAGCTTTTTAGTTTGCGTTTTGGTTGAGGATGTGGCCTCTGTTATAATGTTTTTAGGCTAAGGGACAAGCATAGGGAGGATGGGATCCTTGACCTACCTTGGTATTGATTCTCCAACGTTTTTTCTGTGAAGTAACTTTGTTGGAAGAAATGTAACAGTTGCGTGCAGGGTTAAACCCTTAGTCGTTTGATAATAAAGGATTTTTATTATTTTTGAACTAAAAGTTGTTTTGGGGTTTCGGCCGTGTGTTGTGACTATAAATGTCAATGTTGTTTGGTCACTGTGTAAAGATTCGTTATGTTTTTACTTTATTAATGGATAGTAGTATTGGTATTTGTAAAAGAGTTCAGCCTTCATCTATTTGATACATAATAGGGTTCTGGTATTTATAACTGAAAATGTTGTTAAGTTCATCGTGTATGTGGGAAGTACTCCAAGAACCTGTGTAAATTCCAAGTTTTTTTAATGCTATGTTGTAGTTTATCAATGACTAAGAGCCAAAAGGCTAGATGCCTCGTTATTGTAAAATTCAAACCCTAATATCTAACTTCATTTTGATGTATGGATCATTCAACTGTTTACAGCCTTGAGCCTTTGGTTCTGTACATGACTATGATGTTGAAATGTTCAGGTGTTGAGAGCTGAATGGCTTGGTCCTTCGAACTATAGTTTCAAACTCAGTTTTGTTTGTACAAATGGATAGTTTCTTTTGCTACTGTGACATGTCTATTTTGTTTTGTTTAGAGCTAGGCTTATTACCCTAGGCTCGTCTTGCAAAGAATGGTTGTGTTTTTCTTAAGTTTAAAAGCTCGAACCCTTTCATCATATGAAATTTTCTGTGTTATGGTTACCATGTACAGGATATGACTGCATTCAAAAAGAAATAAAAGGATAAGACATAGTGCCTTAATCAGAGACTCTGTTTAGCGTCGTCTAGGGTGTCGGTTATTAGTGTTAATATAATATAATTATAGATATGATGAAGGTTTCGAACCCATGGAATAATATTTGTATACAGTAAGTGCAGGGTCTTTGTGTACTCGGGTTTTGTTTGGGAGATTTATTTGGTTGATAAAATATTTAATCTAATATTGTATACTGCTTGGGACAGTCGTCCAGAATTAGAGATGTTTTGTTAAAATAAAGGAAGTATCTTATCAAGGTCTAAATGATAAATGGAAGGCTGTAAAATTAACAATACTATACGGTAGTTATGTTGTTTTTAAATGATAAGGTGTTGGTAATGATATTAGTGCTTAGCAACTCTGTAATAAAAGTTGTGTTTGGTTTTATAGCTGTTATATTTCATAAATGTTGATGAAGGACTATAGTGAAGTTGGGATACTATAATGTTTGAAAAGAAATGATAAAAGAGTATACAATATTTGTCTATTGTAAGGAAATAATTGACCTACTATGAAACCCTGGGTTTTGTGCAGAATGAGATGTTTACTTCTATTACTATAGAAATATTATAATGTCTATAATATGCAAAGTTGTTATGCTTTTCTGAGACTAGACATAAGATAATTTAAATTGCAGAATATAATAGATAAGGAAATTTAAGGGAGACATAACAGAGTTAATCTATTCATTCAATCTGCTTACTGCATATCCATTATCTATTTTGATCTCCCTTCCCTGTACTAGAGTACAGTACAAAAAACAGTACATCGAAAAATACAGGGAAGGTATTTATTCTATCAATTCATATACTTATTCAACAGTTTATAGAATCATTAACAGATCACAAAATCAAACATTTACTTCTGCATTATCAATATTTAACTAATGAGTACTAACTCAACAGCTACATAAATAATTTATAACTACTTAAGAAATGAAATTGCGAATAGAACCTGCAATTGTAGATAGGGTGGACAAACACCCAAAGAGGCCCGTTCCTGCCAACCTTCTCCAGAAAAAGAAGCCAAAATCACTTTCTCCTTTAGGACCCTCGAGCCTGTTTATTGAACCACTAGGTAGAAGACTCTGTGTTGAAGCAAGGCACTTAGGTTGTATTTCCAGTAATCAATGGAGACTTGCCATACACCTCAAACCTCTTCCCTAAGCAGGAAAACTCTGCACTCAACAGTAAACAAGGTACACTTACACCATGATAAAAAACCTAGTCTTTCCCCTCATCGAATCTCTTATGTGCATACAACAAAACCACAAGGTAAATTTCCTCGTCAGAAAAAGTGTTGAACCTCAGTCCAAATTCGATAGCTCTTAAAAAGATGCCTAGGTCTATTTGGTGGTTAGGTTTCAATAAATGAGCCTCAAGATTTAGTTTTACAATCCAGGTAACTTGACCACACTTCAAGGGATTTGTCCCACACCAACAACTAGTTACTTGATTCATGATGCTACCGCTTGGCCATTTCCTTCTACCCCAGATTCCATTCCACCTAGTGGGTTAGTAAACACTCTTTCAACAGTTCTCCTTAGGTGAGTGTATCCTATTTTATTTATTTAAATAATAATATTGTGCAATTACAGTCATCCTTGGACACTTGTACAAATATAAAACTTTACAATAAAAGTTAAGATAATGTTTTCTTCAAACATAAAATGTTTTCAGCAAAAGGGATATGTTACAGGTTGGCACTTCTGAGGCTGGTCCATCTGGGGCTAGACCATCGCACACTAAGGATCCACTTACTAGGTCTCCAGACCATACCAGAGCTACATATCGCAGTAGAGACGCAGAGGGTTCAGAGCATCGTGTTATTTTACACCCTTGCACAACGTGTGGAAGCATAGGCGATTGGCCTGCTTCAGAGTTTCGGGGCGATTGTCACGTCCCCTCCCATCCAACAAGCTAGATGGAGAGGATCGTGACGGTTGAACCGGGCATCCAGCCCCATATATTGAAATCAAGCATTCAAATTGAAGAATAAAAATGCATACACATTCACATAATACATAAGAGAGATATGAAGATGCATAATTATTAGAAATCACAGCGGAGCAATAAGAATTTCACATCCATCATACATTTAAGATGTTCATCAAATGATAATTGCCAATTTACACAAGAGAATACTTATCTCAATAAGGCAGTCCCACGCAACTGGCTATGCAACTGCAACGTTCCACCCAACCGTAGGCCAGTGTGCTCCTCAATCTTTCAACACCACTGCCACCCCCGAGCTGGGCATGATCTCTACAAGGAACCAGGGAACAACAGACTCACACATAGCCAAACGTACACCAAAATGAGCCAAGCCAATCTACAATTGGGTTTATCAGGCTGCTAGGAGGTGGGAAGGAAGAATTGCTAAGCTAGTGAGCTCAACCACAGAGCTATGGGTACCCCTCCCAGATCTATTCAGCTTGGCACTCACAATGCCTACACACCCAACACCAGGAAGTATTCTCTTCACTGCCACACAGTCCCTCAAGCCATACCTTCCTTTCTAGTGCTCTCAGGGTGTGCATAGAAAAGTAGCCAGCCCTCTTGATCTTCTTGAGAGGATATCCCCTACACTAGGTTTATCAAGCTAATTCTGTCCACTACCATTCCAGTTTCTTGCTTACAGATTCAAGTCCAAAACATGATGCACTTAACAACAACCACAATTGCTGGGCATGAAGAAAGCGTTTTCCACAGTGGGATGCATGAGATGGGGTTTCAACTAACTTAGAAAAACGTGGGAACCCACAAAAACGAAAATGGGAAGTTGGGAAATGACCCAGGATGCCAAATCCGTTTTTTTTGGAAAAACGTCCCTGGACATTCAAGGGCAAAAACGACCTCCCTACAGCCCCCAAAACGTGGCCCTTCACTCCCAGGCTACTGCATATGCAAAAACGAACTCCCAGGCATGGGAAAATGCAAGATTTTGCTGAAAAACGTGAAGAGAATGACCCAGATAGCTCCCACTGCGTGAATGAATGAAGACTGCCCATTCCCCCTGGCTTTGGGCACCATTTCGTGGGTGGTTTCTTGCCCCATAAGCAAATACACGATTTTCCAAGTTGATGGCTTGTCCATGCACGAAAATGGCTTGCCCATACTCTTTCATTCCCAAGGCATTAACTGCCTTAACCAATTTCTTGGAAAAATTTAATGATTGGGTACATGAGACAAAATGGGTAGTTGGTGGTTTATGGGTTTCCCCATTTACACATGGATTAATACCATTGGCTCAAGGGTTTGAATAGTTTCCCTCCCTTTTCCTTGTAGAACCATGCCCCTTCTCTTTTGTTGCATTGCATAGCTAGTTGTGGGTATTTTGCATTAAAATTCGTATTTACATGAGGTCTTATATACATTGTGCCCATCTCGCACAAGAACCATAGGCATCTATTTTAATTGCCGATACATAAACGCTAAATCAATGGTGGGGCCTTGGCCTTGAGCTCCTCACCATGATTAAGTTACAATATTTACATCATTTACAAAGGGGGTCAAAATGGGGACGTGACATACCCCTCCCCTTACATTAGCACTGTCCTCAGTGCTCATCAAAATCGAACAAAAATGGATATGCCATCCTCATGGCATCCTCCAGCTCCCATGTAGCCTCATCGGGACCGTAGTGCTTCCATTGCACCTTTACCTGTCCGATGGCTCGGTTCCGGAGTAATGTTACTTTCTTGTCTAGGATGCGCAATGGATCGGTTTGGAATTCTCCCTCGGGTTCCACCTGGATCACATCCCAATTAATCACATGGTTAGGATCATGTACATATTTCTTTAGCAAAGAGACATGAAAAACATTATGAGCTTTAGTGCTAGCAGGCAATGCAAGTCTATATGCAACTGGCCCTATTCTTTCAAGCACTTCAAATGGCCCACAATATCTAGGTGATAGCTTGGCACAGCTCCCAAGCTTCAAGGAACTCTTCCTTGATCTTACTCTAAGATACACATGATCCCCAACATTGAATTCCCTATGCATTCTGTGTTTATCTGCATAGCTTTTGTGTCTATCCTGGGCTGTTTTTAAATTTTGTCGGATCTTTACAACCTCTTGCTCCATTTCCTTAAGCAATTCTGGCCCAAGTACAATTCGGTTCACTGGATTGTCCCAAGTCACTGGTGTCCTACACCTTCTGCCGTACAAAGCCTCATATGGACTCATTCCCAATGATTCTTGATGCCCATTATTATATGCAAACTCTACCAGGTGTAGATAATCCTCCCACTTGGATGGCTTGTCCATTACATACATGCGGAGCATGTCTTCAAGCACCTGATTTACTCTTTCTGTTTGCCCGTCTGTTTGAGGATGGTATGCGGTGCTAAAGTTCAACTGTGTACCCAAATCTGCAAAGAGAGCTTTCCAAAAGTTGGAAGTGAACTTGGTATCCCTGTCAGAAATTATTGCCTTAGGCAACCCATGTAATCTAAAAATTTCCTTCATGAAAATATCTGCAATGGCATCGGCTTTATGTGTGGACTTAACCGGTATAAAATGTGCTGCCTTGGTTAACTTGTCCACCACAACCATGATGGAATCATGTTGTCTCTTAGTCATTGGCAATCCTGTAATAAAATCCATGGAAATTATTTCCCATTTCCATTCTGGAATTTGCACTGGGTGCAATAACCCTGCTGGGTGTTGGTGTTCAACCTTCACCTGCTGACATTCCATGCACTTAGAGATGTATTCAGCAACGTCCTTCTTCATACCTGGCCAGAAATAATATTTTCTTGCTGTAGTAATTGTTTTCTGATATCCTGGGTGACCAGAGTATGGAGCTTTATGGATCTCATCCATAACCATTCTCCTCAAACCTGCCGCATTTGGAATATAGACTCTATTCTTATAAGTAAGAAGTCCTCCTTCTTCCAAATGATAGCCCTCATACTTCCTTTCAATGTTTTGCTGCTGCAATTTGCCCTTTATCTTCTCATACACTTCATCCTCAACCATATGGTTAACAATCTGCTGCCTCAAATCTGGTTGGCATGTACTAAGCGCTGCCACATATATTTCATGTACCTTCCTGCTGAGTGCATCAGCCACCTTGTTTTCTTTCCCTTTTATGTGCTTGATTTCGAAATCAAATTCACACAAAAATTCCAACCATCTAGCTTGCCTAGCATTTAACATTGGCTGATCAAACAAGTACTTCAGACCACAATGGTCTGTCCTTAACTCGAATTTTCTTCCCATTAAGTAATGCCTCCACATCTTCAAAGCATGTACTATGGCTGCAAGTTCTATATCATGAGTAGCATAGTTCTTCTCATGCTCCTTCAACTTTCTTGATTCATAGCATATCACGTGGTTGTCTTGCATAAGAACTCCTCCAAGTCCTTGATTGCATGCATCGGTACACACCACAAAGTCTTTTTCCGGATCTGCAATTTTCAGAATAGGTGCACTTGTAAGAAGATTCTTCAACCGTTGAAAACTTTCCTCACATCTTGGTGACCATTCAAACTTTATCCCCTTCTTTTGCAAAGAAGTGATCGGGTTAGCAACCTTGGAGAATCCTTCGATAAACCTCCTGTAGTAACCAGCAAGGCACATAAAAGATCTCACATCAGTCACATTCCTTGGAGTTGGCCAATTCATAATGGCTTCAATCTTCTCAGGGTCTACAGATATTCCTTCGTCGGAGATGATGTGACCCAAATAATGAATTCTATCTTTATAGAAGTCACATTTGCTCAACTTTGCATACAGCTTATGCTCCCTTAGTAATTGCATTGTCATTCTCAAATGTTCTTCATGTTCTTCTTCATTCTTAGAATAGATGAGAATGTCGTCTAGGAATACAAGAACAAACTTGTCCAAATACTTGCTAAAAACATTATTCATGAGACACATGAATGTAGCTGGTGCATTTGTGAGACCGAATGGTACCACTACAAATTCATAGTGTCCATACCTCATTCTAAAGGCTGTCTTATGAATATCTTCTTCCTTGATTCTTACCTGATGGTAACCAGACCTCAAGTCAATCTTTGAAAATACCTTTGCTCCTCTCATTTGATCAAAAAGGTCATCAATTCGGGGCAATGGGTATTTATTCTTCACTGTGACTTTGTTCAACTGCCTGTAGTCAATACATAACCTGAGTGTTCCATCTTTCTTTTTCACAAATAGAACAGGTGCTCCCCACGGGGACACACTGGGCCTAATGTATTTCTTTTCCAGCAACTCTTGTAATTGCATTTTTAATTCTAGCAATTCCGGGGTACTCATCCTGTACGGTGTCTTGGACACTGGTGCCGCTCCTGGCACAAGCTCAATTGTAAAGTCAATGTCTCTCTTTGGAGGAAGTCCCGGAATCTCATCAGGAAAAACATCCCTGAATTCTTGCAATACCCGATAGTCCTCCAATTTAAGAGTTTCATTCTCTGCTGCCTCTAAAACGTGAGCTGCATACAGTTGACATCCCTTCCTACAGAACTTCTTCAGTTGCATGGCTGAAACCTGTCTAACAGAAGTCACCTTTGGAATGCCTTTTACAACCCTCGGGTTTCCTTCTTTGTCCATGCATTCAAATGTCTTATTGTAGCATTCAAGTTTAACTCTATGTGCTTCTAACCAATCCATTCCAATGAGAATATCATAGGAACCAAGTGGCAAAATATTCAGATCGGCATAAGTGAATAGCCCATCCATCTCTAATGGACATTTCTCTACTATTTCGCTAACCTTTCTCTTGGTCCCAGTGGCTAGTTGAACTAACCATGATTTACTATGCTTTAATTTCTTGAAAGCACAAACCTCAACAATTCTAGGAGTGACATAACTGTGAGTAGATCCAGGATCAATCAAAATAGAAACAGATTGCTTAGCAACCTTACCTTCAACTTCAACCACAGTTGACTGATGATCTGCCTGGCGGTCTTCTACTGCTGCATAGATTCTAGGGATTGTCCTTGCCACTTGACCCACAGTTCCAGCTCCTTGGATGTTGTGAACTTGATTTGCATTCCCATTCCTATGTGGACAGTTCCTAAGCATGTGGTCTCCTCCACAACCCCAACATTGAAGTGGTTCTCTTGGCTCCTTTGGATCTCTTGGCTTGTCTCCCATCATCCTAGTTGGCTTAGTCACAACCTGTGATGGTTGCCTTTGCTGATTCTTGAACCCCTTCTTCCTTTGATCAAACTTCTCATTTTTCTTATCCTTCCATGCCTTATGGAATTCTGGTTTGCTTCTGTTTTGATCAAAGCAATACTTGGCCTTTCTTATGGTCTCCTCTAGAGTCCGAGGTTCATCAAACTCAATTCTATCTTTATACGACTGGGGCAGTCCACTTAGGAAACGCTGAATTTTCACCTTATCATCTCGAATATACTTAACATACCTCAGCAGCTCCAAGAACTTGTTTGCATATTCTTCCATGGTCGATTGTCCCAATCTCAGCTCATGGAACTCTTTGATCTTATCATCATAGTACCTATCAGAGAGGTACTTCTGCTTGAAGTATTTCTTGAACTGCTTCCACACAATCTTCCGTTCATTGATTCTCTTCACTTGCCTGGTGTGTTCCCACCATATAGATGCTCTTCCGTTCAAGTTGAAGATGGCTACCCTTGCCTTCATATTCCCAGAGTAGTCTTGGACTTGGAAATATTTTCTCATCCCAAGAAGCCAAGCTTCAGCTTCTTGACCAGATTTTACCTCTCCGTCAAATGTAGGAGGTTTTGCCTTCTTAAATTCCCCATGTGAACTGTTCTTGTAGTGCTTCTTCCTCTTACTCATGTGAGATGAAGAGCTTGAACCCTCAATGGATTCTTCAGAGTCAGATGACTCATTAGGAGATATTTCTGGACTATACGTTCTGTCTGTAGAAACTCCTCTTGGGCTACTGGCCCTCTTACGGGAATTTCTTCTAGAGCTGTTCCCACCCCTTTCTGGATTTGTTATCTGATGCCCAGAGTTTATTTGCCTTTGGATGTCTGTTAAACTCTGCAGCATGGCTGCATTCAGCTGATTTTGTTCTTCCTGAGCTTTAATCATCCTTTCATTATCTTCCCTATAGCTTTGCAATTCCACCCTTAGGCTTCTCATGGTGGCTGCAACATCTGGAGGGGTCTCTTGATTTCTTCTCCCATTAGATTCTGTCTCAGCATTCTCAACCTGTATGTTCTCCCCCATGGCATCTGTCTCGGGCTCATAGGGATCCTGTGCATCATTCATGATGTGCATTTTCTTGGCCCAACCAAGATCCAAAACTTTCCAACTGTATTATCTAGAGTGTTACCCTGTTGTAACTGTGACTCTCTGAAATGTGTTTATCAAAACAATTGTTAGCTGCATTACATTCTCAGAATTCACAAATTACTTCATGCACGTGGAAAAATGCCATACTAACAATTTGTCAAATCACAACAATGAAATATGAGGGGAGAAGAAAAAGGGGGTTCGCGAATTCCTGCCGCAACGGGCAGTTCGCTGAATCTTGCCGCGATGGGCGGTTCACACACTGATCCCGCAACTGCGGGGAGGTTCAATATATGCTCCCGCAATGGGCGGGGTGATATGCTGAAGGCTTCCGCAATGCGGGCCGGTTCACTGTAGCCTTCCGCAGTTGCGAGGCGCTTCGGCGACGGCTTCCGCAATTGCGGAGCAGTTCGCCGAACGCTTCCGCAATTGCGGAGCAGTTCGCCGAACGCTTCCGCAATTGCGGAGCAGTTCGCCGAACGCTTCCGCAACGGCGGGGCGATTTGCCGAGCGGAGCCATTCGGCGAAGGCTTCCGCAGTTGCGGAGCCATTCGGCGAATGCTCCCGCAATTGCGGACCCATTCGACGAAGGCTTCCGCAGTACCGGAGCCGTTCGCGGAATGCTTCCGCCACAATGCTTCCTCGATTTCGGGTGATTTTTCGGAATGATTCGGCGAAGTCTTCCGCAGTTGCGGAACGATTCGCCGAACTCTTCCGCAGTTGCGGAACGATTCGGCGAACTCTTCCGCGTTTCGGAACGATTCGCCGAAGTCTTCCGCAGTTGCGGAACGATTCGGTGAACTCTTCCGCGTTTCGGAATGATTCGCCGAAGTCTTCCGCAGTTGCGGAACGATTCGGTGAACTCTTCCGCGTTTCGGAACGATTCGCCGAAGTCTTCCGCAGTTGCGGAACGATTCGGTGAACTCTTCCGCGTTTCGGAACGATTCGCCGAAGTCTTCCGCAGTTGCGGAACGATTCGCGGAATCCTTCCGAAATTTCGGAAGAGAATTCCTTCCGCAATTTCGGAAGAGAATTCTTTCCGAAATTTCGACACTTAGAAAAATTTTTCATTTAAACAAAAATTTTCTCCGCTGTTTCGGAGCGGTTCGCGGAATCCTTCCGAAATTTCGGAAGAGAAATGCTTCCGCAATTTCGGAAGAGAATTCCTTCCGCAATTTCGGAAGAGAATTCCTTCCGAAAAACTTCCCTTCGCAAATTTTCGGGAAAATTCTCGGAACGCTTCCGAAATTTCGGAACGATTCGCCGAATGCTTCCGCTGTTTCGGAAGGCATTCGGGAATTCCTTCCGAAACAGTCTTAAACCAAAAATTTCCAGAACAGACTTTAAAACGGAAATTTTCAAAAACAGACTTAGGAAATTTAAAATCTTCCCTTGTAATTTCTATCAGTTTTGGCCCATAGAGGCCCAATGCTGCAACGCAGCTCTGATACCATTCTGTCACGTCCCCTCCCATCCAACAAGCTAGATGGAGAGGATCGTGACGGTTGAACCGGGCATCCAGCCCCATATATTGAAATCAAGCATTCAAATTGAAGAATAAAAATGCATACACATTCACATAATACATAAGAGAGATATGAAGATGCATAATTATTAGAAATCACAGCGGAGCAATAAGAATTTCACATCCATCATACATTTAAGATGTTCATCAAATGATAATTGCCAATTTACACAAGAGAATACTTATCTCAATAAGGCAGTCCCACGCAACTGGCTATGCAACTGCAACGTTCCACCCAACCGTAGGCCAGTGTGCTCCTCAATCTTTCAACACCACTGCCACCCCCGAGCTGGGCATGATCTCTACAAGGAACCAGGGAACAACAGACTCACACATAGCCAAACGTACACCAAAATGAGCCAAGCCAATCTACAATTGGGTTTATCAGGCTGCTAGGAGGTGGGAAGGAAGAATTGCTAAGCTAGTGAGCTCAACCACAGAGCTATGGGTACCCCTCCCAGATCTATTCAGCTTGGCACTCACAATGCCTACACACCCAACACCAGGAAGTATTCTCTTCACTGCCACACAGTCCCTCAAGCCATACCTTCCTTTCTAGTGCTCTCAGGGTGTGCATAGAAAAGTAGCCAGCCCTCTTGATCTTCTTGAGAGGATATCCCCTACACTAGGTTTATCAAGCTAATTCTGTCCACTACCATTCCAGTTTCTTGCTTACAGATTCAAGTCCAAAACATGATGCACTTAACAACAACCACAATTGCTGGGCATGAAGAAAGCGTTTTCCACAGTGGGATGCATGAGATGGGGTTTCAACTAACTTAGAAAAACGTGGGAACCCACAAAAACGAAAATGGGAAGTTGGGAAATGACCCAGGATGCCAAATCCGTTTTTTTTGGAAAAACGTCCCTGGACATTCAAGGGCAAAAACGACCTCCCTACAGCCCCCAAAACGTGGCCCTTCACTCCCAGGCTACTGCATATGCAAAAACGAACTCCCAGGCATGGGAAAATGCAAGATTTTGCTGAAAAACGTGAAGAGAATGACCCAGATAGCTCCCACTGCGTGAATGAATGAAGACTGCCCATTCCCCCTGGCTTTGGGCACCATTTCGTGGGTGGTTTCTTGCCCCATAAGCAAATACACGATTTTCCAAGTTGATGGCTTGTCCATGCACGAAAATGGCTTGCCCATACTCTTTCATTCCCAAGGCATTAACTGCCTTAACCAATTTCTTGGAAAAATTTAATGATTGGGTACATGAGACAAAATGGGTAGTTGGTGGTTTATGGGTTTCCCCATTTACACATGGATTAATACCATTGGCTCAAGGGTTTGAATAGTTTCCCTCCCTTTTCCTTGTAGAACCATGCCCCTTCTCTTTTGTTGCATTGCATAGCTAGTTGTGGGTATTTTGCATTAAAATTCGTATTTACATGAGGTCTTATATACATTGTGCCCATCTCGCACAAGAACCATAGGCATCTATTTTAATTGCCGATACATAAACGCTAAATCAATGGTGGGGCCTTGGCCTTGAGCTCCTCACCATGATTAAGTTACAATATTTACATCATTTACAAAGGGGGTCAAAATGGGGACGTGACAGCGATGGATTAATCCGATATGTAAGTAAAACTCATTCTTTACATAGTATATTTTATTTTATATCACAGTTTTCAATTGTTTCGTAATTTATTTCTATTAAATTATCTCGCAATTTACGTGAACAAATAAATAGTTGGTGTCCATTGACACCCCATATTCGCATAATACTGCCGTTGATGTTGATGACATTGATGCAGCAGTCAATGTTGCATATGATTTTAATGCTTCACCATTAGCTGTAAGAACTTTACTTTTTAATTTGTCATCGTGATTTACATATTTATAGTAGAGATTGCAACATTCAATACGTCTTAATCTGGATACAATATGTTTTATGCAGGGTGGGCACGACGAGTTTTTGGAATCCCAGGCAGGTCCCTCGTATGTAGAGGAAGATTCCCAAACACACGTATTCTTTTAATTATGATTTTAATTATGCTTTTAATGGTTCAACATGTATGCTTTTAATTGTTAGAAATTCTCTAATTGTATCATTATGTTTTGTTACGTAGCATGATTTCTGTGCCACCCAAGCAACCTTTTTTATGGATGCATATGCCCATCCATTTAGGCCATTGTCAATTATTTCACCCACTGGTGACCCACTTCTTCACCTTTCCCAAGTATATTTAGTATAGTTTAATTTGTACATGAAAGTATTTCTTGCTTTCTTTGAAAAAGTCATTGACCGTCCATGTAGCATATGTTTCATTTTCTTTGTATTTGCTGACATTGACATATGTTACTTTATCCAGGAATTTAGTGAGGCAGTGGTGCTTGAAGAGCACCAAATCAAGGTTTTTGGTGACCCACCTCGAGGGATGATTTTAGGGGAATTATTTAGCCCATGGGAAAAATTAGAGGGTTCCAAATTTTCCATGGGTGAATTTTTATATAGAGGAATTTTTTTAGGGTTAATATTAATTATCCCACTATTTATTTTAAAAAAATATTTGAAAGAGGGTTAGCCCAACCCATATATATGAGAAATAGTAGAGAAAAGTATTTTAGCCCAATCAAATTTGCCTTGGATCCACCATTCGCCCCCGATTTCTAGCAATTTTTCCTTGGATTCTCCATTCGCCCCTCAATTTCTAGTGATGGTAGTACCTGTAGCATGATTCACGCTCAATTTCAAACAATGGAAACTTCTAGAGCTCTGGTTCACCCTCAATTCTAGGTAATGGAAGTTTTTGGATTCCCAATTCATGGCCTCGATTTTGAGCAATGGCAGATTCTAGTGTTTCTGTTCACCCTCAATTTCAGGAGCACCATTCGCCCTCAATTTCAAACAATGTGTCATGTCCCCAAATTTTTCTATGGTCCATGGGGATGATTTTAGCCTAAGTCACCTAGGCATTAATTAATTATTTAATGGATGGATGAAGAAATTGACTAAGGGAATATGCCTAAGGGTGAATTTGGGGAATTAAATGGATAAGGTGCCCCCCCCATGAAGATATTAATCTTCAAACTAAGTGTTAAGGTGGATTATTTAATTAATTGGGAAATTTTGAGCTAGGCCTCTAATTTAATTAAATAATTAATGATTTTGGATTTTGGAGTTAGGAATTAATTTATTTTATTAATTATCTCCATTTATTAATATTTTGGAAATTGGATGATGTATGCAAGTGGGACAAGAGGGAATGCCCTTGAAGATAATGTTCCTAAATCAGAACTAGAGGTCAGAAAATAGCAAGGGATGAAAAGCACGAAGGTGTAAGATGTTACCAAAAAGAAAGAAATGGAAAAAAACCATAAAAAGCTAATGGAGGTCGAAATTTCCAAAAGAGAACTCAAATTACGAAGAAGGAATGTTTTGCAAGGAAGGAAACATCTTGAGACAAAAGGGGCACAGTTTCTAAAGGAGAGAAAAGGTGTAAGAAGAAAAGTAAGCAAGTATATCCACTCATGGGTGACCCATTCTCACAAGTCACCAAGCCAATTGACTTGCTCAACAGGTCAACATGAATTCTATAAAAGAATGCTTCCAACTCCCATTAACAACTTTTATCATTTGCGATTTTGTCTTAAGAGCTCTGAGCCTCTCCAGTTGAGCGATGTGCCTCAATAATTTTTCTTGGGAGATGTGCCCCAAGGCCCCATAGTTTTCAATGATAAGTATTCAGGTCCAGAAGATGTTATTGCAGCAAATAACATTAATATCAGTCCATCATTGCAGATCTACAGTCAGCTTGAAGAGGAGATCACTTCTACAGAGGATTTGCATCTAGTTTTGGTGGAGAATCACTACCGGGAGGAGCTAGTTTTTAGTAAATGCACCTAGGTTCTTCAGGAAAACTAATGTGCCAGTATTTGAAGAGATCAGATATGCATATGACCAAAGAACCACTTCAAATCTAATCCTCATACTCTTCTTCTACTTCTATCTTTATTCTCAGCTAAATTTGGAGGAGTTTTCCCTAGAGGAGGGAGATGGATTAGTAAATGCGCCCAAGTGATGATCAGAAGTTCAGTATGCAGCCAATATCAGACATATGACCTATAGGTGGTATGATAACTACTTTAGAACAGAGCCACAATAATATTCCTACTTCTCTTCTTCATTCTCCATCATTTTGTAATGAATTTCTAACATGTGAGGCATTGTAACTTTAGGAGACAATCAGATAATTAAAAGAAGAGTTCTGATATCTTATTTTCAGACTGTATATGTTCATTATGTTTTATCAAAGCATTTAAATACTTTAGAACAAATTTTATAAATTATGGAAGCAGTTTAATGAATAAAATTGCAAGACTAGCCCATTGGGTGTAAGTTTCTAGACTAGTTTTATCATTATTACTGCTAAATCAATTATGGGCATCAGTTTGACTCCATGTCAGTTGTAGGAGGTTAATAAATCAGTATAAATTCCATATCAGTCCCTGTATTAATAATTTGGATGCATTTAGCCTCATTTGGAAGAGCCTGTAATTTGACTAGCTCAGCAGTCCACAATGTGCATTTGGCCTCCCAATCATTCCAAACCTTTCCAAGTTCACCTAGACATTATTCCAATATATTTTATAAGTACCCTCACCCAGTCTTATTGGCATATTCTAGAATCCCAGGAAGCCTCAAAGTATGAAACAGAATTGCTCTGTTGCTGAAAAGTGAATGGCTGTAGTACTTTGTGTCAAGGACTTCCGCTCAGACCATATTTAGCTATTTCTGCACACTCAGCCATATAAATTCCAAAACCTAATCTCATCCCCACCATCCTCATTCACTGTCTTAGTCCCTATCACTTACATCCTGCTCAGTCTGAGAAACTGCCTAAAAGGTGACTAGTAAAATCTTTTTAAAAATCTGAGTTGGGGATAATATTTTGGCCAAATATTGGCTGGAATATTACAGTGGTATCATAGCAGTTTCCTTGGCTCAACCCGTGGAAAGTAACTCTCAGTGGAAAATTAGCTCAACACTATCTTCAAGTTGCAGTTGTGGAATTATTACAGTCATGGAAGATTTAGAGTTTGAGTTGTATGAAGAAGAAGATGATTTTTATAAGCAATATGATGATGAATATGTTGAGCAGTATGAAGAGTATTGTAGACAGTATGAGGAAGAAAATTTCCAAGAAGTACTATTGGGTCTAGGAAATGCCCCTTTTTGGCCATCCTTATTACATCATTTTGACCTCATTACATCCTATTTTCATAAGCTATATCCATGCCTTTTCTCCAGATCGACCAATAATGTTGATAGGTATAATTTGTTATTACTTTATTTGTTTTATGCCTAAGATTGTTAAAGATTCTGGATCCTAGTCCTTGGTTTATGCTAATCTGTGTGTTTTAATTTAGTCAAGGTCTAAAGCACAGGTGTATCATCCAAGTGACGCCAGATGTTACTCTCCAAAGCCCAATTCCTCATAACTCCAAGGGACAGCGCATTCCTCCACAAGAATATGTGACAGGCCTCCACTAAAACAGAACCTAGTTGCAATAGACAGATCGTATTCCAGCTTGCTAAACCTGTTGATCCATTGATTACTGGAGTAACAACTCCTTCATGAGTAACATCCTTGTTTAATACGGTTGTAACAGTTAGCTGTAACTCCGCAGCTTGAATATCATTGATCTTCATTGCTGCATGATTTTAGTGGATCGTGATCTGTACTTTCAAATGTATAAATATGAGAAGGCTCCTGTAGCCTAGGGTTGGACAATTACCATTTTGTATAAGCTGTAACAGAGCACTGAGACTGTCAATTCCATCATTAATATGAGAGCAGAGTTCTTCATTTTTGTGTCCTAATTTGTTGTGATTCTCGACATCTCTGTTAGAAGGCCAGGGCCCACCTTCTCATAGAGATAGCCAGTTTAAGTAGGTAGGTTAATTTAGCTTTCTTTCTGTGTGTGGTGTGGAATTATTGTAGATGTTACTGTTAGCTGCAACAGAGGTTAGCTTTCCTTCTGGTAGTACGATTGCATCTTGAATAGCTGTAACAGAGTGGTGTGACAGTCGATTGTGTAGGTTAATTCAGTTTAATGCATGTGTGTTCGAATCAGCTGTAACAACCAAGCTCAATCCTGATATCTTCCAGTTGTTTATGCTTTCTACGATTTCCAGTAATTATCAGTTAGGGTTCAAGCTTATGATTAGATTCTGGTTGTTGTTGTATCTTCAATTGGTTTATTAGAATAGGCAGATTGTGATTGAGTAACAGTAGCTACTAGATGGATCATTTTGGTAAAGATTGAATATTATAGTTTGATAATTATAGGATTTAACTTCTTGCAAAAGTAATCTAGTTTATTTCTATTTCTAAATTTATAACTGCGAGGTTGATCTCTGTAGGAAGGTAGCTGCAATTGAATTCCTAGGTGTGTGAATTAGGCTAGTTCTTTTATGGGATGAGTTTGGCTGGATAGACTGGTAGGATTATTATCTCCATTAGTTAATCAACTGCTTGACATGTTTATGCACAGATTATGCTTATTGCCATTGAAATAAAAGACCTCCCTGGGTTTGACAATTTATATTGACCATCCTGTGTGTTAGATTTAATTAATTGCCATATAGGGTGACCAACATTTTGGTGCCATTACCGGGGATGGTAATAGATAGATAGAGTTAGTATTTGGTTTTATTTGATTTGATTTTAGTTTAATTATTTGTAGCATGCATGAATACAAGAAAAACAAATTGGGAACCCCCTTTGAATACTAACATTGCAGATGGAAGAGGTCGAGGTCATAATGCAGGTCAAGGAAGACATACATACATTGATGAGATAATTTCTAAAGCTGATTCTTCCACTAGACAACCGCGGACATCTATAGGCAAGGGAAATTTTGTTCCTCCCAATCTTGAACACTTAGCATCGACAGTGGAGAATACAACGGGACCTTCAACTCCTGTTGCAGAAAATAAACCTCCTGAAGATAAGGGAAGTGTTGTAGGTGCACCAAATAGAGAGAAGATCTATGATATCAATGGAACCAAAGTTACTAAAGAAGTGTGGCCAGAGACTTGCCGAGTAGCAGAGGAAGAGAGAAGGCGAGAAGAAGAGAGGAGAAGAGAAAAATAAGCCAAAGCAGAGGAAGAATGCATAAATGAAGTTGTTGAATTTTGGACTAGAACCATGGATGGTAGAGAACATGAAGGCGAGAATGAACATGGGGAGAACCAGGAGGAAGAAGGAGAAAATAATCAGCCTGGTAATGCTATGGCTACATTGGAATTCCCTATCCTCCAGACACGTAGAGCAGCTTTTATGAAAACCATCAGTTCTCCTGAATTTTCATGGTAAGTCCTCTAAGGATCCTGGTGAGCTTCTTTTTGAGTTTGATATCCTCTGTCGTAGCTATCATTACACCTCTAGTGCTTATAAGCTGAAGCTATTCCCAACCACCTTGAAGGGAAATGCTCTACGCTGGTTCATGAGTCTGGGTCGGGAGACCATTACTACTTGGGACCAAATGAAAAACACCTTCCTTTCTAAGTACCAAGATTATTGCATAACTAGGGATAGGAAAGAGGAGCTGTTTAAAATGGTCTAGAAGGATGAAGAAAGTTTGGAAGACTTTGTGGAAGGATTGATGTACAATTTACAAAGATCTGGTCACGCTGAGATTGGCAAGGATGTGCTATAGATCATTTTACTAAGAGGAATTAGAGAAGACTGCCTTGATATGTTGAATCTGCTAGGAAAAGGGGACATCTTGAAGGAACCTTTCGAAAAGATTGTTGAATTATGTCGAAGGTACTCCATACGAGGAGTTCACTCAATGAGCTTGTTACATAACACGATCGTTCGCATGATATTAAACAATATCCCTAATTTCACTAAATATTAGAAAATTCCTCCTAAAATTTTATTGTGGAACCCCCCTCCCAATATGCCTTTCCAATTAATAAAACCCCTTCACCAAATATCTTATGTATCAATTTTTATCAACCAATTTTTAATACCCCCTTTATATCATATTATCAAGTTGTAACAAATAGGAGCCCTAACACATATTAGTATAAGCAAAAACGATGCTAAATAAAATGATAGTATAATGCTAATAATGATCCCACAGGGATTGCAAGGGTGATTGATCAATTTTGTAGTGTTGGATAGTGGAATACCCAACAAAATAGTACTGGGGAAGGAAAAATGTGTAAAAGGAAGCCCGATCAAGAGATAAACATAACAAAGAATTTAAAAGGTTGATAGTCCAATAGTTAGTGCAATTGTTAGAAAAAATGAGAATTGTAGATGTTTCACACCATAGCCTACCAAACTACCAATTTTATATCATGTAAATATAAGTATATCCATAGAGAGCTCATGTTTTCTATGAGATTAATAAATTAAACTCTATAAAATGCCAAATTTAAACCCTTTCGTGGATGGACTCCCATACCTTCCTACATCATTGATGTTTGAACCCAAATAAACATAGAAAGAATTCTCTTACTTTCCAATAACACCATATGATCATGTGCATATCTTGGATTTGGGTAATTCACAAGATGCAATGAATTTCCTCCACTTTGACAACATTTAGTTACCTTTTCTTGGGTTATATCTATTTTTTTTATCTTTACATGAGAGGGGAAAATCTCCATTGTTAGGTTTGAAGCATGCAATAGTTATAAAGGTACATAGATGGTGAAACTTATACGATACCATTTCATGGTAACGATAACACATAGGGTATGTAAATAAGGATTTAGATTTTCACCTATGTTGTGTTGATGTATATGTAACTTCAGAATGTATTTCATATATGTATGTTGTACTCCTATGAAGATGGTATTATTCCTCTATACGGAAGTGTAGTCATTTATATTGTAAGTGTTGTAACTTATACTTGATGGGTTATTAGACCACCTTGTTGGGGTCGGCCCTGTATAAGTCATGTGGGTCGAAGGGTTATTAGACCACCCTATTGGGGGTCGGCCATGTGGGTCAAAGGGTTATTAGACCACCCTATTGGGTGTCGTCCCAGTCAGCATTATGTTATGTGGTTAAGTTAAGGCCGACCTAGTAAAGGTTATTAGGCAAGTCAAGTCAAGTATAAATAGAGTGCGGGAGGCACTCTATTTGATCATTTCTATTCTCTCACACACTCTTTGGAGAGTGGCGCACTTGTGGAGGAGGAGAAGCTACTACTAAGAGATGTCTATATCTTATGCTTGGATTGTATCATTGCTTTATCTATCTCTGAGGAAGTTATTGCGGTTTTTCACCTTTATGGTTTTCCCCAAGTAAACTCTATGTCTCTTGTGTGCTTGCATTATTGTGTCCATGATTGATATGCTGTAGATATGTTGTACATGTTGTTCTCTTAGTTAATATCCTAGATCATATTGAAGTAAATTCTGAAAAAATAACATGGTATCAGAGCTAGCCTGAAAGAAGGCATGGTATGGCATGTGTGACACTTGTTGCACTTGCGATGCTAGGGCTTGATATAGAAAAAACCAGTCATTGTAGAACTTTCGCTCTAAATCCATTTTGGAGATGTTTTCGGATCTAAAACTTTTACAGGTAGAAGATCAGATCCCCATGTACCTTGTTTCAAAAGGAAAACTTGTAATTCATTGTACTTTGTGTTTTATGATTTGTACAATCTAGGGTTTCTGCCTCTTCCAGATCTACGTCATAAACAGGTGACCTAGGAAAAAAGGTCATAACGTGGGATAGGAAGCTCCAAATGAAATTTCATAAAAAGTGATAGGTAGTGCACGGAATTTACTTTCTCGGGTAACGTTTTTAGAGGCCGAAACAAAACCAGTGACATGTGGCACACCGTACAATTTTTCTCTCCTATTTTATCCCATAAACAGGTCACGTTGCGACACTTGGCATAACTCTCTCTCAGAGAATCCAATTCAGGTCAGACCTATGGGGTTTGAAATATGACAGGTCAAGATAC
Organism: Larix kaempferi; assembly: GCA_027924585.1. Taxonomy (NCBI): domain Eukaryota; kingdom Viridiplantae; phylum Streptophyta; class Pinopsida; order Pinales; family Pinaceae; genus Larix; species Larix kaempferi. The sequence goes on along the minus strand of BSBM01000851.1, from coordinate 3,565,922 downwards.
CATAGGTAGAATATTCAGACCCTGTGGATCATAAAGTTCGGAATTACACCAAAAACAATCAAGTACATGATTATGTCAAAACATAATTATTTTTGAGCACCTTCATTCATGGCTTCGGGAATTTAGGGTTTCGGAGAAAGGTGGAATTTTTGTAATTGGAGACCACAGCTGAATACTACTCATCAAAATTGAAATTTAGAGACCAAGATCAGAATTTTTGGTTGGGCAGAAGGCCGGGCTTGATCAGACCCTAGTTCGAGACTTTGATTGGAAAAGTGGAAAATTAGGGCTTCTGCAAAAATGGGAATTTTTGAAATCTGTGACCACGGCTGGAAGCTCTCAGAAAAAGAGAAGCTTAGAGATTTGGATTGAACCTTTTTATTGGGAAAAAGGGTGGGCTTTATCAAACCCTAGTTCAGGGTCATGTCTAGTGAATCCGGAAGTTTCAAAGCCAAATTTGAGGGGTGAAACTTTGCAGTTTTCAAATTATGAGTATACTAGCCTGATCAGCTCATCAAGGCGCATCTTTCTATCCTTTCAAAAGTTTGAAATTCAAAGTTTGAATTTTTAGTGTTTCTCTAACAAACCCTAATCTAGCTCCAGATCCAGTTCTTGCAAATCAAGTGGATTGGGTTAATCCTAGAAGAGAATGGATTGGTCACCTGCATAAGTGAAGAAGTTCTTGTTTTAGAGGGAGATGAGGCTAAGACCTCGCATAAGAAGATTACAAGCAATCTCGACATGTATGACTTATCCAGGTATGTTTCGAGATCTTTTCATGATTAAGTTTATTGTATGTTTGTCTTCATTAAGGTTAGTACAATCTTGACTAACTTTAGACTTGTTGTATCACCTTAATAAAATAATGAAATCACGATAGAAGATATTCATTGATTAGGGTTTTGACACTTATGATTGTACTAATGCATTGTGGTGTTGTATGAGGTTGATGTTGTCCGCTAACATGAAAGGTACATCAAGAAAGACAAATCATGTTCTAGTTCAAGAACATATGACCATGGTGACATGAAGACAAAGGTTCATCCATTGCCATGGATCACATAGAAGATCTACTTACGAGGTATGTATAACTTGGTTCTATAATGGTTAACCTATGAGATATGCAAGTTACTAGCACAAGTCATTGAAGAAAACAAGAAGACATTATGCGGGTATGTTAGACATAACTAGCTAGCATGCTAATCCAGGTATGTTTTTCCTATATCAAGTTAGAATCTTACCTTGTGTTAGGATCCCTTATATAAGTATACTTGGTATGATTGGTTATGTTTATTCATAAAGTTAGAAATGTAAGTAATCAAGGGTTTATGCATATTATGTCTCTTATCTTGATTGATGATTTAACTAACCAGAAGAGTCCTATGATCAAATAAGAATATGCATGAGTAAAAGAAGTCTTCCCTGAAACCTTGAATACTAATGTTTATTATTTGTGTTTGAAATGATCATGACTATACATATTTAAGATTATTATGTTTTGATAGTATTAAGATTATACTAATGAATGTGTGATTATGTATGAGACCTCAAGGATAACACAATGATGATACTAATAAGCATGCACAGTGATTAAAGATGGATATTAGTTCAAGGACAGGTAATCCAGGAAGCAAAGATCAAGAGGGAGCACGCTCCAGTAGTTTCTACAAGGATGCAGATATTCAGAGGGAGTTGACCACTTCTCACAATCCACATCAGAATGGAGTTGTAGAAAGGAAGAAAAGACTGATAGGGGGTCAACCCAACAAACAAACAAAGATAAGTATTTGAATTATCACTTATTGCATATTTGATTGTTTAAATAATACTATTCAATGATCTATATACTGATGTCCCTAGAATTAGGTTGTGTATTATGCATATTAGAATAGTTTCATTGATGAATAGTATACTACTAATATGCATGTGATGGGTAAGTGTCCTATGGCACTATACAACATTCCATTACTACTTATCTAGAATGAAACCTCTTTGCTGACATGTTGGGAGTAGTGAAAACTCTTAACAATGTTCTGGTAGATATTGGAAGGCATCTAGAAAGTTATAGGATATGGATGAATGTTGTATTGAAGCATTGGATAAAATAATTGCATGAATGTATGACATATTTATTTATGTGTAAGAATTTGTTCTGAAAACTATGAGATGTTTCTAATCATGCAATTTAACTTGTTTTGTAGGAAACATCGTATACCTTCACCTACAAAAGAAGGACTACAACATTTGCTCCAGCAACAAAGATATCTATTGAAGATATTGAATATATTGAAGTTCCCAGGATTTGGGAAGAATGCCATGATCGAGGAGTACCAGTCGATCATGAAGAATGATGTTTGGGATGTAGTCCCAAGACCTGAAGGGAAGTCTGCTGTGACTTCCAAATGGATCTATAAGATCAAGCATGTTGCAGATGGTAGCATGGAGAAATACAAAGTGAGGTTTGTAGCTCGTGGCTTCTCCTAGAAAGAGGGATTGAATATGTAGAGAATTCTACACCTATAGCCAGGCACACTTCCATCAGATCAGTACTTTCTCTGGCTGTAGTGATGAAATGGAAGATACACCAGATGGATTTCAAGACAGCTTTCTTGAATGGTGTAGTCGAAGAGGAAGTGTATATGGAGCAGCCACTCAGGTTTGAGACACATGACTGAGACTCATATGTGTGCAGATTGAAGAAAGCCTTGTATGGCTTGAAGCAAGCTCCTAGAGCTTGGTATGGTAGGATAGACAACTTTCTATCCAGTTTGGTCTTTACCAAGAGTAAAGCGGATTCCGACCTTTACTACAAGGTTGAGGAAGGCAATCCAATGATACTACTTTTGTATATGGATGACCTGTTTGTTACAGGTGAGGATAGATTGATTGCCGACACGCAGCAGAAGCTTGCTGCCGAGTTCTAGATGAAGATCTTGAAGATGATGCACTACTTTCTAGGCATGGAGGTGTGGCAGAGTGCATATGGAATCTTCCTTCCTTGGACAAGGGAAGTTTGTAGTAGAGATCCTGAAGAGGTTTAGGATGTTGAACTGCAAGGACATGGCCACACCTATGGCATCGAACCTAAAGCTTCTGTGTGATGCTTCATCTGATCCAGTTGATGTCACAGTGTATCATCAGATGATTGGGTCCTTGATGTACCTGACGAACACGAGACTAGATATTTGCTTTGTAGTGAACACATTGAGCCAGTTTCTGACGGATCCGAGGAGTGTTCACCTGGTTGTTGTAAAGCATATTCTGAGGTACTTGAAAGGTACAGTTCATTATGGGCTCAAGTATGATGTGAATCAAAAGTTTAACCTATAGGGTTATGTTGATTCAGATTGGGTAGGCAGTGCTGCAAATAGGAAGAGCACTTCTGGGTGTTGCTTCATTATTGGATCAGGTGTGATCTCTTGGTTTAGCAGGAAGCAATCCTGCATAGCACTGAGTACAGCCGAAGCAGAGTATGTTGTAGATTGTTTAGCTAGTTGTGAGGTAGTATGGCTTCAGAAGCTACTGTCTGAGGTATTTGATCTCCCGCTAGAGACTACTAGTATCTTTTGTGACAACTAGAGTTGTGTGAAGCTGTCTGAGAACCCGGTGTTCCATGACAGGTCGAAACACATTGAGATCAAATATCACTATATCAGGGATATGGTGTAGAGAGGAGCAGTGAAGCTCCTGTATGTTGTGACAGATGAGCAGATTATAGATGTGCTGACAAAGCCACTAGCCAGAGTGAAGTTCGAGTACTTCAGAGAGAGGCTTGGTGTCCTTCAGATGAATGACACTTCGAGGAAGAAGTGATGGAGACATTTGCTGAAGCCATTCCAAGCATGTTGGAAGGAGGATCATTCACATGGCTATGGATGTAAGCGTTGTATGATGAGCATCGGGATGATGCTCCAGTTACTGCTCTGTATATGTATATGCATCATGTTGGATGCTGGATATGATCAGTTGGATCATTTATGTATGTATGTATCATGTTGGATGCTGGATATGCTCAGTTGGATCATTTATGTATGTATGCATCATGTTGCATGTTGGATATGATTAGTTGGATCATTTATGTATGCATGCATCATGTTGGATGATGGATATGATCAGTTGGATCATTTATGTATGCATGCATCATGTTGGATGTTGGATATGATTAGTTGGATCATGTGTATGTATTTGTATATGTATCAGGTGGATACATTGTATGATCAGGTATATCATGTATGATGATATGTATCAGGCAGATACTGTGAATGCATCAGGTGGATGCATTGTGTGATCAGGATGATCATGGATGATGAGCTTCAGGATGTTGCTCCAGATGACATGCATCAGAACGATGTAGTGATGATGATCAAGATGATCATGTGTACATCAGGATGATATATGGTGAGTATCAGGTTGATACTCTGTGGCCGTGGACAAGTTGTGTAGATAAGAATATAATAGTGCCCTGGGAGGTTTGCAGATTCTCTTGCTAGGTTTTGCCGCTGGCATATAATAGCTCCCTGGGAGATCTGACAAATGCTCTTTGGAGGTTTTGCTTTGGGAGGACATATAATAGTGCCCTGGCAGGTTTGCAGATTCTCTTGCTAAGTTTTTCTGCTGGCATATAATAACTCCCTGGGAGATCTGGCAAATGCTCTTTCAAGGTTTTGTCCTATGGCATGTAAGTAGACTTGGGAGATCTGGACAGGATGAAAAAGGCCTCAGATGCTCTTTCGAGGCATTTCCATGACCACATGTAATAAGTCCTGGAGATCTGGATAGGATGAAAAAGGCCTCAGATGCTCTTTAGGGTTCTTGCTTGACAAGACACTCTTTTAAGGTTTTGTGGTGGGGGTTGCATGTAATAAGTCCTGGAGATCTGGAAAGGATGAAAAATGCCTCAGATGCTCTTTAGGGTTCTTGCTAGTCAAGAGACTCTTTTAAGGTTTTGTGACAGTCACATGTAATGTGCTCCTGAGAGATCCAACAAGTAGAGCTGTGTGCTCGTAATAGCCTGGGATGCTGCAGCCAGGTTTTGTGACACACGGAATAAGTCCTAAGGATTCCACAGTATGGCCAGTGATGATGAAGACCTGCAGGTGGTGGGCCTACATCCAGTATGAAAAAGGACTAGCTATGTAGAACTTCCTATGACTAGTAGATTCATAGATTGATGGAGATAGCAGCAGCAATGACGATGACGATTATCCAGTGACGATGATCCAGAGAAGAAGACTTGTGCTAGAAGACTTGTATCGAGAAATACATTCCTAGTTAAGAGGGAGTGTAGATGTATATGTAACTTCGGAATGTATTTCATATATGTATGTTGTACTCCTATAGAGATGGTATTATTCCTCTATACGGAAGTGTCATCATTTATATTGTAAGTGTCGTAACTTATACTTGATGGGTTATTAGACCACCTTGTTGGGGTGGGCCCTATATAAGTCATGTGAGTCGAAGGGTTATTAGACCACCCTATTGGGCGTCGTCCATGTGGGTCAAAGGGTTATTAGACCACCCTATTGGGTGTCAGCCCAGTCATCATTATGTTATGTGGTTAAGTTAAGGCTGACCTAGTAAAGGTTATTAGGCAAGTCAAGTCAAGTATAAATAGAATGCGGGAGGCACTCTATTTGATCATTTCTATTCTCTCACACACTCTTTGGAGAGTGGCACACTTGTGGAAGAGGAGAAGCTGCTGCTAAGAGATGTCTATCTCTTATGCTTGGGTTGTATCATTGCTCTATCTATCTCTGAGGAAGTTATTGGGGTTTTTCACCTTTATGGTTTTCCCCAAGTAAACTCTGTGTCTCTTGTTTGCTTGCATTATTGTGTCCATGATTGATATGCTATAGATATGTTGTACATGTTGTTCTCTCAGTTAAGATCCTAGATCAGATTGAAGTAACTTATAAAAAACTAACATGTTGATGTCAATTCCAACACAATACTAAGACGATGCCTTGCATATAAGAATTGAAATTGAAATTATGAATGTGCCAAATATAACTCAATCTAACAACCATTCCTAAATGGCAATGTGAAAATGTTAAAGAACAATACAAAAGTTGAAAGAACTATTTAGTCAAGAAAGATTGATCTAACGTTTCTTGGTTCCAGTGAGCCAAGAAATATTGATCTCACTTTCTTGGTTGTCATGGAGCAAGGTTTGATTGAATATCAATACCCACCTAAATCCTAACCTAAAAGATGAAGAGTTAGATATTTTGCTCAAATTCCTACAAAATACAATACAATTGTTCAATTCCAGAAATCCCAATTAGGTATATCTCTTAACTTAAAGATGAAAAACAATATATCATCAATTCAAAACAACCCTACATAAGCTATTAAATGAGGATTTCGCAAGTTCGTTAATCCAAAGAGACTCCCATTGATATTATCATTGGTACACTATTATCATATCATATTATGCAAAACTTAGGATCATAAGCAATATCAAATTAAAATGGAGGTTTCTTAAGTTTTAGGTGGGTATGAATTGATCCCATGATTTGGAGGTATGAATCCATCCCACAATTTGGAGGTTATTCCTCAACCCACCCAAATAAAATAACCTCCAATATTTATATTACTATTTCAAATTAGAAACCCCACTTCACCCCTTAATATGAGGCAATATATTTTTGAGGTTTTTAAGAGTATTCAAAACCCTAATATGAATGGACATGATATGATATTGCCTCGCTAGTGAACCCCCCGTGGTACTCCAGGGGATCCTCTAGAACCAATAAACGAGACAAAGATCGAGACCATGATGTCTTCACTAGGACTCAGAAGTCAGCTACTGGAGGGGCCACTCGAGCAAAAATAGGCAACTTACTGGAGAATTTTAAAACAAACATGATGAGCTCCATTTCCTTAGAGTTAGATGTCATGAGAGTAAAGCAGAAGCATGTAGTCAAAGATCTTACACTTGGTGTATTCTTTCCTAAATGTAGGAAAAAGCACCCACTGAAGGAATGCCCGTTGGACAAAGCAGAGGTATGTGGATATGTGAACTAGAGCATGATACCAAGGAATGTCCTTCATTACCTAAGGTCAAAGCAGTCTTGCAGGCATCCATTCCGGATGTGGAGCCATCCTACTTCATGGCACAGAAGAAACCATGGCAGCCTCGAAATCAAGGTATGAATCCAGACCCATCATTTTTTCTGAATAATATGAATGGAATGAACAATATGCATAATATGAATACACAATTCCCTTCACATTATTCTAACAATTAGTGGCATCCATCTTAGAACCCAATGCAAAATCCTAACTCATGGACACCATGGTCACAGCAATCAAACAATCAAGCTCCTTGGAATTCCAACTGGAGAAATTCTTACCAAGGAAATAAATTTCCCCATCACCAGACTCAGTATCAACAGTACCCTCCTCAACAGTATCAACACCAACATTATCAGCAACTGCAGCTCCCATTCCAAAACAATGCCGCACCTATGAATGCACCTCTTCAACCACAGCTACCTGCACAACCTAACCCGAACCCAAACAATAAATCAGTACATCTATTTGAGACTACCAACATGCATGCATATTCCATCACCCAGATTCCCTGCAATGATATACTATCATGATCAGGAAGGGTGGTGGAACTATTATCACCGAAGATGTTTCATCCCCAGTGATTGAAACTGGAGTGACATCACTATGAGAATATGGTTAATTCAGCAAGCCCCATCGTTGAGGATGCTGATACTCCTACCGAGACAGTAGCTGAGACTCAGAGAGTAACACACGAAGTATCACAGCCTACACAGTTGATGAGAGAACCACCATACCCTGAACGATTGGCCCTGCAGAAAACAGTGGAACAACCCCGATTCGATCTCGTGGCAGAATTGAAAAATTTGTATGTTAAAATTCCACTGTTACAAGTCCTCCATGATGTGCCCATTTATGCTAAGACTGTCAGATATTTGTGTGTCAAGAAACCAGGAAGAAGACCTAGGGACCCCCCCACTGTCCACATATTGGGAAAACTTTTAGAATTAATAATGGGGAAGGCCCCTATGGAAAAATACGATGACCCTAGGAACCCGACTGCTATAGTTCACATAGGGAACACACAAATTCTCAATGTCTTGGTAGATTTATGCGTAACTATTAATGTTATGACCATAGAGACTGTGAATAAATTAGGACTCACTAAACTTCGGCCGACCCCTACTATTTTGGAACTTGCTGATAGATCAATGATCAAGCTTGAGGGGATCCTAGATGACCTTGTGATCTCAGTTGACTCATGGAAATACCCTGCGGATTTCTTGGTTTTATAGCCGAAATCCTAGTTGGGGGGACACCCTCTGATCCTGGGAAGACCATGGTTGGCCACAACAGATGCCTGTATCAGCTGTCGGTCAGGATCTATGACCATTTTAGATGGAACTGAGATCAAGAGCCTAACCCTGTACCCTCCAGCTCAACCAAGCACAGAAGATGAAACTCCATTGTGGGAAGATTTGGAGGAGGAATAAGGTGTGCAACCGTTATTAACAATAGGGAGAGCCTTAATATTTAAAGATTAAATAGAGGATGATTGCATTAATAGTTTCATCAGTGAACCCATGTCAATCAATAAAAATGTCTATCACATCTTGGACAGTACTCTAGCTGCAATAGAACAATAAAATCTTACAGAAGAAACTCTAATCGATGATGCCAGTATAATTCTAGTACTCAAGAATTCGAAGAGTGTTCCAGTAGAAATTGGGCCAGGGAAAATATTGAATATCAATCCCAATCTGGCACCTAGTGAGCTGGAACAGCTAGTCACTTTGCTGAAACAGCGTAGGGGATCTTTTGCTTGGGAGTACACAGACATGAAGGGGATTCCTTCTAATATGTGCACCCATCACATTTATATTAAGAGCGAATCCAGGCCTGTGTGTCAACCACAACGAAGGATGAAACTGAACCTAAGAGACATAGTGAAAGAGGAGATCTAAAAACGTTTGGAAGCAGGATTCATATATCCGATTTCAGACAGTGAGTGGGTTTCTCCACTTGTGATTGTGCCAAAGAAGAATGGGAAATGGAAGGTCTGCGTGGATTACAGATAATTGAACAAAGTAATGCAGAAGGACCATTTCCCCTTACCTTTCATCAATCAGGTCCTTAAGGACCATTTCCCCTTACCTTTCATCAATCAGGTCCTTGATACCTTGTCTGGGAGAACGTATTTCTCCTTTTTGGATGGCTTTAGTGGCTGCAACCAGATCCAGATTGATCTAGAAGACTAGGACAAAACCACTTTCACCTACCCCTCAGGAACTTTTGCATACTGAGTAATTCATTTTGGGTTGTGCAACACACTAGCTACATTTCATAGAGCAGTGATTGGAATATTTTCAGAAATGGTGAATGATTGCATGAAAATTTTTATGGATGACTTTACTCCATATGGTGATAGTTATGAAGAAGCACTGAAAAACTTAGAAAAGGTCTTGAAATGCTGTGAACAAAGCCAGCTCTCTTTAAGCACTGAAAAGTTCCACATGATGATGAGTGAGGGCATAGTGCTGGGGCACTTCATCTCTTCTGATGGTATCCAGGTAGATCCATCGAAAATCAAGGTAATTGAAAACATACCAACTCCTAGAACACAGAAGGATGTATGTAGCTTCTTGGGGCATGTTGGCTATTACAGAAGGTTCATAGAAATTTTTTCCAAACTCTCTTCTCCTTTGTTCACTTCGTTGATGAAGGATGCATAGTTTTTCTAGAATGATGCATGCCAAACAATGTTTACTGAGCTAAAGAAAAGGCTATCTACAGCACCCATCTTATGAGGGCCCAACTGGGCTCTACCTTTTCACATTTCTTCAGATGCTTTAGACACTGCCATTGGAGCATTTTTGGGACAACAAGAAGGTAATGCCCCTTATGCAATTTATTACATTAGCAAGAACTTATCTCCTGTTGAACTGAACTATACTTTCACAGAAAAGGAATTCCTTGCCAATGTTTATGCCATCAACAAATTTAGACATTATATTACTGGATATTCTACTTTTGTGCACACTAATCATTCTGCTATCAAGTATTTAATGAATAAACCAATCATGAATGCTAGAGTTACTAGATGGTTGTTACTGTTACAGTAATTTGATATAACAATCATTGATAGATCAGGGAAGGAAAATGTTGTTGCAGATTTGTTATCTTGACTTACCAACAATGATGACAATTTACCAGTCGAAGATTCCTTCCCTGATGAACATTTGTTTGCAGTATCAACTCATTCTCCATGGTACGCAGATATTGCTAACTTTTTGGTTGTAGGTAAGCTCCCAGCACATCTATCGAAGAGAGAAAGAAAGAAGATCATACAATAGAGTGCTAAGTACTGCTGGATTGATGGTCATCTTTTCTACATAGGGCTCGATTTAGAGATTAGGAGATGTGTTAGAGAAGATGAAATCTTATAATTCTTAAAGTTTTCCATGATGAGCCCTGTGGAGAGCATTTTTGTTGATAAAAGGACAGGTCATAAAATTTTGAAAATGGGCTATTTCTGGCCTACATTGTTCAGGGATGCAAAGAAGTATGTTCAGGCATGTGATAACTGCCAAAGGATGGTCCAACCCAACAGATTAGATGAAATGCCTTTGCAGCCACAGCTTGTGGTTGAACCATTTGATAGGTGGGCCCTAGATTTTGTAGGGCCTCTCAACCCTCCCTCAAAATAGAAAGTTCACATCTTGGTTTGCACATATTACATGCCCAAATGGGTAGAAGCAATAGCCTTGGTTAAAGCCAATGATCAGGTTGTGATTGATTTCTTGTATGAAGAAATTTTTACTCGATTCGGAGTACCTAAGGAAATCATTACAAATGGTGGACCACAGTTTGTGTCTCACAAGATGGAAGCACTGTTACAGAAATTCCATATTCAACACAGAATAACCTCGCCATATCATCCACAGGCCAATGGCCAAGTGGAGAGTACAAACAAGGTTATCGAGGCTATTCTCACAAAAACAGTGAAGATGCATCGTAAAGATTGGGCTGAACGACTTCCAGAGGAACTATGGGCCTATCATAGTTCCAATCGAATTTGAAATCAGGACTTTGAAAAAAGCAGTGGAAGCAAACCTTGATTTATCAGAGGCACAGAAGGACCGAATGAATCCTCTCAATGAGTTGGACGAGAAGCACACAGCTATAGTACATCATACAGCTCTAATCCAACAATAGCGCTCTAAGTGGCATGATCAATTTATAAAGAAGAAAGTTGTTAGCTCTCTAGGAAACTCTCCTAGGTTGTATCTCAGAGATGCCTGATAACTTAAATAATATCTTAATGATTCACTCAAAATGGATCAAGTCAGATGACTAAATCAAACCCCACTCACTCAAGACATGCATAAACACAACCATATTGACAAGGCTTTTAACTATCACTGTTTAGAGAGTTGTAAATAAATGAATGTACGAAGAGCTCTTAATTTACTAGCAAAAACATACACACAAAGTATATATGAATGGCCAGATAAACTAAGAAAAGTACTAGCAGATTCTACTTTATGGATGTATTGACAAGTTGAAAGTTATCAAACATCAAACAAATAGAATAGACATGAATTTCACATTTAGGTGCAAGTACAGAATAGATAAGAAGATGAAAATCTGAATGAGTAATGGCAAAAGAAGCTTGTATTACTCATCAAGAACATGAGAAGCTTGAGTACAAAAAAGTCTTTAAGAGTCTCCAAATTTGAACCTTTACTTTCTCTCAAGTTCTAGGCTTTATAGCCTTTACAACATCTTTCCAGATCCTAAGAAGATAGATCGAATTTACTAAAGATAGAAACTCAAAACCGTTTTCAATAAGCTAGGGAAAAATCCTTTTTAATATGGCCAAATTGCTGAAAAATGGGGCTCTGAGATGGATTCAGTTCTCCGAATATGTGACACCTGTGTATAAACTGAAAGAAGTTATTGTATATTGGTTTGTTTTGAGCAAAATCCTCTCTCATTTTCTTGAGATTCATTTTCATTTGCTCGAGATCTATATTTCAAAAACATGTTTCCAACAGGAAAATTCTGGGATCCACAAATTGGGTCTCAGAGATGGATTCGATTCTCTCAATATGAAACACCTGTAGGAAAACGAAGAGATTTTATTGTTCTCTGACATGTTAGGAACAAAAACCTCTGAGTGTTTTGCAAAATGATTCTCCAGACGCTCAGAATCATCATTTTAAAATGATGACTATGTACAGTAAAAACACAATTTTTGCAGCAAATATCCTTGCCTCCATCTTGATAGTCTTCATGTCTTCGACAGTTGCAACAATATTTGACAGTTGTAACAAGCCTTCAAAGGCTGATGAGTAAGGTTGAAACAACCACCTGGAGGATTGATGGGCCATCTTTTTCCCAAAATAGACAAGAAGATTCCTCTTCTCACCTTGCTGGCGCCTTTCAATCCAGAACAGAATTTTGATCATGATGCCTTTAATGTTTATCTATCATTAGAAAATGTCCTCAAAGTGTTTGGATCAGCAAAATTCAGGCTTTGTGTAAAAAAGCAACATTCTGCATTATTTTGTAGTTTCGGTAGCTAGAAAGGCTAGATTTTAATTTTGTTAGCTACCGAAAGCTATGCTTTCAGTGGCTAATGAATAATTCAGCATGTTCGCCCAAACCACAAAGACCTTCTCTGAAGTGGTGAAAATGGCTCTCCTTTCGGTAGCTTTGAGTAATTTTGCCTTTACGCTGTAAGCTACCGAAAGATGGGTTTTCTATAGCTAATGAACAATGGCCATGTCCACTTAAGCTACCGAAACCCGAAAATTCTGAAATAATAAAATTTGAAAAAATATTTGAGGAGATAAAAGAAGTCTTCTAAGAAGGAGACTGGGCTCTGTTATATGATTCACAGTTTAAGAGGGACTTTAAAGGCAAATTGCATACCCGTTAGCTGGGCCCCTATCAGATAGACCGGGTATTTGATAATGGAACAGTTCAGTTGATTACCATTGATGAAAACAAAACGCCATTATTCGCAAATGGTCATCGGCTGCGACTGTATCACAAGCCGATCTCAAGGGAAGCTTTCATTTCGCATGCTGCATATGATCCAGACTATCAGCTAACGCCGGGATAGGGATTTTTCTCAACCCCTGTCAATTTTTATAGAACTGCAATATCCACATGATTTGTACATAAATAATTCATTTTATTTTTCATTCTGTATTTTATCTATTTTTCATTTTGCATTTGACCGGGTTTGTTTGAAGAATTCTGTGCAGGAATTAATTAGAGGAATAGCGGTCATGACTGGGCCAGACGACTGTAGGCACCTTGCATTGTTCCTGATCTAATAAAGCTCTTTTTAAGAAGATGGACGATTTTTTACCTTTCAGCAATTAGCTGAAAATTTGCATATTGCTTCACTATTGCGTAGCTGTGACTCCTTACCTTGCTCATTCTTACTATTTCAGTAGCTATGACTCCTTACCTTTCTCATTCTTACTATTTCGGTAGCTACGACTCCTTGCCTTGCTCATTCTTACTATTTCAGCAGCTGCGACTCCGCTATTCCTGACCAATCCGCCAAATGCACTAGCTGTGACTCCGCTAGTTTCACTCCATTTTCGCTCTTTTCTAGCAGCTGCAACTCCGTTATTCTCGACCATTCCGCTAAATCCAGTAGTTGCGACTCCGCTATTCTTGACTATTCTGCTAAATCCAGCAGCTATGACTCCGCTAGTTTCACTCCATTTTCGCTCTTTGCCAGCAGCTGCGACTCCGCTATTCTCGACCATTCCGCTAAATCCAGTAGCTGCGACTCCGCTATTCTTGATCATTCTACTAAATCCAACAACTGTGACTCCACTAATTTCACTCCATTTTCGCTCTTTGCCAGCAGCTGCGACTCCGCTATTCTTGACCATTCCACTAAATCCAGTAGATGCTACTCCGCTATTCTTGATCATTCTACTAAATCCAGCAGCTGCGACTCTGCTATTTCGACTTCATTTTCGCTCTTTCCGTACAGCTGCGACTCCGCCATTCTTGCTTATTTTTATAAATCTAGCAGCTATGACTGCGCCAATCTGCCTGCTCTTCGAATGATGATGCCAATAATGATTCAATTAGGTGTCAGTTTTGTTTCTTGCTCCACAAGATCCAATCATGGTTTTCCACGAAGGAAACTTTTGGGTGTCTTGAGTAGCTGTCAGATCAGGTGACGATGGACACATCACTTCAGTACATGTGCATTCATACTTGTGAGGACAAAGTCCGGTTGTAATGATTGATTCACGGCTGAACTCATAAATGCAAAGGTATGGATCACATCTTTTACATGATTTGGCAGAAAAATAAATACGGTAATAACGATTATGTACTGTTGTAGCCCTCGATTAGCAAACCCATACTAATTAACCTCCAGGGAATATGTCAGGATCATGGTTATATTTATTTCCCATCACCTTACCCGATTTGCACCTGATACCCTGTTGTTGCAGCAACACCCCCCCCCCAAAAAATTTTTGCACATATGGGGCCCCTCCTTCTTATTTTTTTTTAAAGGCTGCCTTAAACGTTTTCTTTTTCAGCTTTTATCTTTGCTTTTAAACAGAGAGTCTCGCCATGAGAAACTCCAAGGCTGCCAGAAAATTTTTGACTCTCAAATAGAAGAGCTTTCAATGAAGTTTTTTTTTTGAAGTTACGGAGCAATTTGCTAAAACCTCGTAGTAGCAGAAGCCTCTCGCTTAAACGCCCGCAGAAGAACTTAGAAAATATCACCGAATAAACCGCGGGAGATCTCGGGCTAGCCTTCCGAAATGGCAGAGGCTTATCTCATAAACCGCCCGTCTAAGCCTTCTGAAGTAAAAAACTTGGAAAATTTTCGATCGTTTGTTTCTGCGGAACAGTTCAAGTTCTCCTCCCGAAACGACTCTGCTCCCAAAACGGCGGAGCCCTTCACTCAAGCCTTCCGCAACCGCGGAAAGGTTCCGGTTTTCCTCCCGAAATGGCGGGACTCATTCGCCTTACTCTCTCGAAAAAGACTTAGATTTTTTTTTTTTCGATTGGAAAGCTGCGGAATCCATTGGGCAAAGCCTCCCGAAACGGCGGAGTCCTTCGCTCGAGGAGACTATGCCGCGGAAAGATTCCGGTTGTTCTTCCGAAACGACGGAAGTCTTTTACATAACTCTCCCGAAAAAGACTTAGAACATTTTTGACCGTTCGTGGAGAGATTGGAGTTTTCATTCCGAAACGGCGGGAACAATTCGTGAAACCCTTCCGAAACTCGGAAAAGAACTTCGAAGCTTTATTGAAAATTTGCGGAAAACCCTCCGAAACAGCGGAAGAACTTGGGAAAGATGCCCGAAAAAGTCGGATTGGTTTGTTAAAATCGCGGAAGGTTTTGATGAAATCCTCCCGAAA
The DNA here is from genome assembly GCA_027924585.1 of Larix kaempferi. NCBI lineage: Eukaryota > Viridiplantae > Streptophyta > Pinopsida > Pinales > Pinaceae > Larix > Larix kaempferi. Next base: position 3,550,487 of record BSBM01000851.1, on the reverse strand, counting down.
TGGCGAAAAATTTCAGCAAGGTGGCTCGAAGCGTCGGAAGTCGTTCACATAAGCGTTTCGAAAAAGAGACTTAGAAAACTTCGAAAAACCTGCGGAAGCCTTCGGATTTTCCTCCCGAAACGGCGGAAGCCATTCACAAAAGCTTTCCGAAAATACCGGGAGCATTCGCCATATCGTCCCGAAACCCCGCGAGACTTAGAAACTTTTGGATTGGCGGAAGCCCTTCGCAAATAGTTCCCGAAACGGCGGAAGCCTTGGCGTTATACGTCCGCAACGCGGGTCTCTTTTGCGGAAGGTTTCGAGTTTCCCTTCGCAAATAGCTCCCGAAACGGCGGAAGGCTTGGATTTTCCCTTCCGCAACGCGTCCCGAAATAGCGAAAACTTCCCCTCCATCCTTCCGCAACGGTGGGTGTGACTCCCAAGGCGGTCCCGCGAATGACGGTCGCACGGAAGTCGAGACCTTTTGACGTGACCGCTACGGGCGACGAATTTAAGCCGCGTTTTAATCGCGCCACGCACCAAATTGAATGCTCGCACGTGCCGGTTCGGTTTAAATAGGCGGTGGGGGTACGAGCCAACGCATTGTTAATTTTCCAATCTGGACGATTTGTTGGACGCCGCGCGAACCGCTCCAGCTCGGATTGCTCAACCACGCTCACGGCCACCTCAGTTAGCGTTGTTCGTCGGTGCCAGGTAGGATCTCAACTGTAAATATGTCCCCCTACGCGTCGTTTTTGCTATTGGGTTAGATTTCTTTTGAAATGATGGGCATTGGTGGGGTTTTGACAAGCAAAACGCCCGTCACGGGCGATTTTTCCCGTCAAATACGGTCGAATCGGGTTCTTCTCGTCTATAAAGTAGAAACTGGATGAAATTGGTGGGTAGACGGTTAAACGTGTTCCATTTTTTTTGTTCTCCCGGGCCGCGTGCCTCGTCATCTAGGGAAAATGATGAAGCCCCATGGACGTTGCATGTCCCCGGCTGAAAGATTGAGCCATAAAATCCCGGGCCTCATCGAAAAATTCGGTTCTAACGTAAACTCTGCCCATTTTAAGTCTTAGGACCGGCGCCATGGCCCCTGTTCAAACCCCGTGAGCACTTAAGTTACGCCAGCTAGGACCCAAAACTATAGCCACCCGAACCTTTTTCGTTCGTGGGTCTCCGGCGCCATCACCCTCGCTCGAACTAAAAATTCCCATAGAATACTTCGGCCAGTGCCATAAATTTAGCGTTCGGAGCCCTCGCTGGGTCGTAACTATGGAAATGGCTTCCAGTTCCGTCGCAGTGTTTCTCCAACCCGAGTCTCCCCGCCATTAGCCTTTCCAGCCGCAGTGATAGCGAAAGACACCTTCTTCCCCAGGGCTGAACCGAAAGCCCATTACTTCTGCGACTCGCCTATCGAGCCGAAAACGAAATGCGTCCGCGACATAGCCTATCCCCTCAGAAGCATCCCAAACCCATTCTTTTAAGAGATTCAAATGCTTCAAGTTATGTTTCATGTTGAAGTCATGTTTTGCTTCCTAAATATACAACTTCATTGTACTTATCTTATTTGATATATTATTAAAACAATGATGCTCTCTGTTAAAACCTCACAGCATGTTGCTCAAAATCATGATGAATTGTATATGGGTGCTATCAGGGATAAGTCAAGATGCCGAAAACCAGTAAGAAGAAGGCGAAGATGATAGAAAAGAAACTTGCCCCTCTTAAAAATGAAACTTCACTCCAAGACACTAGGTGCACCACTGGTGTCCCTCCAGAAATCAGATGGGGTGACATCTACAGGATGATCCGGGACCAAGAAATCCCAGATATGTTGCTAGAGGAAGCACCAATCTATCTCAATATCAGAGCCTCAGGCATAAATAGAGCCGCTACTCGCCCTAAGTTGTTCCCCTGTGCTGAAGTGATCGGATGGATACTCCAACATGCCGATGCTGAAGGAAGAGTGATAAATGATAGCAGGAAAGTGGCTATCGCCTCATTTCAACCCGCATATCTTGCGGCAGCCTACAGATTTCCCCGTGTCCAACAAGCTCTGACTGATGAATGGTTAAGCCAGATGAACAACATCGAGATGGCCAAGAAGCTACTGATGGCAGGGAAGCATTTGAGAAAGAAAGGAAGTGATGAATATGACGTACAGAACCTGAGAGCCCCTTTCAGATTGATCGCTTTAATGCTGTGCAGAATCTTTGGCATGCCCGATGGCACGGTGTATAAAATCCAATGGATCCCTATCATCCATTACGTGGCATTCAATGGAACTGTGTTTGACTGGGCCACTATCCTGTCAGATAGTCTGGCCTCGATGATAGTTGCTGCCAAGCCGGGACTAGCCTTGAAGAAGGCCGAATTCTTCATGTCTTCATATCTGATAGATTGTATTTTGGCCAAGATAGAGTTCCCCAAATTGGGTTGTACATGGGATAGGGCCACCACCCCGGTTTACATCGCATTCAAGATGTTATGGGCTCAGAATTACAAGCCCAGCTACAAACTAATCTGTGACGGGTTCATCATGCCCCTATACGAGAAAATGTTCAAAGAAGAACCTAACTGGCTATCAGAGAATGCTTTGGAATTCCTTGAGGATTATGGGGACTTTTAATTTTCGGAGCAAGGTACCTACCTGAGAATGTTTGGAGGGACTAAGCCCCCATACATCTTGCCACAGTATGCCACAGACTATGTGGTGCACAAAGAAGCAGTAAGACAACTCTTCTTGGATGGGATTGGAGCAATGCTCCACAAGCAGCAAAAGGCTTCCTTTCCCCCCCTACCTTTCTGCATAGGTGCTTACAAGTTTTCAGGGGTTGCCTCAGCTGAGGAGTTTGTTCAAGAGTTGAAGGCCTTCCACTTCGGTGAGGTTATCTTCCACATGAACGACATAAAGGGTAAAGTGGCCGAGCATTGCAAGGATATCTATTCCCACTTCGAGTACTCCCACTATCCTGATGCCGAGGAAGAGGCATTCAGAGGAATCAGCAACATAGCCGAGCTACGGATCTGTCGCCAAGGCACTGGAGCAAGCTCTAGCTCAACCAAGGCCCAGAAGACCAGCCAGCAAAAGGAGAAAGAAGCTGAGGATGCCCGAGCTCAGGAAGAGCTCAAATTAAGAGAGGAAGCAAGGTTACAGCGGGAAGCTGAGTAAGCAAGAAAGCAGCAAGAAGCTGAAAATGAAAGACTGCGGAAAGAGGCTGAAGAAGCCCAAAAGCAGAAAGAGGCTGAAGCTGAGCAGGATGAAGCAGAAAAGAGGGCGGAAGAAGAATTGAAGACAAGGGAAGATGCCAAGGCAGGTGGATCCGGTATACAGGACATGGAAATAGACACCTCTCAAGCAGGGGGCTCTGGTGCCCAAAATAAAGGAGGAGACCCTGCTCAGGACGTCCGGACCCCACCAGAAGAAGAAGACATAGACATCATAAACCGACCAATTGTCCCGTACACTCCATCGGGAAAGCGTACGGTGTCCAAGTGGAATGAGTTTGTCTATGACAAGAAAAGAAAAGCAATGGTCCTCAAATCAGAAGAGAGGATCAAAAGTCCCTTTCATGAAGACATCGTTACCCACCGGGAGGTCACTATCATGCAGAATACGGATCAAGATCCCTTTGCTATGGCGACCGCAGCTGTAGCAACAGCAAAAGCATCCCTGGCCAATGTAGGCGTGATGGTAAGAGATAGTGAATTGACAAGGAAGAAAGCTCGTACGCTACAACAAACTGTGGCTAATGAGCAAGCCCAAAGAGACCTGGCAGTGAACAAGTATAATTGCTTGTACGCCGAACATAAGGAGCTGTCAAACAAGTACCGCCAGCTGGAGGAGGAAAAGGACCAGTTAACACTCCAAATAATGATTGTAGAAGCGGAGAAGAATGGAGCAGAAGAAAAGGCTTCTCAGCTAGAAGCAGACAAGCAGACATTAGCTGAGCAGTTAGAGCAGGCTGAGAGCAAAACGATGGACATGTCTCCCTTCCATGAGCTATCCTGTAGCATCCTGAAGCAAATAAATGACACGTAGGAGCTAATCATTGACGAGGTTTGCAAGCTCAAGGCCATGATAGTCAGATTAAAAGAAATTAATGCGGAAGCCCATAGGCTCAAAGCTAAGAATACCTGTGTCAAGGCAAATGTCATAAGTCAGATGGCATGGAGAGAAGGAAAAGGGGGTTTTCCCCCGCATCTTCCTCTTAAGGCTGTGGACGATTTTAATGAAGATATAGCCTTGCTGGAGTTTGGCAGGAACTGTGCCAATAAGCTGATAACCAGTGTGCAGAGAACAACGGATAAAATTAACAGTCTATACCAAAATCTCAAAGGAGTCCATGACAAATGCACATTGAGTTTCCCTCAGACCCTAGAAGACTTCCTGGAAAAGGAAGAGCGGTTGTCTTAGCTAAAGGAAGAGCTAGGCGTCCAAATGGAGTATGTGAAAAGGATTGATATCCTGGCTGTGGATGACCTCCAGCATTATATCGGTTCATCATCACTTCACAACCATCTGCTAAAGGAAGTGCATCAAGCTGCAGTAGCAGAAGTTCAAAGCATTAAAACAGAGCTCGGGAAGAATGTGACTTCTCAGAAAATCTTGTTTCCTGCTGCAGCAAACATAATCATAAGGGACACAGGTGTGTGGTACAGCTACATAGCAAAGGAGGACAGGAAAGCTGCAGCAGCAGCAGGAGCATCAGTAGATCCAGGATCCTCTCTCCCAGCAGCCTCCCTCCCAGCAGCCGCTTCCCCAGCCATGGCAGAAAGTCTGGCCACTTCAATTCCCCCTTCCCAATTAGAAGCAGCATCAGCAGGGGATTCGAGGGCCTCCTCCCAAGCAGCATCAGTAACAATTAACTTGGGCGACCCTCTGCCAGCAGAAGCTCACACACAGGAATAAAGTAGACTGAATTCAGTTGGGCAACTCTCTTCAGCCAAACACGTGCCCAGCAGGGAAAGCTTTGGTGTTGGCCAATTTTCTGCTATGTATATTTTGAATGTGTAAGGCGTAAGCCATGGGACAGCTGTCCCTATTTCTGTCAGAACAATTTTGTAAAAGAAGTGATCATTTTTGGTAGTTGATTATAGAGGAAATTCCTGTCAATGACAGGTGGAGGATGCTAGGTGTCAGCCCAAAGGCAGATTTGTAGATATAAATAGAAGCTAGGAAAGAAGAGCGAGGACTTTTGGCAGGGAATGAAATTTTGGAAAACGATATGAGCTATCTTGTATCGGGTCTGTAAAATTGATTTTTCTAATAGAAGCCACGGGAGATGGACGTTTTTCCTGGGATGTTAGACTGCTGTATGTTGGACTATTCTAATGACTGTTGTTCTGTAATGTGAGATCATTCTTATCATGTGAACTATTTCTTTGTATTAATGAATTTACTCATCCCTGTGCATGCGTTTTTTCTCTATTCTGTGAACAATGAATGCGTTTCATATTAAGTCAGGAGCTACCTGCTGATATATTTACCATTGCTGTAGAATTCGCTTTTAGATTAAAATGGCTAACTGTTCTTTCTTTAATATAATTTGTATGGCCCATTGTTCACGCCTTTAATTTGCTCCTTGCAGGGATCTTTAAAATTAATTTTAGTCTGTTACATTTAGATCTGTTCCTGCACTCTTGCTATTTAGATTAGATATTTTTGATTCTTTTTTCCATTTTATGAGGAATAGATGCGTTTCATGTTGAATTAGAAGCTATCTTCTAAAGATCTTTATCGTGCTGTAGCTTAAATTGTGAGAATTAACATCTATCTGTTCTTTCATTACGTTATTTGTTACAAATTATTGCTCATCCCTTAAGCGTGTCCCCTGCAAGGATAGATAGATTTGCTCAGATTCCTAGACTTAGATCTATTTTAGTTGCATCTAGATCGTAAAATTTAGGCACTTGCATCTCATTTAAAAGACATAAAACCCAAAAGAAAGGTGGATCGGGCCATAACCGGTAGAATCGGATTTAAACTCCAAACCAACGGTTGCCGGAACCGCTAACCGGACGGATTCCCTACACCAAACGGGAGATAGTCTAATTGGGACCATCTCTCGGGGAGAATCCCTTTCTGATTGATGTTACGATATCCGAGGCATCAACATACCCCAATTCTGCCAACTTCCTCGTTTCAATGGAATGTTCATAGTTGCGCTGACTTGCATAAAAACCTGATTTTGAAACCCAACGATCCCTTGCATGTTCGTAAAACTTCAACTTCCACGTCTAGACTGGTAAATTGCTGTATTCATTTTGAATTGTGAGGAAAGGTCAATATGGGAAACCCAGTCTGGCATGAGCCAGTAAATACAGAAGCTGTACGTGCCAATGCAGAAGTTCTTAACATTTTCACAGCAACAGGTTGGATGAAATACTTTGAACGGTTGAACGGTTTCCACACAGAAACCGCATTGCAATTTTCCATCAACCTGATTGATACTCACTCTGAGGTCAAGGGACTGCATGTGGATGTTACAGAATAAATCATAGTAGAGGTTACTAGCTTACCCCAAGTCGGGAAGAAGTTGTTTGGACGGAAGGCACATAATGCAAATGTTGTGAGAGAATTTTTGGTAGTTGGAGAGTAGGTTAGTCCAAAGCGCCATGGGTTGGAACTGGCATCTTTACCACCACCCTGGAATCAAGTGTCAATGTTTGTGAAAATATACATCTCTTATGAAGGTAGGTACCAAATTGCTTCCTTCTCTGAACTTCCCTTGTTGTCTCATTTATGCCATGGTAATCTGGCTGGAGATGGGCCAATTATAGAACCTATATTAGAAATGGAGGGTGTTGGTGAATATAATGAGGACCAGCGTTCCTCAAATCCAGTTGGGGGGAAGGCTGGAGCATTAGGAAACCAGACTAATGACGGTTAGGAGGTAAATATAGGAAAAGAAACATCAGTAAAAAAACCTGTTGCTGAGGAAATTATGATGGAAGCCATGGTACAGGAGGCAGTGATATCAAAAGCTGTAACTGCAGAAGAAAATACTCAGGTGGATGAAGCTGAAACTGGAGCAGTTGTTGAAGAAACGACTAGTAGAAGCTGCAACTGGATAAGTAGGAATTCAGGAGGAAGGATATCAGATAGGAATAGCAGGAGAAGGGACTGTGGAAATTTTGGAGGTTGTGTCCTCCCATGAGATAAGGGGGACCATTATTGAAGAAGAGAAGACCAAGGAAAATACCCCTATGTCAAAGAAACGAAGAGGAAGCTCATGAAACAAGGGTCAGACATCCATTGCAGCAAAGAAAAGAAGAACCAGAGTTGTCACAGATCCAGTAGCAGTAAGAAGTGAAGAACACCCAGTGGGAATGGCGAGGAAAAGAAGGACTCGGTCGATCGTAACAACAACAACAGCACAAGCAACGGGGACAGCAGAAGAAACAATGATAGTTGATGCAATTGGGGATAATAATGAAGCACCCTCAGCATAGACAGCAGAAGCAGTCAGAGCAAATACTGAGTCACCTATGGTAGAGAAAGCACCTGTAATAGGGGTAGAGATAGAAATTCTCATTTTGAACACCAAGTCATCTGCTACTATGCAGGAACCTTCCATAGAAGAACCTTAAATCGAAAATCTCCTGCATGAAAATGAATTATTAAAGGAGGATGTACAAACATTGTGAAATGAGCTGGAAAGATGGAAGGGAGTAGTTGGAAAACAAGCAGAGAAGAATTTGAACACATTAGTAAATGCTGCAAACTTATTAGAAAATTCATCTTTTGCATTTGAAAATGAGGAGCAAGGAGAGACTGTTTGTCTAGAGTGTGGAGATATATTTTTTGCAGCAGGACACAGAGTTGTGGTGTTGGGAGTTGTATCACAAAGGCATGCACAGATAGAGGAGGTGGAAGAAAGAATGAAAAAAATAGAATTGATGGGGGAAAATGAGCCAAGAATTGAAGAGATTCCTGATTCGAACTTAGGAGATGAAACAGTGCAGTCCCAACCATTAGGGGATACTGAACTTCTTCAGTCCCATCCATCATGGGATACTGAACTTCTTCAGTCCCATCCATCAGGGGATACTGAACTTCTTCAGGACCAGTCTCATCAGTTAGAGGGATTTGATATAACCCAGAAACAATCTCAGCAGTTCAAAGAAATTAAAGAATAGGGGACTGCTACACAAGAACTAGTACCCTTGAAAACATATAGTGAGGTTGCGACTCATACAATAACATTTGATATCAAGGACCAAGAAGAGAACACTGTTACACAAGAACCAATGTTTTCAAAATCATTTGCTGAATTTGCAACACAAACAGAGATGGCTAAGGTTGAAATGGAAAGGAAGGATGCTGTCACACAAGAACCAGCAGTCCTAAGAATATTTGCTGAGACTGTAACACATACTGAAGGGGCTGAGGTTGTTATGGAAATAAAGGATGTTGTTACACAAGAACCAGCATCCCCAAAATCCATGGCTGAGACTGCATTACAGGCACAGACCACTGCAACTCCAATGTTGGATGAAACTATTACAGTGCCAAAGCAAAACGAGGGAGTCATTTATCTGGACTCTAATGATGAGAAGGAGGTGGAGAACAGAAGATTTCAATGGTTAGAGAAGAAGATTCTTTGGCTAAATCTCGGTTGGATAAATGGCACAAATGGATTGATCAGTTCAGGACAGGTATGATCTCTCTTCAAGAACATAGAAATGTCATTAGGGGGTTGAGAGAAAAATGGGATGAGGAGTTATTCTTCCAAAAACTTCGATGGGAGAAAATTCAAGAAGAATTGGAAGGATTGAAGAAACTGAAGTCCTTGCAACAAGAAAAAGATAAAATGTATACTATTTCCCTAGAATTATTGAGTTGCAGGGCTCCATCCCCCTCTTACCCTGTCTTCTTCCATGAACAGACAACTTTATTTCAATTAAGGGCTCTGAAGGAAGGGAGATCATTTGATTTGGCAACAACTACCCAGTTTTTAGATACTTTTTCTGAAAAGTGATTTTGAGGATCAGCATTTGTTATGCGAATTATATTTCCATGATAGGGCTTGTTATTTTGACTCTCCAGCCAATCCATTTCCTTGTTTGGGGGATTTTCAGCTAAGGGCATTTTCCTCTTTTGTCATTAACCATGTAAGATGGTGAGATGATTTCAAGACCATCCTCAAGAATGAGGAGAATTCTACTCTCTGGATTAGGGGTGAACCTCAGGACCCAAAAGGACTCATAAAAAAACCATGTTGGATCTCTCAAGGTTCCTACAATTTCCCAATACTTTGAAATTTTGAGAGATAAACTCCTCACCACATGTGTCCTGATGATTCTCAATATGCAACAGGATCCTCTAGAGGGCAGTGAATACAGATGGATCTATTCTTCTTCGTCTTTAAAGGAAGGGGACCCCTACTTCTTTGAGAATTTCATACAAGATTTGACAAGGGTTCCTAAATGTGTGCAATGCATGAAGAAATGTGGACACTGGTGGATTGGGTTAAGATTCAGGTTCCCTCTCGTATGACTGCCTATGAGTCCTTATAGAAACAACTATGCTTTGACTGAAGAAGAAGAGAAGCTATGTTGGGAGAAATGGACAGGTTGTTTTGGGTTTGTGCCTCAAGAGGAAACACCAGAATTTGCCTACAATATTACAAATCTCCACAAATTCAACTCAGACTCAGATTCGGACTAGTAGAGGTTGTTGCATGAGGACATGCAATCAGATAGTTGGGGGGAGATGTTGGGTCTAGGAAATGACCCTTTTTGGCCATCCTTATTACATCATTTTTCCCTAATTACATCCTATTTTCATAAGCTATATCCATGTCTTTTCTCCAGTTTGACCAATAATGTTGATAGGTATAATTTGTTATTACTTTATTTGTTTTATGCCTAAGATTGTTAAAGATTCTAGATCCTAGTCCTTGGTTTATGCTAATCTGTGTGATCTCATTTAGTCAAGGTCTAAAGCACAGGAGTATCAGCCAAGTGCCGCCAGCTGTTACTCTCCAAAGCCCAATTCCTCATAACTCCAAGGGACAACACATTCCTCACGAGAATTTGTGACAGGCCTCCACTGAAACAAAACCTAGCTGCAACAGACATATCGCATTCCATCTTGCTAAATACGTTGATCCATTGATTACTGGAGTAACAACTCCTTCATGAGTAACAGCCTTGTTTAATATGGTTGTAACAGTTAGCTATAACTCCGCAACTTGAAGATCATTGATCTTCATTGCTACACGATTTTAGTGGATCGTGATCTGTACTTTCAAATGTATAAATATGAGAAGGCTCATTTAGCCTAGGGTTGGACAATTACCATTTTGTATAAGCTGTAACACAGCACTGAGACTATAAATTCCATCATTAATATGAGATCAGAGTTCTTCATTTATGTGTCTTGATTTGTTGTGATTCTCAGCATCTTTGTTAGAAGGCCAGGGCCCACCTTCTCACAGAGATAGCCGGTTTAGGTAGGTAGGTTAATTTAGCTTTCTTTCTATGTGTGGTGTGGAATTATTGTAGATGTTACTGTTAGTTGCAACAGAGGTTAGATTTCCTTCTGGTAGTACGATTGCATCTTGAATAGCTGTAACAGAGTGGTGTGATAGTCGTCTGTGTAGGTTAATTCATTTTAATGCATGTGTGTTCGAATCAGCTATAACAGCCAAGCTCAATCCCGATATCTTCCAATTGTCTATGCTTTCTAGGATTTCCAGTAATTAATCAGTTAGGGTTCAAGCTTATGATTAGATTCTGGTTGTTGTTGTATCTTCAATTGGTTTATTAGAATAGGCAGATTATGATTGAGTAACAGTAGCTACTAGATGGATCATTTTGGTAAAGATTGAATATTGTAGTTTGATAATTATAAGATTTAACTTCTTGCAAAAGTAATATAGTTTATTTCTATTTCTAAATTTATAACTGCTAGGTTGATCTCTGTAGGAAGGTAGCTGCAATTGAATTCCTAGGTGTGTGAATTAGGTTAGTTCTTTTATGGGATGAGTTTGGTTGGATAGACTGGTAGGATTATTATCTCCATTAGTTAATCAACTGCTTGACATGTTTATGAACAGATTATGCTTATTGCCATTGAAATAAAAGACCTCCTTGTGTTTGACAATTTATATTGACCATCCTGTGTGTTAGCTTTAATTAATTGACATATAGGGTGACCAACAAGTACCCTCTACAAGTATGTCCCATGATATCATGATTGGAAGAAGAGACTATGGTTATTCTGATAGCCATATGTAGGGAAGGGTTTCACATTCCATAGTCAAAGATCAACTTTTTGTGGGAGAGAGAATGGACAAATTTGAAGCTTCATTAGATTCAGTGGTTTCACACTTCATGAGAATTATTGGATCCTCTTCCAGAAGATCCCCCAAGAATTTTGATCCTAAAACAACCAAGGAAGAAGCTTCATTATTTTGCTTGGGGAAGCAAGACCCAAAATCCAATCATGAGGTTGACAGAATGGGATCAAAATCTACTACAAGCTTCTATGTTGAGGATTTCAAGATCACCTCAGAGGAGATTGGTAAGCTTAATGATGGTGAGTCACATTTTAAATCAGATCCAAAAGAAGAACATAAATGAGATCCAAAGTCACCACATGAGCTTCATAGTGAAGCAGAAGATGTCCACACATTAGTTGGATGTGAACCTGAAGAATTGGTGGCAGAAAAAGGCACCATAGCTCGACAATTTGAAGGGAGAAGGATTATGTAAAGGTATGGACCACAATCATATTTTTGTACCCATTTGTGTCATAATAATGTTGCATCCACATCAATGGATAACTATTGGATAAGGGATTCCCTGGATGCTGAGTCTCAGAACCTTAGTGATTAGGGTGAATGGAATGACAAGGCTCAATCACTAGAAGGGTGTTTGCAGGATATCCACATGGTTGGAAGAGCACCTACTGAGGAATGTTTTAAGTATGAGGAAGAATCTAATAATGTGTACTCTCATGTATACGTGGGATACATGGAGGTCCCCATTGATGAAGGTGATGTGGGTGCAAGATCCATGGATAAAGAAGAAGGCCTTGCAGCAACAAAAACTGAAAATGTGGAATTGGTGGAAGGCCAAACCACCAACATACCATCACAAGGAGGATAAAACATAACAAACGAGATTTTTTTAATTCTGATTTTTATATGCCTATGTGTCATCATGATGGGGCAGCCACTTCAGAGGAGAACATGGGCTTGGTTGAAACCCCAGGGGTTGAGACTCCTTAATTGGGGAGGGCTGAAAATTGGAGAGAGATCCTTACTGGTGCACCAAAGATAAATGAGCACCCCAGTTGCAACCAAATATTTGATATTCATGGTCTGAAATATCAATATCATGCAATCCCAAAATATGGATCAGTTTTCATAACTTCAACAGAATCAACTGAATTTGATCCTAGGAAGCTAGAAGAAGGGAAGGTTCATTTGCTAGAACCTCATTTCCTTGAAGGGACACTGAAGATGAATGAACGCAAAATACAAGAAGCGCTTCAAACCCTCACTAACACCCATGCCTTAATGAATAATATTTGTTGGAAGTTGGGGGAGAAATCTTCCATGAGAGACACGGAAGAATCTCAGAAAGCCATGACAAGCATAAAAGGTAAATTCTTGAACTTGCTTTATGATAGAGATAGTTTGTTGGAGCTTGTAGAATTGTTTCATGGTGCACCCTTGGATAATGATGAAGAGATCAGAAAGCTAAATGATGAATTGATGGCCACCCAAGATTCTTTTAGAAGCACTGAAAGTTCCCTCCAAGAATCCAAGATAGAAAGATTGCAGCTTCATGAAAAGTTCCAAAGGCCCCCTACCCTCCTACACACTATTCAATCGACTTCATTTGGTTGAAAGAATTCTTGATCATAGGGAGGAACCTAATGATATGGTGGATCATGAGGATCATTCATTTTTATATATGCTTGAAGAGTGTGCTAAAAATTTTGATGAGAATGTTGGCAGGCGGTTTGGATGAGTCAGCATCGCGGATGCTGCACAAGGCCGAAGATATTGCTGAAGGAGGAAAGCAGTGCACAAGATGTTTAGTTTATGTAGTGTTGGGTCATTTGGACGGCATTATGTGGGTTTTGGGTCATTTGGACCACACTATCAGGGTTTTCGAGTCATCTTTTTGTAGAGTTTGTTAAGAAGTAGTTAGGTGGTTGCCTAAGTGGATCGTAAATGTAAAGGTGCGAGCCTATAAATAGACATATGATTGTAAGTGTTGATATACCGAGTTGGAGATCCATGAACTAATGAATTGAAGAGATAATTAGCACGGATGATTTTGCTTGTTTGTTGAGCTAGGTATGTGACAGAGGAATTATTATTGTTCATATGGGTTGTTGCCAAGGTTAATATCATATGATGTTGAGCAGAATTACCGTGTCTTTCCTGTTCCCTTGTGATGAATGCATTATGTGATATGAATCTGTGAATGATGTGATGTTTCCTTGTTGCGATTAATGTTTTACTGTTATATCTGTTGCGCAATTATGGTTCGGTCAATGATGCGATCTATTCAATGATGTTGCGATTATGTATAAATTCCTGAGTTGAATGCTTAGATCTAATTCTAAATGTCTCAATAAGTTGATTAGTTGATGCGCAAAGTCCTCCTTCATTGCGTGGAAACTTGTTTCTGTCAACTCTCCCTCTAACATCTCGAGTGAGACCTCATCTGCTCTGCAGGTGTTGTTGGACAGGGTAAAACCTGTATGGGTTGGTGCTCGAGGAGATCATGGTGGTTTGGGTGTCGATAGTGTGAGGAACCCATGTCGACTGGGTTTGTGTCAATAAATGGTTTTGTTTCCAGGACCATAGCGTGAAGTGATACGAGGACATGTTGTGGCATCCAACAAAACCAAAATTCAAGATTGGTTCGACCTAAAGTTGCAGGAATTTGTTGAGAAAGAGAACCAGAACCCTGGGTTGATGATAGACTGGTGGTTGGCAGGGAATATACATGACGGTCCGCACGAATATTTTTTGTGCAAATTCCCAATCATATTCTATGAATAGTTAGTGAAATTGACCTTTCAGAAGTGAAATTTCCAGGGTGGTGATTCGACATCTTGGGCCCCAGCATTGATCCAGGAGCTACAAGATGTCATGGGTTGTCGAAGTTATTGGCTTGGTTTTGCAACCAAGCTTAGTGCAATGGGCACCTGCTAACTAGTAGCAGCAGTTTCAATAGAAATAAACAACAAGCTAATCTAAACTAAATTAATCATGGATCTATGCAAGAAAGATAAGCAAATAATGGAAATATTATGAAAAACAAAGAATGATTAACAATATGTAAAAAAGATTCTTGTATTGAAAGTGGGGCAAGCAAGTGCTTGCAATAATAATACCTCCAAAAGGTGAAGATAGTTGAGTAGCTCCAAGGATGAGCAGCTCCAAGCTCCAATGATCTCTTCTCCAAGGTTGCTTACAATGGCCAAAAGCTCATGGGAGATTTTGGCAGCATGAGGATAGGATAATGGATGGATGGAAAGTGAGGAGCCCCTACCACCTTTTTATACTTTTTGGTGGTGGGGAATACCATTTATGGTTTTGGGGAAACCAGTGGTATTGACCAACATGGTTTAGGTACCTTTTCCCTCCTTTTTCCTTTTTTGAATATTTTGAGTGGAAAAAGGGGTGTATTAAGGTCTTTTGGTGACCTTTTGATGGTTTTAAAGGCTCTGATGGTGAAAAAGTGGACAAATGGGTCATGTGAATAAGGAAATGAGCTAGTGAGCACTTTTTGGGTGTTAACAGATTGCCCCCTGATGTGTGAGGGCAGGAGCTCATCGTATGGCCGATAGACATCATAGTTCTTTTGTCCTTTTTCTGGGGTTTGGGGAAGAGAAGAGACCGGTTGGAGACTGGAGCCACGGCCCTTGGAAGCTGCAAAAACAAAAAATATTACATGGCTTCAATATGAATGAGGTATAATCTTTGATAATGGACGAGGCGGGCATTCCCATGCTTGTATCAAGATATAAAACAAAAATAACAATGGGGTCCAAAATATGGGGACCTGAAAGATACATGGCCTCAAATAATGGATGAGGAAGAATCTCAATATGTGGACAAGGCGGGCATTCCCATGCTCGTATCTAGAAATATAAAAATTAACTGTAAGGCCCGAAAAGGGGGACCTTTAAGATACATAGAGAACCACTGTGACATCATAAGGGTCCAGAGGGGACACAAATCTGGGATTTACTGCTGGGCTAACCATGTCTGAGCGGAAGAACTGATATACTGAAATAACACCAGTGCTGCTGAGTGTAGGCCCAGAGGAACTGATGAGCTACTGGCTCAATGGTACACTGAACTGAAACTGAACTGGGTACTCGAGGAAGCATATAATGGAATGGATTCCGAATATTATCGCCATGCGCAACCCGGATATAATGTAACTAGTTGTTTCCATAGGCAGACTCTCAAATGTGTTAGAGTCAGGGGAAATCCGGGGTCTTCGACCAATAACTGAAGGGATATAAACCCTACGCGATTCTCAACGATGTGATCAAGGTGTTGAAGTCAAGCATGTGAGAAACAACCACTCGGAGAAGCACTGATGGCTCTTCTCAAAGTGGTCTGTAGGCACTCACCCTAAATGGTGATGAGTCCAAGACGTAGGGACCTGTGGGTCTATCCTCTGGAATAGAGGGATTGTCGTCGACAGAGGGAGACCTGCAACTAGTAAGGCAATGATGTTTCCTTAATAGGAGCACAAGGTGGTGAACCGAAGTGTTAAAGTACTGATGGTAGGACTGACATACCTGTGGGGAAGGGAAGTAACTGGGTCATGAAGTGGGTAGACTCAAACTTCCTTTGTTCAGAGCATGATGACATGGTTGACCTGGCAGCATAGGGAACTGACTTGTAGGTGTGGGGATCATTGCTTTTAGGGACTGAATATATGTATTGACTCTAGGGGGTCAAGCTAATGGGTGCTGTCGAGGGATTCTCAGGGTGACATACTGCAAAATACTCTGAACAAAGGCGACCAAAATGGGGAAGCTGCAATTGAGTGGATGTGATCTATTGTGGCACCGAGGAGCACCATTGGTTCCTTCTTCGTAGTTTTAATGAGCTCCAAGAAGGGATAAAAGTGTGCTCTGAAATGGTACTGTCCTGTGGGTTTTATGAGCCCAGGACTATTCATGCTCATAGGTGCTTTCATTTTTAAGGAGTCTGAAAACGATAAGAAGACTCTGCTATGGTTGTGAGTACCGCCCTGTTGGTGTTTACGAGGCCAGGATGGTGATTGCTCGAGGTTGATTTCATGTTTAGAGAGTCTGAAAGCGGTAAGTGGACTCCATTGGTGTTCTTTTTTGTAAGTTAGTCTCCAAGGCCCGAAAAAGCATAAAATGATGCAAATGGAGAACTCTTCCAGCCGATGTGACTAGAGTATTCCTTTTTCGTAATTAGTCTATAAGGTCCGGAAAAGGGGTAAACTTATACTAGGTAGACGCCCTTTCAAATACGTTTAGCGATCATGAAAGGAAGCAAGGTTGCTCGACGATCTTTTCATTGTTTTAGGAGTCAGAAAAGAGCTTAACAGAAACTCCCTAAGTGCCTTTTTCGTAAAAGGGATTGCTCGGCCCGAAAAAGGGGTAAAACTATACCGAACAAAAAGGAATTGATGAGAGCGAGAAAAGGTCTCAAGAATCATCATGAGTGCGGAAAACTGGATCCGGTGACATAAAGATTGTCAAAAATGGAGAACGACCGATGTGGCACGCAAACCGAGGCAACGAGGGGGCATGGAAAAAATGCCCAAAAAATCTGGAGGTGAGAGTGAGAAATGATCTCAAGCATCATCATGAGCACGAAAAACTGAATCCGGCAATATAAAACACGTCAAAAATGGAGAACGACCAATGTGGCACGCAAACCTAGGTGACGAGGGGGCATGGAAAAAATGCCCAGACAATCTGGAGGTGAGAGCGAGAAATGATCTCGAGCATCATCATGAGCGTGGAAAACTAAATCCGGTGATATAAGACATGTAAAAAATGGAGAACGGCCGATGTGGCACGCAAACCAAGGCCACAAGGGCGGGCAAAGAATGGTCAAAAAATGGATCCTGTGAAAACAGGGAAAGGAAAGAACTAGCATGAAGTTCTCGCTGTGTTGATTCCAATGGTACCAACGATTTGAAGAATGGACTTCGTATGATACCACAATGGTTGTTTGAAAAATGGTGGAATTTCTATAAATAGGGCGTGGGGCCCATATGACGTGTCATTGTTACGTGCGAGTTTGGCAGAGCGATCAGAGCTCTTTCTTGATTTTTGGGAGATTTGACCGTTGGTTTTCAATTCCGCGAGTTTCAAGTAACCCTATTCGCCTTAGCATTTTCAATTATGTCTTTTTTGGTTAGCGGTGGGCCCCCGAAGGCTGTGATATTCCATGTTGGCCTTCCAACGTGGAATATCGCGGGTTTCCAGTGTTTTCCCGCGATGGACATCACGGGTTTGAGGTTGACAGTCGTGATATTCATCGCGACTGTCAGTTTGGAACCCGCGATGTCCATCGCGAGTATTAGGGAGACAGTCGCGATGTTCATCGCGACTGTCTGGATCGTACCCGCGATGACCATCGCGGGTTCTGTTATGGAAAACACGATGGTCATTGCGGCTTTTGATGAAAAAGCCGCGATGATATTTTTTGAAATTTTTTTTCCTGGTGCTAAATTTTGGTTCTGTTTTTTGGCAGGATGTTGAGGAGACCATTGACGTCATGGCGAGAGAGGGAGATGGACAAGGATCTAATGGAGAGGATTCGGACTGATCAGGGGGTCCGACACGTTCTGGCTACGAGTGGACTCCTAAAGTTTGCTCAGATCCCACCGATCCCTTCAGTAGGGTCGCTACTGAACAAATTGGTGAGTTGGTGGGTTCGGGCAGAGGGTGCCTTTATTATTGGGGGTGAGAGGTTAGAGATCACCCTGACAGATGTGTATTTTCTGACAAGGTTGCCTCGCTTAGGGGAGGTGGGGGACCTTCTGCCGAGGATCCCAGTCGGTGTGGATATGGAGGACCTATTGTGCGCTGAGTCTGAAATCTTTGCGGGAGTGGGACATGCGAGCGGTTGGGGCATGTGTCTTGAGGGTGTTGGGTGATGCAGCGCCACATCGTTTGTCGGGGGGACAGGCGATGATGGTAGATTCTGTTATGAGGGGGACCTATTACGCATGGGGCCAAATGTTTTTGGCTGGTGTCTGGAGAGATCTGGACAAGGTCAGCCGAGAGGGAGGAGAGTTTTGTTATGCCTCTTTTCTGTGTTGTTTTTTCTTCGAGCGGGTACCGACCTTGCGGCCACGGGTACCGGTTCGAGATGGTCTAGTGAGCGAGCCGCACATGGTGCGGTGGGGGCAGATGATGCCTCGCGGTGGTGGTGGCATCCGCGGTTTCTTCTCGCAGGCGATGTACGAGCAGTGGGATCAGATGCCCTTGCTGATTGAGAACTACCCATATGCTGGTATGGACTATCGAGGCGATCCGGAGATGCCTCGAGCCCAGGGACAAGCCTGGGGTTTAGATGGTATGTTTCATGTTTTGTTCTCTACTATATCATGTGTTTTTAGGTTTATTGGTTATGATTATAGTTAGATATGTATATGATTGTTTACTTGCATTGTGCAGATGTTGGTCCTGTACCACCGGCTGACTATGTGGCTCGCAGGGGACGGGCGATGGTGGTTGCTCCACCTCCTGCGGCGGTACCGCCTCCACGTGGTGGAGGGTTTGGGGCTCGTGGTTGATGGGTTGGCCCTCGAGATGATGCTGTCGATGGTGTCTGAGAGACACTGGATATGATTCTAGCAAGGTTCCCAGAGGATGAGTGGAGAGACCTGGACCGGGACATCATGGAGCGTTGCTTCGATGCACCACGTGAGTGGCAATCGATTTTGTTGAGGACAGCACTGCTTGCGGCAAAGCACAGGGATGGTGGTCGGGCTGATCCGGCAGGGCCGGCGGAGAGGAGGATTTGTCTACGGGATGATCCAGTTGGGCCAACCGAGAGGAGAGTTCGGGCTCGCCATGATCCGACGGGGCCAGCCGAGGAGGCGGCAGAGGAGCCTGGGGACCGTGATGATTAGATCATATTGTATTTGCCCCCAAATGCTGATGAGCATATGGGGAAGCACATTTTTTGTACGGCTGATGTATTTTTGTATATTGGGTGTTGAGGGAACCTATGACATGTTGATTATCATGATTTATTTATATATATGTTTATATGTTTGGATATATAGGTTTGTATGCACGTGGATATACATTTTGTCTTTTTGTTTTCCCGTGGAGGCATTTTTGGTTTTCTGTATGCCCATGGAAACACATGTTATGCACGTGGATGCATCGTTTTGTGTACTATATGGTTTGATTGGTGTGCCAGTCAAGAATATTATTGGCCATATGGTCTGCTACACTGTTAAGATTCCTTGGGACATGTGTAAATGAAATGGATTCAAACTGTCGCATCATTAGTTTAGTGTGCAAGAATTTTCGGAAAAGATAGGGATTGCGTACCTGGTAATCATTGTTGAGCTGAGAAACCAGGAGCTGTGAGTCCAGGAAAACGTTAAGGTGACGGATGCTCATTTGGAGAGCTGCGGCCAGGAGACCTGTCACAGCATCGTATTCAGCTTGGTTGTTGGTGGCGGCACCTAAACAAACTCCGTCGGTGTGAACTAACTCATGTGAAGGGGAGTATATTACCCAAGCTGTGGAGGCGAGATTGGGGGACCAACGGCTTGCACCATTACCGAAACCGATGTAGTAGAGTGGAAGAGGATCCATATGTGGTCATGCAAAGAAAAGCAAATATTTAGGTTTTTTGAATTTTTTGTGAAAAAAGAAAGTAAGACTGTACAATAATGGACGATGGTGTCCATCAGATTTACTATGGGTAAAATCACTTAAGGTACAACCCGTTTCGTGGGTTGCATAGGGGGTTTCCTTCTGAATTGGTGAGAATGTATGCCCCCTTCCCGATGCAAGTGTGTACCTTGTAGGGGCCTTGCCACATGGACACAAACTTACCTTTTCCTGTTTTGTCATGAGCATGATCGTAGGAAAGGACAAGGTCTCCCTCAGAAAAAGTTCTTGGGTGGATGTGTTTGTCGTAACTTAGCTTCGATCGTTGCTTGGCTGCCTCCATGGTTTGGAGGGCTATGCGCCGATCTTCATTGGCCTACTCCAGGAGTAGTAAGCGTTGCTCAATTGGGGAAGTGTCCGGTAGGAGTTCCACGGCCATATGTAAGGCTGGAATCTGGCACTCGATGGGGAGGACGAATTCGACACCGTGAACTAAATGGAAAGGGGTAAAACCGGTGGTGGTTTTGGTTGACGTGTGGTAGGCCCATAGTGCCGGGAAGAGCATGTGGTGCCAATTTGATTTGTGGTTGTCTACAGTGCGTTGGAGGATGGTCTTCAAAATTTTGTTGATCACCTCGACTTGGCCGTTTCCTTGGGGATAGTAGGCGGAAGAGAAATGGTGTTCAAATTTCAATAAGGTTGATAATTCTCTCCAGATGGCATCTTCAAAGTGAGAGCCGTGGTCTGAGACCAGTTGCTTTGGCACTCCAAAACGAGTGATCACATGGTTGAAGAAAAACGGTGCTGCAGTGTCGGCCTTGCAATTGTACGTTGGCATGGCTTCCGCCCACTTGGTGAAATAATCTACGGCCACAATAATTTGTTTGTGACCGCCGGCTGATGTGGGGTTGCAATCAAGGAATTCGATGGCCCATTTGCAGAATGGTCCGACAGTGACGACTGGATGAAGGGGGTTGGGTGGTGTTCTTGCTTTGGGGGTAAAAAGTTGGCAGTTCTGACAATGTTTGACTGCGGTGATGCAATCAGTAAATAATGAGGGCCAAAAGTAACCTGCGCGGATGATCTTTTGGGCGGTGGCCATACCGGAGAAATGGCCTCCGCAAGCACCGCTATGGCAATCATTAAGGACTTGTTCTGCCTCGTCATGAGATAGACAGTGTCGTAAGATGGTATCGACGCCGCGTCGATAAAGTACATCGCCTAATAAGAGGTATCGGGGGGCGTGGTGTCGTATGCGACAACATCCGTCGCTATCGATGTGAGGTCGGAATTTTTGTGTGCGGAGGTAGATCAATATGTCTCTGTACCATGGGTCATCAGAGGAAATGATGAAAATATGATCGTCGATGAGATCCATTTGGATAGCAGGTGATGACGAAGAGGACGGGAGATCTGTGATTAGTTGAGCGAGTGCTAGGGCCTTGTTGCTCTTTGGGGTCTTGAAGGTTAGGTCGTATTCCTGTAGGATAATCACCCATTTAGCTACACGGTCTTGAAGAAGGTGACATGTCAATAGGTAAACCATGGGATTAGAATCAGCGACGACTGTGGTGTGTCTCAGGAGAATATAATGTCGCAGCTTTTGTATTGAAAAAACGACGGCGAGGGCCATCTTTTCTTCATATGGGTATCGCAGGGGAGGGCCAGACAAGGTCTGGCTCACATAGTAGATGACATTCTCTTTACGAGCAGTATCTTCTTGTACAAGAACTCTAGATACAGCATGCTCGGATGCTGAAACATAGAGGGTGAAATCCTTTGTGAAATCTGGAGAAGAAATCAACGGTGCGTTTGTGAGTGCTTTCTTTAAGTCCGTAAAGGCGGTCTCTGCTTGTCGGTCCCATATGAAACGGGTATGTAGACGTAGGAGTCGTAGGAAACTGTGGACCGTTGTGGCGTAGTGAGGAACGAAGCGACGGAAGAAGTTGGACCTCCCTTGTAGGCTTTGCAGTTGTCGTAATGTACGGGGTGATGGTAACTCTAGAATGGCTTGGACTTTTAAGGGGTCTACAGTGATGCCTTTTTCTGAGATAACAAAACCCAGCAGGCGACCTGATGGAACGCAAAAGACACACTTGAGAGGGTTCAAGCGGATGTTGTATTTTCGACAACGTAGGAAAACCTATCAAAGGTTGTCTAAATGGTCAGATCGCTTCTTGGATTGAGCAATGAGGTCATCCAGATAAACTTTTATAATTTTGTGTAGGTCGTGGAAGCAGTAAGTCATGGCGTGTTGAAAAGTGGCTCCAGCATTTTTGAGACCAAAAGGCATGACGCGATAGGCGAAGGTGCCCCACGGGGTGGTGAAAGCTGTCTTATACTGGTCTTCTTTACGGATTCTGATTTGGTTATATCTGGAAAAACCATCCATAAATGAAAGGACCTCATGTCCCGCACATTCATCGATTAATTGGTCAATAAAAGGCGTGGGGAAATTGTCCTTGGGACAAGCGAGATTGAGGTCTCGAAAATCAGTACAAACACATATAGTGCCCACTTTTTTGTTTACTGGTACGGGGTTTGAAACCCAGGTGGTGTAAGCAATAGGATATATGAATCCTGCTTTTTGGAGTTTTTCGATCTCAGCTTTAACAGCTGGGAGTTTGGACGGATGAATTGGTCGTTGTTTCTGTCGGACAGGAGACACATGGGGCCAAGTGTCGATGTGATGTTCTATGATTTTGGGATCGAGGCCAGGCATCTCGGTGTAAGACCAGGCGAAAACATCACGAAAATCTTGGAAGAGTTTATTTTATGCCTGAGTTTCCACTTGAGTGCATGATGCGCCTAGCGAGATGAGCTCAGGTTTTCCAGGTGTGGTGGAAATATCGATTTTTATAATAGGGAAAATGCTGGACATGTTCCCTTCTTCAAAAGCATCAGGTGCTGGGATGGGATCCTTGAACCAATCAACCTTAGTGGGTAGGAAATATTTCAATTCTACTGACAGCTGGTTTGCTGCAGTGGATGTAGATGCCTCAGGGAGGAAGTATGAGCGATGATGCATATCGTCCCAAGGGTAGTCCGGGGCAGTGAGTGTTTCTAGAATTTGCTCGTCAGTATTGAAGTAATCAGACTATAAATCAACGGGTTCTGGTTCGTACGTGGTTGAAATCATATAGATGGTATTGACTTCTTCTGACGAGGAGGATTGCGGAGGGTAGATCTCCTCGATGAGGGGAGGAGATATCTCTAAGTCGACGTTATTTAACTCGTACAATGCGGCTCTGTAATCTGGGAGATCAGGGCAATGATGTGAGTAATGGCCGTAAACACTGCATATGGCACAAGGATGGTTGGTACGCAGTGATTTGTCGCGAGGCTGAGGAGGTGGCTCGAGTCTTACTACTGGGATTCCAGTGTCATTGTCCAACATATTCATATGCTCTTGGAGGGCCGGTAATTGTGGACATTGATGAGTCGGATGGCCTAACTCTTCGCACAACGAGCATTTAGGAGGAGCAAGAAACATGGGTAGGGGTTTAACTGCCTTCGGAGGTGGTACAACCGTGTATGGTTGTGGACCTCTTCACCCAATGGGCTTGATGAGAGGAGGAGGATTCATTGAGGACAAAGGGATTGTGACACCGGGAGGAGGTTGAGTAGTAGTGACAATGGGTTGTACCGGTTGGAGGATGAAATTTGGTGTCGGCGAGGGAACGAGAGGCGGAATGTACCACACAGGTAATCCCAAGGTTAAACCGGGGAGACTAAGGGTAGCCATAACCGGATAACTTACTACGCCCGAAGGAGGGAATAGGAATGGAATTGTGTGGATGGGTGTAACACCAATGTGACTAGGTACCAATGGTGGTTTAGGAAACAAGGGCGGTTGGTTGTTGGGTGTTTGTGCATTGTGGGAAAGAGTACATAGGTCAGATACAGCGGTCGCGGGTGGCGGGGGTGGGATAGATTGGAAGGTTGAGGTCATTGGTGTATCTGAGTAAAGTCCGGGTCCCACAGAGGACATAAACGAGGTGGTTGCACTAGAAACGGGTTGTTTAACCATGGGGAGAACATTTTCGGGTGCAGCGGGGGAATTGGGATCATAGTAGGTGAGTTGGTCGATCTTGACCACGTGTCCGTCATAGGGGAACATCATGGTATGAAAGACGGAGGAGGCAACTGCCTGCATGGCGTACATGTAGATGCGACCAAGTAAGAGGTTGTAATCGAGTTGGGCATTGATGACCTCTATGTCAATGAGTACGGTTTTACCACCCAATTGGATAGGGACATTGGCTAGTAGACCTTGGGGTTGAGCTGACCGGCCGTCGTAGGTTCACAATGCATTGATGGACTGCTGGAGAGTAGGGGATCCCAACTTCTGCCAAACGAATGTAGACATAACACATGTAGAGGCACCCTCATCGATGATGCATCGATGGATAACAAGGTTCCGAACGGAGACAGAAACTTGGAATCCTAAAGTGGAAGGCAGGCGTGGTTCAGACTGGTCCAAATCAAAGGCCATCAATTTCGAATCATTAGGGTCAATCGCCCCGATGGCTGCGAGCAAAGTCTTGCGCTGTGAAGGATAGTTTTTTAAGACTTCTAACGCAGACATGGCTGCGGGAGACTGGGCTAAGTCATCTACAATGTTGTAATTTGACACGGCCCACGCATTGGGGTTATTATTAATACGACAAAGTGGGAAGAGAGGTGCTTTAGAAGTGCCATCGAGTGGAACCGGAGGTATACGTAACGTCTGGTCAGTGGGATGAGCGTTAGTATCCTTGTTGGCGGGGGGGCTTTGGAGGTAGAGCCATATTGGTTCCTACGTGTTTGGATGTTGACATCGTTGGAAGACATCATTAACAAGTGGTGGGTACCTGAATCAAACATGGGTTCATCAGGAGCGACATAAGTGATTTGTTGTTGTGGTGGCACGTTGCCTTGAGGGGGAGCCAACGGCTGAGTATTCACTACGCCTTGGGTTGGTAACGGATTTTATAGCACCAAAGGTTGATGCTGAGGTGGAGGAGGGTTAGGCGGGGCCTGAGGAGCCCCGTGTCCTTAACGATGGGAATCATCAGTCCAGAGTTGCCGAGCTCGCTCCAAATGTGGGCAAGCATGGGTATAGTGGCCATAGACCCCACAAATAGAACAAGGATGGTTTGTTCGTAAATTAGGATTTTTGGCTTGCTTGTGCGGTCAATCAGGGTTCTGATGGGCAGGTGCCGCGTGATTATTTTGTGGAGGATGGGTAGGTGGTGGCCCTTGGTTATGTTGTTGATTGTTTCCAGGGTTACATCCTCTTCCACGGTTTTGTTGGTCGCCCTGGTTGCGTTGGTTGTTTTGGTATTGGGGCTGATTTTGTTGTGCGTACACTTGCCCTTGAGCATTGGGGGAATTTTGGGGAGTCGCAGGTGCTAGAGAAGGTTGCGGTGGATAATATGCTAGTGGGGTCAGAGGTGGTCCAGTTGCCTGTTGGGGTTGTTGGTAACCCTGAGCTATTGGAGGTGTTGGGTTAGCTGTTGTAGCTTGCTGTGGGTATTGCATCAGTTGTAGCGGGAACTGAATCGGGTTCTAGGTGGCAGGTTGGCTATAGTATGTAGGAGGTGCATATGCCGATGGCGGTTGCCCATAGCAATGTTGTGGACAAGAGGGTCCATGAGTGTGGTGAGTTTGATTTGTTGGAGCGTAAGAAGTTGTCGCTCCAGAATTTGATGTAGCCCTAGAGAGGTATGGGGTGTGTATGGTGCTCACCATGCCGAAAGGTTTAGGTTGCGGTGTGACTTGTCCAATAATACCATCAGCGGCATGTGATGCCCCCGGTGCGTCACGTTGGGATGAATCGCCCCGAGGAACGTCCGGTATAATGGTATACAGATAACCCGACTGAGCGTAAATGAGGTCAAATTGTTGGGCTTTGAGGATGGCCTCTTCTTCAGACTGGGGTCATTCGGATGCCACATCCTTGGCAATGAGAGGGAGGAGGGATTTTAGAAACCAATCTAAGAAGATACGGTCGTCTAATTTGATTTTGTAGAGGCTTCGGCGTCGACGCCACTCATGAATGTGGTCAGTGATGTGGGTGGCCATGTTCTGTCTGCACGACAGTAGGATCTCGACTCCCACATCATAGCGGACAGGTAACTGAAAGAACTGCAGGAAGGTCAAGGCAAGGGACGTAAAGGTGGCATGGGTCCCATGGGGCTGCTCGATATACCACTTAGCTGCAGAGCCAGTGAAGGTGCGCTGTAACAGACGGAGGCAGACAGAGTCGTCCACTATGGAGTTAGAGGAACACCATAAGTGGAAGGCAATAATGTGGTTTTAGGGGTCCTCCCCAGGTTTTCCTTCAAACTTGGGGATTTCAGAAGGGAGCTTTGTAGGCATCGGAGGCCATGTGGGGTTGTGCCTGATTGGATCGTTGGTTAGCCTGGCTAAGTCTGGTAAGTTCAGACTTGTCATGTAAGGCAAACTAGCAGACGGGTGTGGTAGAGGAACTGGGACATAAATGTTGGCATTGTGTAGTGGTCCAGTCGTCCCTAAAGGTATGCTAGGTATATGACCTCCAATTGTTGTGGATTGGTGTGGGCCGGCATTTCCAAGTGCAACGTGGGTTACACCGGGGTTAGGTATAGTACCAGAAATTCCTAGGATCTGGGTTGTGGTAATCATAGGTGGTGTGATTCCTATGTTGGGCATACCCATAATAGGTGGTGGCCCTGTGTTGGGCATTCCTAAAGATGGAGTGACCCCTATATTAGGCATGCCTAGAGGGGTGGTTGTTGCCATGGATGGCACAACAGTAGAAGGGTTTGTGGATGTATCACCTATAGTGCTATTAAAAAGTGGGTCGTATCGTGTTCCAGCCATAAGGTTGGTTGGTGATAATACGGTAGGGGTTTCGGATTCAGCCTCAGAATCAGATGTGAAGTGAGGCGTGTCAGAATCGGATGAGCTATGTTTGTCCAATGACATGTCGATTCAAGGGATAAGGCTCTACGTCGGTGACGTGGAGAGCCGAGCAAACTGAACTGAGGGGGTTCACCCTCAAGACGACGTGATCGTCAAAAATTCTCAATGGTGAGAAATATGTTTTGTTTAAAAAATGTTTCAGTGTCAGGTGGTGATGTGAAAAACTCAAAACCCTAATGCAACCAAGAGTGCAAAAAAGGGGAGTGAAAATAAAGGCTCTCAGGCCAAAAAATCAACCTCAAAAGGCACTTATTATAGCAGCTGTGCTACAATAAGTGGAGGGATGTAACAAAGATGGTCAGAATACCAACAGTCAAACGACTTCTAGAAAAAAGAGGTGCTACTAGACCAAGGGTGGATTGTATCATGCAAACACCTAACTAAAAGTATTGTGAGTCAACAAACGATATTCTCTGCAAGGTGATGAAATCCAAGTCAGACAATATTGAGTGTTGAATCAACGGCTAGATATCCCCCTGCCGGGAGGGACACCGGGTAGACAATCCTAAAGAATGGCAACTAGGATACTCCGTTCATGACACGTTCAGAAAAGGTAAATCTGCCGTTTGGTCCTTTTACCGCAATATCCCAATACAAGGATATCCCGAGAACTGCGAATGGTAGCCTTCGGTTACTGAATGGATTTCGGTATTCCACTCAGACTTCCGGAACCATCCTCGTGACTTCAACCCTCCTAGGGGAGAGGCCCTCTGATAAACTGGTTGTGACCGTGCCAAAAAATACTAGGAGATTTTGGTTCCCTAAAGGACAACAGCTATGTCTCAAATGTAATAACTGAGGGGTGTTATTGGAACACCTATCCCCTCAATTCTACCTAGCTACAAAGTTCTTTTAAATGTTCCCCAAGTGGGGTTAAAATTTGGTTGAAATTAGGGTAATTTTTAAGGCTCAGTTTAATTATGTGTTTGAGTGGGTGCACGTGTGGTATTTTAAACTGAACTTGAAAAATGTAAATGCTTTGCAAAAATTATTCAAAAACAAAGGATCTTTGAAATAAGAAAGCAAATAATATGAATACTTCAAGAAATAAATGGATTTCTTTTTTAAGAAATTGCTAAGGGCAAAATATCGAGGAAGCAAACAGTAAAATTTTTTATCTAGATAAAATGCAAATAAATCCTTCTTCGATTTTTTGAAAATATTTGTAAAAATACTTTTTCAAAGGTGCATTCGAAATAGTAAAAATATTTATATGGCTGTACTAATTCAGGAATTTTAATACTGTAAAATAGCTAAGTGGGCAGAAAATACAGTAAAAAATTAATTTTTTAAACGGATTGGCCGAATGTAAAAAACTTGCATCGCAGGTTTCTGCAGAACAGCCGCGATGGGCCGCGCGGGTTTCTGTCGCACAGTCGCGATGGGAAGCGCGGATTTCAGCCACAAAGCTGCGATGTGCAGCGCGGGATTTAGTCACACAGTCGCGATGTGCAGCGCGGTAAATGACCGCGAAGCCGCAATGTGCAGCTCGCAAAATGGCCGCGAAGTCGTGGTGAGCCGCGCGAAAAAAAGCCGAAAGGTCACGATGAGCCGCGCCACTGTCGGGCTAAAAACCGCGAGGCAAAAGCCGTGCATGGACGCCGAAAAACGAACCCGAAAATTGACAATTTTGGGCTGTTAATGGCAAAAGATGGGGCCAAGATCTAGAGCAGCAATGGATCTGTTGTCTAGGATGGCAGATCTATGGTTTTAAAGGATAAAAACTAATAAAAAACTAAGATCTAAAGCAAAATTTGAGATTTATGGTTCAAAGCTAGCGGAGTCGCCAAAAACTGTTGGCTTGGTTTTGCAACCAAGCTTAGTGCAATGGGCACCTGCTAACTAGTAGCAGCAGTTTCAATAGAAATAAACAACAAGCTAATCTAAACTAAATTAATCATGGATCTATGCAAGAAAGATAAGCAAATAATGGAAATATTATGAAAAACAAAGAACGATTAACAATATGTAAAAAATATTATTGTATTGAAAGTGGGGCAAGCAAGTGCTTGCAATAATAATACCTCCAAAAGGTGAAGATAGTTGAGTAGCTCCAAGGATGAGCAGCTCCAAGTTCCAATGATCTCTTCTCCAAGGTTGCTTACAATGGCCAAAAGCTCATGGGAGATTTTGGCAGCATGAGGATAGGATAATGGATGGATGGAAAGTGAGGAGCCCCTACCACCTTTTTATAGTTTTTGGTGGTGGGGAATACCATTTATGGTTTTGGGGAAACCAGTGCTATTGACCAACATGGTTTAGGTACCTTTTCCCTCCTTTTTCATTTTTTGAATATTTTTATTCCCTTTTTAATATTTTTGGGAATTATGGACCATTTTTTAGGGTTTTTTATGCTTTTTGAGGAAAAATATTCATTTTGAGTGGAAAAAGGGGTGTATCAAGGTCTTTTGGTGACCTTTTGGTGGTTTTAGAGGCTCTGATGGTGAAAAAGTGAACAAATGGGTCATGTGAATAAGGAAATGAGCTAGTGAGCACTTTTTGGGTGTTAACAGAAGTCTGTATCGATAACATATTGGAAGGCTACATCATTGAGTTTGCGGTGGATACAACGAAGTCTTATAGTGAAGTAGAGAGGGAATTTTTCATTAGACCACGAGGTACGTTTCTGTTGTCGCTACAGTTGTCTATTAAAATGATTATTTGCGAAAAGGGCATATCGAAGTTGCACCTTGATCAGTCAAAACACTGGTGGGAGGAGGTTGTGGATACAACAATAGAAGGGGGGCAGAGAATGGAATGATACAGGGTAGATGGGTGGAATTTATGACGAGGCGGTGAAGGAAGCCAAGGAAGAGAGTGGTCTTACGATGGGAGGAGCAAGGTTTCAACAGGAAAAGAGGCAGAGGACAGGAGAAGGTCCTACTGCGATCGAAAAGAAAAGCTGCAAAGGAAGTCTACATGGGATGAAGCGACCTCACAGTGCCGACAAGGAAAACTAGGCTATGCCCAGGATAGAGGAAAGACCAATCCCCAGCAACAATGTACCCACACCTCCGCTCACTATCTCTCACCCAAGAAGAAATACAACTTCGACACTACCATGTTCATCGTGTCAACAGAACTTGATTACTAGTAGCTCAGCGACTACAGGAGGGAAGCCCAGGATGGCGGGCGAGGATGCAAAGTTGTCGATGTTCCATGTAAATGGTGTTAGAAAAACAGGATCGCAGAGAAATAACAATAAACAGAAATTCAAATATAATCACACACACATTACAAGAGAGACACAGATATATCGTGGTTCACCCCAACTTGGGCTACGTCCACACTAGATTTTCCAGTCATTATTATTACTACCATCCAGCAAGGTGAAGGGATACAACCTACGGCACAGCCACTGCACTTCCTCTTCACTGTCTCACAGTCTCTCTCCTGATCTTAGAGATCTTTACAATGCATAAAACCTAATACATCAACCCTAGACGTATTACAATGTCTTTCTTTTATAGAAAAAATACAATGGGAAAAATACCACAAGATACCCAAAACCATGGGCCCACAAAACAACTGGCGAAATAGCCCCGAACCCCTAAAAATGCAGAATGGGTGTATAGTTCTTCGGGGTGCATGGCTAAGACAATATCATCTATGAGACTAGAATATCTGGCTCCACAACCAACAATCTCCCACTTGGAGACTGGTCACAGCAACTCCACCGCTGCTGCACTTGCTGGACTTGGACTTGGCAAATTTCTCCTCTTCACCTTCATGCTAGAAGGCCAACTAAAACCGAGCAAGAACTCAGTTTCTCTCTGGTCACTACCTTTGTGAACATGTCTGCAGGATTCTGGCTAGTATGTATCTTTTCCAGCTTCAACAGTTCATCTTCCAGAACAGAGCATATGAAATGGTACTTGAGCTGTATATGTTTAGTCCTGGAATGGAATGATGAGTTCTTTGCAAGATGAATGGCACTCTGGCTGTCACTATACAACCTGCTATCCTTCTGCTTCTTACCCACTTCCTCCATAAACCTTTGCAACCAAATCATCTCTTTACTAGCCTCTGTAATAGCAACATACACTGCTTCAGTTGTTGAAAGTGAAACAACATTCTGCAGTTTCGAAATCTAGCTTACTGATGTTCCACCTACAGTAAACACATACCCTGTGGTGCTCCTCCTACTATCCTTATCACCTTCCATATCTACATCAACGTATCCCTTTAGAACAGTGTCTCAACCTCCAAAACATAATGCCTGAGTGGTGGTACCTCTCAAATACCTGAGAATCCACTGTACTGCCCTCCAATGTTCTTTATCTTGATTGTTCATATATCTGCTCACAACTCCCATTGCATGTGCAATATATGGTCTTGTGCACACCATGGCATACATCAAGCTGCCAACTGCTGATTGATAGGCAATCTTGTACATGTAATCTGTCTCTTCCCATGTCTTGGGACACATATCCTTACTTATACTGAAATGGATGGCCAAAGGTGTACTAACTAGTTTTGCATTCTGCATTCTGAACCTATCCAACACCTTTTGTATGTACTCACCCTGAGATAATGTCAATTTGTTATTTTTCCTGTCTCTTGTTAT
This sequence comes from Larix kaempferi, assembly GCA_027924585.1. NCBI lineage: Eukaryota > Viridiplantae > Streptophyta > Pinopsida > Pinales > Pinaceae > Larix > Larix kaempferi. The sequence goes on along the minus strand of BSBM01000851.1, from coordinate 3,519,147 downwards.
TCTCATACAAAGGATTTGCTTTGCAGCACCCAAATCCTTCATCGCAAATGAATTAGCTAGCTTCCTTTTGAGTACATTTATATCTTGCATGTTAGACCTTGCAACAAGCATGTCATCCACATACAATATCAAGATAATATATCTTTCATTGTCTAGCTTCTTGAAATAAACAAAGTGGTAAGAATGATATCTACTATAACCTTGCTCTGTCATAAACCTGTCAAATTTTAAATACCACTTCCTTGGATCTTGCTTTAAACCATTCAAACTCTTTTTCAACCTGCATACCAAGTTATCCTTACCTTTGACCTCATACCCTTGTGGTTGTTGCATATATATCTCTTCCTCTGAATCCCCATCGAGAAAGGCTGTTTTTACATATAAGTGTTCAAGATGCAAATCTTCTACCGCCACTAAACTTAAGATAGTCCTAATTGAAGTCATCTTAACAATAGGAGAAAATATTTCATCAAAATCAATACCTTTCTTCTGTGCAAACCCCTTTACAACAAGTCTGGTCTTATACCACTTCTTACCTCATTCTTCTTCCTTCAACCTGTAAATACATTTATTCTGCAATGCTCTTTTACCAGTAGGCAACTGAACCAGATCCCAAGTCTGGTTTCCTACCAATGAGTCCATCTCCGCATTCATGCTTTGCTCCCACTTCTTTATAGTTTCCACCTGCATTGCTTCTTCATAACATTCTGGTTCACCAGCATCAGTCATCAACAAATAATACATTGAAGGAGAGTATCGTGCAAGGAGTCTACTTAACCTGGTAGATCTTCTTGTAGTTGCAGGAGTTTCAGGTACTTGTTGTTGTTCTTGATTTTCTGGCACCTTTGGAACTTCATTTTCTTGAATTTCATCAAGTAGTGTGTACTCTGTGGTTTCCTTTTCCTATTTCTTTCCCTGCAACTGATCTTTATACATGACCTTTTCATTGAATATCACATCTCTACTCCTGATGATTTTGTTATTTTCATAATCCCATAAACGATAACCAAAATCATCAACCCCATATCCAATAAAGGTACATTTCTTGGATTTATCTTCAAGTTTTGTTCTATTTTCTTTATCAATATGGACAAATGATTCACAACCAAACATTCTCAGAAACGAGTAGTTCACCTTTTTATTTCTCCATGCCTCCTATGGAATACCACCATCGAAAGCACTTGAAGGTCCTCTGTTTATTAAATAAACAACAGTATTTATAGCATCCACCCAAAACTGTAAGGGCAACCCTGCATGCAGTCTCATACACCTTGCACGCTCCATGATCATTCTGTTCATCCTTTCTGACACACCATTTTATTGTGGTGTTCTTGGGACTGTCTTCTCTCTACAAATCCCATGGTATGAATAGTAACTATCAAACTCCTTGCCGCAGTACTCACCTCCATTATCAGATCTGAGACACTTCAACCTTTTCCCTGTCTCATTCTCAACCAAAGCTTTCCACTTCTTAAAAGTAGCAAACACATCATATTTCTATCTAATGCAATAAACCCAAGTTTTCCTAGTTGCATCATCAATAAATGTAACATAATAATGAGAGCCACCAAGAGACTGTACTTGAGCCGGTCCCCATACATCTGTATGCACTAGCTCTAACTTTTCATTCTTCTTCTGTTTCCCAATCCTAAGAAATCTGACTCTCTTATGTTTTCCATAAACACATTTTTCATAGAATTCCAAACTTACCTGCTTCAAATCTGGCAGCAACTTCCTTGAGTGTAGAATCTGCATCCCCTTCTCACTCATGTGGCCAAGCCTATGATGCCACAATGCTGTATCTGTTCCTGTGGAAGCTAAAGAGATAGAATGGTCAGTATTATGAAGACATAAATACAACATACCTATCTTGTCTCCTTTTGCTATCACCATTGATCCTTTAGTGATCTTCCACCACTTTTCTCCAAATGTAGATAGACAGCCACCATCTCCCAACTACCCTGTTGAGATCAGATTTCTTTTCATAGAAGGAATATGCCTAACATCTTTCAACAGCCAGTCAGTTCCATTCTTAACTTTTATCCTTACGTTACCCATTCCAACAATTTTACATGGCTCATCATCACCTAATAAAACATGTCCAAAATCTCCAGGAACATACTCATGAAAGTATTTCCTAGGGGGTGTACCATGACACGAATCTCTTGAATCTACTACCCAATAATCACTAGTATTATCTAATGCATGAATCAAATCATCTTGTAACACATCATCTGCTACATTTGCTTCCTGGGTAGTTTCCTTCTGTGTATCTCCTTTCTTCTTTAGAGATCTGCAGTCTTTCTTCAGATGTCCTTTCTTTCCACAGTTCTAGCACTCTATTTTTCCCAGTCTGGACTTGGATCTTCCCGTTTTAGACTTGCCACTATTACCTTGGCTCTTTCCTCTCTCCTTTTGTCTTCCCCTACTCTCCATGGTCAATGCATTACCTGATGTCTCATCTGTGCTTTTTCTTCGCATTTCTCCGCTACGAATAACACCAATAACATCATCAAATTTCAAGGTGTTTGAACCAGAGACAGAGTTACTTACAACCATAAACAAGCTATTCCAGCTTTCTGGCAATGAACAGAAGATTTGAAGAGCCCTAACCTCATCATCAAATTTCACACTTACATAACTTAGCTTATTTGTAACCATATTAAACTCATTTAAATGATCAGTAACAGATCCACCTTCAGACGTCTTCATATTAAATAAACGCTTCATTAGAAATACCTTGTTGGAGGCCGAGGGTTTTTCATACAACTTACCCAGTGCACTCATCAAACCCTCTGTTGTTGTTTCTTTTGAGATATTGAAAGCCACCAATGAAGCTAGGGTCAGCTGTATTGTTCCCAAAGCCTTTTTGTCAAGAACCTCCCATTCTTCATCCTTCATGGCCGCCAGCTACTTTGCTCTTCCTCCCAACTGTAGGAATAGATCCTTCTGGTACAGATAGTCCTCCATTTGCATCTTCCATAACTGGAATTTTTGGCCATTAAACTTCTCGACCTTAAACTTTCCTTCTTCCTCCATTGCTCCTACTCGAACTAGAAACCCTAGCTTCCTATGGGTTTATCTACCAAATAGACCTTTGGCTCTGATACCAATTGTTAGAAAAATAGGATCGCAGAGCAATAACAATAAACAGAAATGCAAATATAATCACACACACATTACAAGAGAGACACAGATATGTCGTGGTTCACCCCAACTTAGGCTACGTCCACATTGAATTTTCCAGTCCTTATTATTATTACCGTCCAGCAAGGTGAAGTGATACAACCTGCAGCACAGCCATTGCACTTCCTCTTTACTGTCTCATAGTCTCTCTCCTAATCTTAGAGATCTTTACAATGCATAAAACCTAATACATCAACCCTAGTCGTATTACAATGTCTTTCTTTTATAGGGAAAATACAATGGGAAAAATACTATGGGATACCCAAAACCATGGGCCCACAAAACAGCTGGTGAAAACAGCCCCAAAATTTTTTCTCGGGGGTGTTGCCCCCAAACCCCCTTTTTCAGGGCGTTGCCCCGAACCCCTAAAAATGAAAAATGGCTATACATTCCTACGGTGTGCATGGCTTAGACAATATCATCTATGAGACTAGAAGATCTGGCTCCACAACCAACAAATGGAATAGACAACCCTAAGCAGTACTGGTTCTTATGTGAAGCAGTATGGATTGTTAAGCAAATTACTGATGATGATGCCAAGAAAGGACAATTAGAGACAATTCTTCGAGGTCACGCATTGGACTGGCTTATGAAGTTCATTCAAGTTCCCATAGGCTCTCCAGAGAAGACACTGGATGAAATTAGAAAAGGATTGATTGCAAAGTTCAGAAAGCCCAAGTCTGAAGCACAGTAAATTACAGAACTAAAAGAGATTAAGCAGTATCCCAATGAAACTGTGTGGGATTTTGACCAACGATTCAAAACATTGATGGCGAGAGTCAATCTTGACATGACTGATGTCCAGCACAAAGAATGGTTCATCGTAGCATTGGTACCTACATTCGACTACCGCTGATGCAACAGAACATTACAACACCGAGTGAGGCTATGGGGATTGCAATGTGGTTAGAAACTTCACCAATTGGTGAGAACGCAACTGGCATGTCGCAGATTCAAACACAGTTGGAAAACCTGACAATACAGCTGCAAGACCTCAAGAGGGGTAAGGAACATTGTGAAGAGGCTTGGTGTACGCGATGTCATGTAGAAGGGAATACTAAGGATAGCTTCCCAGATTTTTGCAACTATCTGGTATCCAGAGCTCCAAACCCATTGAGTGGCGCGGGTATGCCATGGTGTCACATCTATCAAGTATATGGGCATCGACACGAAGAGTTTCAATACATGCAGAAGATGGTTACAAAGGTGATGAATTTGCATTGCACATTATGTAAGTCTGTAGGACATGATGATAAGGACTGTCGTGCATATGGCTTACTTAAGGAAATAACGTTCGATGCCTACTATGTGAAGGATGACTAGTGTGCAGTACAGCAACTGCAGGCACGTATGGCCCAGCTATTACCTCAATCGCAGATGTAGTTTGCACCACAACTGCAGCAACCATTTGTGTAATAACCGTAGCATGTTCAGCAGCCATAGTACGTTCATCATCCATAGTACATTCAGTAACCACGGTATGTTCAACAGCCATAGTATGCTCAGCCCAGAAAGTGTGTTCAACTAGGATAGTGTGTGCAGCTGCAAGCGAATCCCATGCAACAGTAGTTTCCTCAACCACAATACCAGCAAAAAGGGGGATTCCGTGGAGGATTTCGGGGAGGACGTGGTGGAGGTTTTGGAGTTCATGAAGGAGGATGAGGTCATGGACCTGTCTAATGTTACAATTGTGGAGTGTTGGGACACTACTAGAGAGATTGTCCACAATTGCAGACATAGTGTACATTTTGTTATGTTACTGATCACACTATTGAAAACTGTCCATAGTTGTGTTGATGTATATTTAACTGCGGAATGTATTTCATATATGTATATTGTACTCCTATAGAGATGGTATTATTCCTCTATATGGAAGTGTTTGTATTCCTATAGAGATGTCATTATTTCTCTATATGGAAGTGTCGTCATATATATTGTAAGTGTCGTAACTTATACTTGATGGGTTATTAGACCACCTTGTTGGGGTCGACCCTGTATAAGTCATGTGGGTCGAAGGGCTATTAGACCACCTTATTGGGGGTCGGCCATGTGGGTCAAAGGGTTATTAGACAACCCTATTGGGTGTCGGCCCAGTCAACATTATGTTATGTGCTTAAGTTAATACCGACCTAGTAAAGGTTATTAGGCAAGTCAAGTCAAGTATAAATAGAGTGTGGGAGGCACTCTATTTCATCATTCTATTCTCTCACACACTCTCAGGAGAGTGGCGCACTTGTGGAGGAGGAGAAGCTACTGCTAGGAGATGTCTATCTCTTATTCTTGGGTTGTATCATTGCTCTATCTATCTCTGAGGAAGTTATTGGGGTTTTTCACCTTTATGGTTTTCCTAAGTAAACTCTGTGTCTCTTGTGTGCTTGCATTATTGTGTTCATGATTGATATGCTGTAGATATGATATACATGTTGTTCTCTCAGTTAAGATCCTAGATCATATTGAAGTAAATTCTAAAAAATTAACATGGTATCAGAGCTATCCTGAAAGAAGGCATGGTATGGCATGTATGACACTTGTTGCAATTGCAAAGCTAGGGCTTGATATAGAAAAAACCAGTCATCGTAGCACGTTCGCTATAAATACATTTCGGCAAGGTTTGAGGGTCTGAAAATCGTACAGAGCGAAGCTAAGATCCCCATGTACCTTGTGTCCAAAGGGAAACCTCTAATTAGTTGTACTTTCTGATTTAAGATCTGTACAATACAGGGTTTCTGCCTCTTCCAGATATCAGTCATAAACAGGTGACCTTGGAAAAAAGGTCATAACTTGGGCTAGGAAGCTCCAAATGAAATTTTGTAAAATGTGATAGGTAGTGCACGGACTCTACTTTTTCAAGTAACATTTCCAGAGGCCGAAACTAAACCAATAATACGTGGCATGCCTTACACGTTCACTCACCTGTTTTATTCCATAAACAGGTCATGTTGCGACACTTGGCATAACTCTCTCTCAGAGAAACCATTTGAGGTCAGACCTATGGGGTTGGAAATATGACAGGTTGGGCTATCACAAGGAACCGTTTCAGGCCCTGTGGATGAAAAGTTTGGAGTTACACCAGAATCAATCAGGTACATATTTATTTCATAACAAAATTATTTTTGAGCCCCTTCATTCATGGCTTCCGGAATTTAGGGTTTTGGAGAAAGTTGGAATTTTTGTAATCGGAGACTACGACTGAATGATACTCATCAAAATCAAAATTTAGAGACCAAAATCAGAATTTTTGGTTGGGCAGAAGGCTGGGCTTGATCAGACCCTAGTTCGGGACTTTGATCGGAAAATTGGAAAATTAGGGCTTCTGCAAAAATGGAAATTTTTGGAATCTGTGACCACGGCTGGAAGCTTCTCATAAAAATAGAATCTTAGAGCTTTGGATCGAACCTTTTGATTGGGAATAAGGGTGGGATTTATCAAACCCTAGTTTTGGGTCATGTCCAGTGAATCTAGAAGTTTCAAAGGCAAATTTGAGGGGTGAAACTTTGCAGTTTTCAAATTATGAGTATACCAGCTTGATTAGCTCACCAAGGCGCATATTTATATCCTTTCAGAAGTTTGAAATTCAAAGTTTGAATTTTTAGGGTTTCTCTGACAAACCCTAATCCAGCTCCAGATCCAATTTCTGCAAATCAAGGGGATTGGGTTAATCCTAGAAGAGAATGGATTGGTCACCTGCATAAGTGAAGAAGTTCCTGTTTCAGAGGGAGATGAGGCTAAGGCCTTACATAAAAAGATTACAAGCAATCTCGACAGGTATGACTCATCCAGGTATGTTTCAAGATTTGTTCATGATTAAGTTTATGGTATCTTTGTCTTCATGTTATTACGGTTAGTACAATCTTGCTTAAATTTAGACTTGTCGTATCACCTTAATAAAATTATGAATGCATGATAGAAGATATTCATTGATTAGGGTGTTGACACTTATTATTGTACTAATGCATTATAGTGTTGTATGAGGTTTATGTTGTCCGCTAACAAGAAAGGTACACCAAGAAAGACAAATCATGTTCTAGTTCAACATATGATCATGACGACATGAGGACAAAGATGAATCCATTATCATGAATCACTTAGAATATCTATTTGCGAGGTATGTATAACTTTTAACCTATGAGATATGCAGGTTACTAGCACAAGTCATTGAAGAGAACAAGAAGACATCATGTGAGTATGTTAGACATAACTAGCTAACATACCAATCCAAGTATGTTTTTCCTATATCAAGTTAGAATCCTACCTTGTGTTAGGATCCCCTATATAAGTACACTTGGTATGATTGGTTATGTTTATTCATAAAGTTAGAAATGTAAGTAATCAAGGGTTTATGCATTTTATGTCTCTTATCTTGATTGATGATTTAACTAACCAAAAGAGTCCTATGATCAAATAAGAATATGCATGAGTAGAAGAAGACTTCCCTGAAACCTTGAATACTAATGTTTATTATCTGTGTTTGAAATGTTCATGACTATACATGTTTAATATTATTGTGTTTTGATAGTATTAAGATTATACTAATGAATGTGTGATTATGTATGAGACCTCGAGGATAACACAATGATGATACTAATAAGCATGCATAGTGATAGATATAAGCTCAAGGATAGGTAATCCAGGAAGAAAATATCAAGAGCGAGCACACTCCAGTTATTCCTGCAAGGAAGCAAAGATCAAGAGGGAGCACACTCCAGTTGTTCCTGCAAGGAAGAAAAGATCAAGAAGGAGCACACTTCAGTAGTTTCTGCAAGGATGCAGATATTCAGAGGGAGTTGACCACTTCTCACAATCCAAATCAGAATGGAGTTGCAGAAAAGAAGCAAAGACTGAGAGGGCATCAACCGAACAAAAAAACAAAGATAAGTATTTGAATTATCATTCCTTGCATATTTTATTGTTTAAATAATACTGTTCAATAATGTATATACTCATGTTCCTAGAATTAGGTTGTTCATTATGCATATTAGAATAGTTGCATTGATGAACAATATACTACTAATTTACATGGGTAAGTGGCCTATGGCACTGTACAACATTCCATTGCTACTTATCTAGAATGAAACCTCTTTGTTGACATGTTGGGAGTTGTGCACACTCTTAACAATGTTCTGGTAGAGATTGGAAGGCATCTAGAAAGTTACGGGATATGGATAAATGTTGTATTGAAGCATTGGCTAAGATAATTGCATGACTGTATGACATATTTCTTTATGTGTAAGAATTTGTTCTGAAAACTATGAGATGTTTTCTAATCATGCAATTTAACTTGTTGTGTAGGAAAGATCATGTACCATCACCTACAAAAGAAAGACTATAACATTTGTTCAGCAACAAAGTTATCTATTGAAGATATTGAAGATATTGAAGTTCCCAGGATCTGGGAAGAATGCCATGATCAAGGAGTACCAGTCGACCATGAAGATGTTCGGGTTGCAATCCCAAGACCTGAAGGGGAGTCTGTAGTGACTTCAAAGAGGATCTACACGATCAAGCATGCTGCAGGTGGTAGCATAGAGACTTTTTCTCTTGTAGCTAGATACACTTCCATTAGATTCTTACTTGCTCTGGCTATAGTGATGAAAGGGAAGATACACCAGATGGATTTCAAGACAGCTTTCTTGAATGGTGTAGTTGAAGAAGAAGTGTATGTGGAACAACCACTTGGTTTTGAGACACATGACAGGGAGTCATATATGTGCAGAACTTGGTATGGTAGGATAGACAGCTTTCTATCCAGTTTGGGCTTTACCAAGAGTAAAGCGGATTCCCACCTTTACTACAAGGTTGAGGAAGGCAATCCAGTGATACTACTTTTGTATATGGATGACCTGTTTATTACAAGTGAAGATAGATTGATTGCCGACACGCAGCAGAAGCTTGCTGTCGAGTTTGAGATGAAGAACTTGTGGATGATGCAATATTTTCTAGGTATGGAGGTGTGGCAGAGTTCAGATGGAATCTTCCTTGGACAAGGGAAGTATGCAGTAGAGATCCTAAAGAGGTTCGGGATGATGGACTGCAAGGCCATGACCACACCTATGGAATCAAACCTAAAGCTTTTGTGTGATTCTTCATCTGAGTTGATTGATATCACTATGTATCATCAGATGATTGGGTCCTTGATGTACCTGACGAACATGAGACCAGATATTTGCTTTGAGGTGAACACATTGAGCCAGTTCCTGACGGATCTGAGGAGTGTTCACCTAGTTTTCGTAAAGCATATTCTAAGGTACTTGAAAGGTACAGTTGATTATGGGCTCAAGTATGATGCAAATCAAAAGTTTAACCTGCAGGGTTATGTTGATTCATATTAGGCAGGCAGTGCTGCAGATAGGAAGAGCACATCTGGGTGATGCTTCAGTATGGGATCAGGTGTGATCTCTTGGTTTAGCAAGAAGCAGTCCCATGTAGCATTGAGTACAACCAAGGCAGAGAATGTTGCAGCATGTTCGGCTAGTTGTGAGGAAATATGGCTTCGAAAGCTACTGTCTGAGTTATTTGATCTCCCACTGGAGGCTACTGGTATCTTTTGTGACAACTAGAGTTGTGTGAAGCTATCTGAGAACTCGGTGTTCCACGACAGGTCGAAACACATAGAGATCAAATATCACTATATCAGGGATATGGTGCAGAGAGGAGTAGTGAAGATCCTGTATGTTGCGACGGATGAGCAGATTGCAGATGTATTGATGAAGCCATTAGCCAGAGTGAAGTTTGAATAATTCAGGGAGAGGCTTGGTGTTCTTCAGATCGATGACACTTTGAGGAAGAAGTGATGGAGACATTTTTTGAAGCCATTCCAAGCATGTTGGAAGGAGGATCCTTCACATGGTTGTGGATTTAAGCACTGGATGATGAGCATCAGGATGATGCTCTAGTTACTGCTCTGTATGCATCATGTTGGATGTTGGATATGATCAGTTGGATCATATATATGTATGTATGTACGCATCATGTTGGATGCTGGATATGATCAATTGGATCATTTATATGTATGTATGTACACATCATGTTGGATGATGGATATGATCAGGTGGATACTTATATGATCAGGAAGATCATGTATTTGTTTATGTATCAGGTGGATACTTGTATGATCAGGTAGATCATGTACTTATGTATGTATCATGTGGATGCATTATGTATATCAGATGGATGCATTGTATGATTAGGTAGATCATGTATGATATGTATCAGGTAGATACTATGTATGCATCAGATGGATATATTGTTTGATAAGGGTGATCACAGATGACGAGCTTCAGGATGTTGCTCCAGATGATATGCATCAAGTTGATGCTATGATGATCGGGATGATCACAGATGATGAGCTTCAGGATGTCACTCCAGATGATACGCATCAGGTTGATCCTATGATGATGATCAGGTTGATCATGTGATGATGTACATTAGGATGATGTATGGTGAGCATCGGTTTGATACTCTATGGCCTTGGACAGGTTGTGCAGGTAGCATAGAAAAGATCCTGGGAGATTCTATAGTCTGCGCTAGGATGCTCTTTCAAGGTTTTGCTACAGGTAGCATAGAAAAGATCCTTTAAAAACTAGACACATAGAGTGATGTGCTCGTAACATCCTAGGTTGTTCTATCGAGATCCTATAGTCTGTGCTTGGATGCTCTGACTAGGTTTTGCTACAGTTTCGCATAGAAAAGATCCTTTAAAAACCGGACAGGTAGAGCAGTGTGCTAGTAACATCCTAGGTTGCTCTATCGAGATCCTATAGTCTGCGCTAGGATGCTCTGAGTAGGTTTTGCAAAAGTTCACATAGAAAAGATCCTTTAAAATCCGGACATGTAGATCGGTGTGCTCATAACAGCTTGGGATGCTCTATCGAGATCCAGACAGGTAGAGCGGTTTGATCATGACATCTCGGGATGCTCTGAGTAGGTTTTGTGAAGGTCAACATGTAAAAGAACCTATAGTCTATGCTAGGTTTTGTTGATGCACGTAATCAGTCCTGAGATCCACAGTATGGCCATTGATGATGAAGACCTGCAGGTGGTGGGCCTACATCCAGTATGAAAAAGGACTACCTCTGTAGAACTTCCTATGACGAGTAGATTCAAAGATTGGTTGAGATAGCAGCAGCAGTGACGACGATCTAGAGAAGAAGACTTGTGCTAGAAAACCTGTGTCGAGAAATACCTTCCTAGTTAGGAGGGAGTGTTGATGTATATGTAACTTCGGAATGTATTTCATATATGTATATTGTACTCCTAAAGAGATGGTATTATTCCTCTATATGGAAGTGTTTGTATTCCTATAGAGATGTCATTATTCCTCTATACGGAAGTGTCGTCATTTATATTGTAAGTGTCATAACTTATACTTAATGGGTTATTAGACCACCTTGTTGGGGTTGGCCCTGTATAAGTCATGTGGATCGAAGGGCTATTAGACCACCTTATTGGGGGTCGGCCATGTGGGTCAAAGGGTTATTAGACAACCCTATTGGGTGTCGGCTTATTCAGCATTATGTTATGTGGTTAAGTTAAGGCCGACCTAGTAAAGGTTATTAGGCAAGTCAAGTCAAGTATAAATAGAGTGCAGGAGGCACTCTATTTCATCATTCTATTCCCTCACACACTCTCGCGAGAGTGGCGCACTTGTGGAGGAGAAGAAGCTACTTCTAGGAGATGTCTATCTCTTATGCTTGGGTTGTATCATTACTCTATCTATCTCTGAGGAAGTTATTGGGGTTTTTCACCTTGATGGTTTTCCCCAAGTAAACTCTGTGTCTCTTGTGTGCTTGCATTATTGTGTCCTTGATTGATATGCTATAGATATGCTGTACATGTTGTTCACTCAGTTAAGATCCTAGATCAGATTGAAGTAAATTCTGAAAAATTAACAAGTTGATTATGCGATGACAGGCAGGAAATATACCGCAGTTACAGAATCAAATCCAGGTGCCAAATTAGAATCTGCCACTGCATCAGAACCAGCGTCCGAATCAAAATGCACCTCAGAATGTTAACCAACCTGCGAACCCACCGCTGAACTAGAATCAGGGACCATTTTCACCATTTTTGATATGATAAATTATTCTTCTTTCCATTCAGACCGTCAATGAGACCAAGTATGAATGCATTTGCATATCACTTGAATTTTGGTCAAATATTGTCATATTGTAATTTATTAACGCTTATTTGACATTTCTTGGCTTTCCTGGCAAATAGATCTCATCCTGTAGGCTATGGGTTTCAAATGGACCTTCATTTAGACGCGCTTTCACGCCGAATATGCCCAGTAGCGTTCAACCCGTCGTTCATCCCTTCATTCAACCCACGAAATCGTCGGTTGGAATATTTCTGGTCATTAAAGGAAAAAACAGAAAGACGGGTTCTATTAGCAACGTGGCTATCGTGGTTGGTGATCCCCTATTCTAGAATATTCTCCCTCCTACTCGCCTCGCTTGACAACACATTTTCTGCTCATGTCAACGCTCCAGAAGCTCCGTCTTTCCTATTTCCCCAGCTTGACAACACGCACTCCTACCCACATCAACATTCTAGAAGATCCTCGCCCTCCCACGCTCAGCCTTCCAACACATCCTCTACCCACGATGGAAGGAAACCGACTCCCAGCTGCTTGTGTCAAAGGGAATCAATGCCATGGACTCAGGAAGATGGCCTGTGTGCTGTTGTAAACCACCATGCAGTCATTCTATAGTCATTAAGACTTCTATTTTTAGAGAAGTCAACCACGTCGACCTTCTCTCTGATTGTAAACTTATATATAGATGCCTCCTTTGGATAAATGTAGCATAATATAGCATAGCAGTAATTTGTAGAAATGCTATGTAACTTTCTGAGTTAATGGAAATTCTTGAAATATATTGTTGGTGATTAGTTTGAGTTAAGCTTCAATCTCTGATTGCTGGGAAGGGACCCTCAACAACTAGAGGTTATCCTGTACATATTTTGCATTTTCTTTCTTCAAATTAATCATTTTCATTTCAAGTCTTTAATTTGTTTCTTGTACATGACAGTTCTTTATTTCCTATAGTTATAATTTGTTTCTAGTTTAAGTTGTTAATTTAATTTACATGCTTAGAAGTTAAAGTGACTGGTCATGCTTAAATCTTCTTAGTTTGCTTTCAATTTTGTCATTTACAATTAGATAGAGTCAACTAGTTAACGTTTTAGTAGTTCAAGTTAAATTCATAATTAGAATTAGTTCTACTAATGTTTTTCCTGTAGTTGTAGGTTAGTTGTATTCATATCTCAGTTTTGTTTTATTATGCTATAGAAGTAGTTCATTTCCATATACAATGATTAGTATAGGTTTCTTCTTGTCATCTTAGCTTCTAAATAGTCCATTCACTACTTTCCTTGCACTGTAGATTCATATGCATCAACCAACTGGCATTAAGATCATTCAATCTGCTTCTTTCCTTAGTTTAACTCGTTTTCCTCCATCCAAACTATCATTCGGACGTCTTTCAGACTGTCATCCGGATCATCAAACGAACTTTAATTTTTTCTGCATTTGTTTTTATGCTTAATTAGAATCCAGTTTCTTAGGTTTTCAAACTGTAATATTTCTTGTCTTTAATTAGCATTCTTAACTGTAATTAAGATCTTGTTCCACACTACATACAGTTTTAATTTAGTTTCATCATCATTCTTAGTTTTCATTCCGTTTTCCTTAACTTTGCTTTAGTTGATTTACAGATTATGTTTCTTTTCTACCTGATTCATTAATGCTTTACTATTCTAGAATCCATCAGTTCCATTCTTAGTTTCGTTATTTCATGTTTCTTAAGATTGATTTCGGATTAGATTTAGTAATTTCATTCTCCAAAATATCTTAATTTTGATAGTTTCTTCATTCAAGCATAAGATTTGCTTCTCTCATTCATACAATTAATGAAGATGTTCATAAAATAGGAATTGACTCAGAAATAAGATATCTTTATCAAGTTTTCTACTTGCTTCTCAATCAAATCCATCTTAAAGTAAATATCTTTATTAAGTTTTATACTTGCTTCTAGATTACAATAGTTTCATGTCATTTACTTATGGATAGAAAATAGATCATAATGTTTAAAGTTAATTGTAGTTGGGCAATCTTTAGTTTGCATTTATTTGTAGAAGTTAAATTAGATTTGCTTGCATTTTGTTTCCTTGTTACATTCAAAAGTCACTTTGATATATTCTCTCCCATTCCTATTACATTTGATACACTTCCTCAGAATCCTCAAGGAGAATGGAATTAGGTACTTTAGTGTAGTCTTGAAGTATTAATTGAATGCATGATTAGTTGTTGAATTCACTAAGTAGTTTGTAGTTTTGCTTTAAATTGATATAGTTGCCTATTTACATAGTTAGTTGTCACTTAAATAATCTCATTTATAGTTGTTTCTAATTCCTAGATTAGAGTTTTATCAGTAGTTTTCAAATTCATCAAAGTACTGTCTTTTATTCAGTCTTGCTTCCTAAAATAATATTGTTGTTTTTATATATTTCAGTTATTGTCCTCACAGTATAGTAGTATAGTTTGATACTATTTTGATCTGTTGGTTTAGTTGATTTAATTACTTCATTAGTTGTATTTCTGAAGTTTGACTTGGTTTTTCATTTTGAAATATCTTTCGTATTAAAAATTTCTAAGGTCTGTCGAGCTGAAATCTTAGGTGCCATTCTACCTCAACATTTACTATGCCACAACTCTAATTTTACCAACCTTGTTCGATAATTAAATATTTGGTGATTCCTTAAGATAGTAAATACACCCAACAGATGGTAGCGACAATTTCAGCAAAACCAAGGACACAAGATGATGTTGTTGTTGTTATTACTCGTGGAGGTGCAACAATCGGTGAAGATGGTTCACATCCTCTAATCCGGCTGGATGGGAAGAAAAATGCATAATTTGACATTGATTCCGAACGTGAATCATTCTTTCAGGCGCGTATTGCAATGGAAAAATATCATTGTAAGTCCATTTTTTATGACATGCCTCTGCTTTTCGACTCAACGTCGGAAGCAAGACCTTCGCATCAGTATGGCACACTGCAACACTTCTTGGAAATTTTTTTACTATTGGAAAGGAATCCCGATGCTTTGGATGAGATCGAAAGTCTGTTGCATCGACCGACTCAAGGATGGAGGGATTCCGTGGTGAATTCCCTGCAAAGGAAGAAGATGGGCAAAGAAATGCGTATGAATGTCCAGATTAGGGATTATGAGGTCAATTCAGTTATTCTGGATTTAGGTTCCAATGTTAACATATTGACAAAGCAAGCATGGTAGAAGATGGGGAGCCCAACGTTGAGTTGGTATCCTATAAAATTGCGATTGGCTCGTCAGGCCAAGGTGACACCAATTGGGAGAGTTCCATGCCTTGGTGTGGACATCGAGGGACTGAAGACATATGCGGATTTTGATGTCATTGAGGTTGTCGAAGGCGGAAGCTCATATCCCGCATTACTAGGGATTGGATGGGCTAATAACAACGCAGCAGTCATTAATTTTAAGAAGCGAGTGATGACCTTTGAAAACCAGGATCTCCGTGTCATCGATCCATTGGATCCAGCTAAAGGACGATGATAAATTGAACCGGTCAAGGATGAAGTTGGAAGAGGATGGGATCATGTAAAATTAGTCACAGCAGATCTAATGAACAAGTAAGTCAATCACAACAGATGAATATAGAAAACATGGTGTAAAACTATGCAAAACATGCAGCAGTGCTCAATATCCTAGAAAGGGTGAATGAATTACAATAGAATACAATCCTGTCAATGAGCAATTCGAATTGCCTAAGGAGGTCATTCGAATCACTGAATGGAGTAGCTTGACTCCAACTAGGAGTCCTCATCATCAATCAGTGGTGGTCATCAATGCACAAGAACCAGTCATCCAGGTGTCAATCTGAGTCTAATTGAGTGTGTCATGTGTAACTGAAGTGTGTAGCACTGATTAAGGGAAGGAGGCTCAGTGGGGGGCGCATGGGAGGCTAACTGAAGTCAGAACAAGTCATCTAGTCAATCTGGAGGTCCAACGGAAGTGAAACAGTCAGTCGGGAGTGAAACTAGCCTCAAATCAAGGAGAATGGGAGCTAACTGAATGTAACTGAAGTGGAACTGCAGTGGTAGGTGAGAAAGTGCGCCCTTCTCTGGCAGTAGGTGAGAAGTGGGCGCCTTTCAGACTAGGAGGGCTAAAGAACTGAAGTAAGTGGCTCCCAGGTGCTAGAAAGAGGTGGCTAAGGTGCTGGAGGCATCAACCTGGTGACTGGGATGCATGCAAAGTGCATGCAAACCCTAGAATTTGCATGCAAACCCTAATTGCATGCAAGATCCTAAAAAAGATGATGAGGATATCCGAACACCCCCCCCTCAAGCTAGACTATGATGTGCAAAAAATAATGTGGGGCCCTGGTAACTAAGACCAAAGGTCACCCCAATACAATAATCCAAAAAATGCTGAAAATAAACTAAGTGAGGAAAGAGGGAAAACCCAGTGGGAAGAAAGCCCCCCCTCAAGATAAAGCATAATGATGAATCAATCTATCTCCACCATGATGGAACTCACCCCCAACAGTGAACGGAGGTAAGAGAACTTCTTCTCAGTGAAGCTCTTGGTGAAGATGTCTGCAATTTGCTCATCAGTAGGGCAATATTGCAGAATGATGGTGCGGTCATGCACCAACTGTCGAATGTAATGCATATGGATCTCAATATGTTTGGTCCTCTGCCACTGAATTGGATCTGTGGAGATCTTGATAGCACTTTGATTGTCACAAAATAGGACAGTCAAAGTAGTGCCACCAAAACCAAACTCGGAAAGAATACCCTACAACCAAACTGCCTGAATGCAGGCATTGACTGCCCCTCGATACTCTGCCTCTGTTGAAGAAAGTGCAATGGATGCTTGCTTTTTGCTGGACCAGCAAATAGCACCATGACCAATCATGAAAACATAACTAGAAGTGGACTTCTGATCAATGCTATCACCTGCCCAATCTGAATCAATAAAACCAATGAAATCAAGCTCAGAATCTGCAGCATAATGTATGCCAAACTGTCTCGTACCTTGCACATATTGCAAGATCTACTTGGATGCTCGCCAATGAAGCTCATGTGGCTGATGCATATATCTTGAAACAGAAATCACAGCATATGAGATATCAGGCCTAGAGTGTGTCAAATAAAGTAGTGAACCAATCAACTGTCGATACATACTGCAATCTGCAAGCGGTGTAGAATCTCCCTCCTCAAGACTGATTCCTGAGAGGAATGGGAATGGGGCTGCCTTACATTCAGCCATATTAAACTTCAATAACAGTTTGGAAGCATATTTTTTCTAAGATATAGTGATCCCATCAAAATTTTGAGCTATCTCCAAGCCCAAAAAGTGACTCAGCAAGCCCAAATCGCTCATGTCAAAAGCTAGATTTAAGGCAGTTTTTAGCTTGTTTATTGAAGTAAGAGTGCTACCAGTAATGAGAAGATCATCAACATAAAGTACAATAACCAACAAATTACCTTTAACTCGCTGAAGATACACATTCAAATCAGATTTGCATCTTTGGAAATTCTGAGAAAGAAGGAAGGAGTCCATCTTTGCGTACCAAGCTCTTGGGGCCTGTTTTAACCCATACAAAGATTTCTTCAATCTGCAAACTAATGATGGATCTGATGTGTAGCCCTCTGGCTGCTGCATATATACCTCTTCAGCAAGGTCTCCATGTAAAAATGCACTCTTCACATCCATATGGTGCACTTCCCAATGCTTGGATGCGGAAATAGCTAAAACAAGGCGGATGGAATCCATCTTTGCAACCGGTGAAAAGGTCTCAGTGTAGTCCACTCCTTGGACTTGGGAGAAACCTTTTGCCACCAACCTTGCTTTGTATTTTCTGATAGAGCCATCAGCAGCAACTTTCGTGTGGTAGACCCATTTACACTTTACTAATTTTCTTCCAGGTAAAAGAGAAACTAGCTCCCAAGTGTTGTTCTTTTGAAGAGAATTGTACTCTTCATCCATGGCACTTTGCCATCTCGGATCTCGGTGGGAAGAATAGTATGATGTAGGATCTGAACCAGCCATCAAATAAAAAATCTCAGGAAGTAATGGATCAGAAATAGAAAGAGCCATACCTTCTCTTTGAAAGCCTGCTCTTGTTCGTCTCGGATCAGCAGGATTTCCAAGGTTCGAACCAGCAGATTGAAGAGTGTTTTGGGCCCACTTTGGTAACTGAGGAGGATCATAATGGTCGGATTCCGAACCTGATATGTCATGATCATCATGTGCTGCTAAAATATCAAAAATATCAGAACTCATACCTTCATTATCGCTGTACGGATCTTCTTCTAGTGAAGGCGGTGAATCGGCAGTCTCTTCCTTGACTAGTTGCAATTCTTGAAGCGGTTCTTCAAATTGCACACTGCGCTCTATGAATATCTTTTTAGACCTGATATCCATGAGTTTATATGATTTTGATTCTTCCCCATATCCTATTAGTATGCACTCGATACTTTGTGGATCCAAAGCTCGTCTCTTCTTGGAAGGAATTCTAGCCCATGCAGTAGAGCCAAAAACTCTCAAATTTGACACATTCGGTTTGTGACCAAAGTATGCTTCGAAAGGAGTCATACCTTTCACAGATGAATATAGAACACGGTTCTGTATGTATGCAGCAACATTGATTTCTTTAGCCCAAAGATTTGCAGCCAAACCTTTTGATTCAATCATGCATGTAGCCATCTCTTTCAGTGACCGATTTTTCCTTTCCGCTACAACGTTCTGCTGGGGTGTGTAGGGAACTGTATGTTGGATCTAAATTCCGCTTTGGGCACAAAGTTGCAGCAACTCAGACTTAATATATTCTCCACCATTATCATATCTAAGAGCTTTGATCTTGCTCTCAGTGGTGGTCTCAACAGAAGCCTTAAAATCCTTGAATTTTCCAAGCACTTCTGACTTGTTTTTGAGAAAGAATACCCATGTAAAGCGGGAAAAATTGTCAATAAATGTCAAAACATACCTTGAACCATTTAATGACATATGGGGCAGCAGACAACTGATATCAGAATGGATCAAACCCAAAACTGTAGAAACTCTGCTAGCTTTGCCGTGGTCGAATCTGTGCTCGAGGTGCTTCTCAATGATGCAACCGGTGCATATTCCCTTCGAGGAACGGAGTTGTGGAAGACCATCTGCCATGGATTTGTTTGATAACAGCAGCAAATACTTATAATTAAGATGTCCAAATATTTCATTCCAAATCCTACTAACCTCATTACCATGTGTGCGAAGAGCAGTGGGCTTTGCAAGCGGAATAAAGTGTGAAAACTCATAGCATTTTGCAGTGTGGTTTGCCTTTCCGACTGCAACTAGTCTTCCACTTTTGATATCAGAAATTTCAACTGTATTAGGGCTGAATGTAACTTGCTTCGGTTCACCGGTGTGTGTCATTTGATACACAAAAAGAAGATTTGAAGCTAAGGAAGGCACATAGAGAAGATTCTGAAAGCTTCCATGATCTACATGAATCGTACCTTTGCCCTTTGAAAAAAATTTTGAGTCATCTCCCAAATGGATGGGGATGGAGCTGTTTGGATCGAATGAAGAAAAAGAATCAATATTTGCAGCCATATGATTCGATGCACCCGAATCTATCAAGAGAGTAGCAGGCTTCGAAACACTTGCCATGAGTGCTTGTCCTCTTTCATGATCATCATTCCTATCCTTCTTCCTTGCACCGTCAGGAAGAGTTATGTTGTTCTTTTCCAAAAGGAAGGCCATTTTATCTATAGTTTTCTTCATACATGAAATTTTGGGATGAAAGCCACGGTTGCAATAAGTACATTTAGATTTTTGGTTACCTTCTTTGCCCTTTTGCTTGAACTTTGAACTGGATGGTGCATCCGTTTGTTTGCCCTTCTCTTTTTTGCTTGTGAGGCTCGAATTTGGGCTTCTCCTTCTTTTGCTTTCCTTTACCATTCGAGATCTTGGGTCCTTGAACATATAGGGATGAATCTTTGGAGCTTATGGACCCCATTTGAATAAACTTGTCATGCTCTTTTGTGACGGACTCAATGAAGGCATTCAAGGTAGGCATCTTCCAATTCGGGGTAGTTAGCCGACCGGAATTGAAAGTAGAGACAAATACCGAATAATCTTTACCAAGCTTGCTGAGAATGGAGAGGATCAATTGTTTATCCTCTTTGATAACTCCATTGTTCTTCAACTGCAAGTTCAAGTTCTTGAATTTTAAGAAGAATTCATTAATGGTCTCAAAATTCTCAGGACTAAGGGAAATCAATTCATTCTCTAATTGAAAATCCCTAAGCTCGTCTTGCTTGCCAAATAGTGTTTCAAGTTGCTCCCATATGGCTTTTGGAGTCTTCAATCCGCTGAGATGGAAGTGAATATCTTTGGAGATGGAGAGACAAAGAAGACCATAAGCTTCATCAAGCTTGTTGTAGTGTTTGGTTCTATCTGACAGATTGCTTGGCTCTAATTCAAGACCAAGAGTGACTCGGTAGTAACCTTTTGAACGTAATATGATCTCCATATCATTTTTCCAATCAAAATAATTGAATGGGGTGAGGATAGGCTTTGAAGAAGAGTATTCCATTGCTAGGAGCGAGTCACAATGATGTAGAGGATCTTGCATGCACAGTGTAGTGAATGCAAAAGATGGAGACAATAACCTGCAAATCACAATAAAACCAAGAACAATGAGGTCGAACAATCCACCCTTTTAGAGTTGCATCACACCTGGGATTGGAGATCAAACAATGTTGAATGGGTCCAATGTATTAGATCCAGGAATTATGTGGTAACTCAAGCTTCTGGAGTGGTATTGGATGTATTTTCAAACTTTGCATGCACAGGAGCGAATGCCCTTGAGATATCTCATGCCAAAACTTTTTGCAATTTGAGCAATTCAGTCAAATCTTCTTGTAGAAACACCTGTAGAAAAGAGATCTTGTCCCTGCAATGGATCTGATACCATGTAAAATTAGTCACAGCAGATCTAATGAACAAGTAAATCAATCACAATAGATGAATATAGAAAATATGGTATAAAACTGTGCAAAACATGCAGCAGTGCTCAATATCCCAGAAAGGGTGAATGAATTACAATAGAATACAATCCTGTCAATGAGCAATTCGAATTGCCTAAGGAGGTCATTCGAATCACTGAATGGAGTAGCTTGACTCCAACTAGGAGTCCTCATCATCAATCGGTGGTGGTCATCAATGCACAAGAACCAGTCATCCAGGTGTCAATCTGAGTCTAACTGAGTGTGTCATGTGTAACTGAAGTGTGTAGCACTGATTAAGGGAAGGAGGCTCAGTGGGGGGTGCATGGGAGGCTAACTGAAGTCAGAACAAGTCATCTAGTCAATTTGGAGGTCCAACGGAAGTGAAACAGTCAGTCGGGAGTGAAACTAGCCTCAAATCAAGGAGAATCGGAGCTAACTGAATGTAACTGAAGTGGAACTGCAGTGGTAGGTGAGAAAGTGCACCCTTCTATGGCAGTAGGTGAGAAGTGGGTGCCTTTCAGACTAGGAGGGCTAAAGAACTGAAGTAAGTGGCTCCCGGGTGCTAGAAAGAGGCGGCTAAGGTGCTAGAGGCATCAACCTGGTGACTGGGATGCATGTAAAGTGCATGCAAACCCTAGAATTTGCATGCAAACCCTAATTGCATGCAAGATCCTGAAAAAGATGATGTGGATATCCAAACAGATCATGCATATAATATTTCTGAATATTACATTCATCCAACTACTGGTGGAGAGCTTGGTTGGCGCAGTTCTAGCTATGCGTCTTCTGACTCGGTTGATGCTTTAGAGAATTGGCAGAATCGCTTGCATGAAGTATCGTTCCAGAAGTGTGGGTTGATCACATAGTCACTTCGGCATGTTGCGACTAAAATTGTTGAGTTGCCGGTATATGAAGGACTGCCTGGATTGTTTGAGTTTCTAGTCGCATTTGAAGATAGGGTGTCATAATCGCAGCGATTGTTGGCATTGGAGGAAGCACTGGAGGCTACTCCAGCAAGGTGGTGGACGACCCATAAGAAGTCGATTATTGGTTGGTTGCAGTGTCAAAGGTTGATAACAGTTCACTTGGCAACACAGAAATCTACCACATCGGAAGGTATGATGGGAAGAATGACCCTGGCAGTCATCTAATGGAATGTCAGAACTTGTGGGCCTCACGACCAAGTGATGAATGGGTCCATGCTTTTATCCATACCTTGGATTAAATTCCGCAATCATGGTATGATTCAGCTGAGTTGCGAGGGGAGATCACCACTTGGTTAGAGTTGATAGTTTGTTTCACCCATACCTTCAGCTTTGCGGATACCAATCCCGATGTTCATAATGCCTTGCAGCTCATCCGCGATGTTGTTCTGAAGGTAGTTCCGGTGGCATATCCCATGGATCCGCATTGTAAGATGCAATCGATGATGGAATGTTATAATATCACTGGAGGACCAGAGGATGGTTGTTGTGAGGGAAATACACCCATAGTTCAGGGGAGAAACTACCAATTTATAGGGATGAAAGACAGACCTACAAATGTTCTACAAGAACAACTAGTAAGCAAAGAGAATAAGGTTAGAAGGATGTGTACCTTATTCATAAGGTTGATAAAATCCTTCTTCTTCCTTGTTGTTCAACACTATTCAGTGTCACAATGCCCACACCTGCAAAACAACTTCATACCTTTCTCAAATACATTTGACTACATATATAAGACTGATATTCATAATAGAAGAAGACATCAGACTATAAGCAAACTGTAATCAAATCTGAGACACACATGAATAGGTCATATTTGGAAAGGGAAGAACATCTGATCTTTATTAATGAATGAAGCAAGTACATAAAATTATACCTTCCTTCGGTGACCCACCACTATATAGCCAATTTCCTATGGGAGGACCCTGTTATCACCGATCTTGTAGTTTCCCCTATAGATGGATCCATGGTGGATGGTAGAGGGGACAGGAAACTAAAGTGGTGAACCAAGAGAGCCCTAGTTGCCAACAGGATGGTTGTAATGCCAACCAAGGCACCCTTCACTTTTTCTACCAAATACAAGGTAGCACGGGGGAGACCTAGATCTGATCCCAACATGAGAGATCAACCCAACCACCAGATCAGATCAGACAAAGTGAGGTACATAAGGTGATAGGTATGGAACCCTATATCTAAGGAGATTGAGACACTGTGGATGCTTAGAGATGATATGAGTTGATGAATAGATCTTAAGCACAATGATTCAAGGATTAAGTATGATTCCAGAATTCAAAGCTAGTTTAAAATGGTCAAATTTAACTGCCTTGGGAAATGTGACCCTTAAAACAGGAAAAGTGTCCCAAAACGTAGATCTCACAGTTGGGGATTTCTAGCTATGCTTGATGAAGGGATATGACAATGTCAAATTGTGCAAGCAACCAAACAGGGATCAACCCACATGAAAATAGGGCAAGCTAGGAAAGTCGTGAGGGCTTGAGGAGATTAGTGCCTTGGGGTTTGGGCCTATGGAGTCACCCAAGTAAGACGTTTTCAAGAACCCACTTTGCAATTTTCCCGATCTACAATACCCAGATGTGGTTTGCCAAATGATCAAGGGATTTGATCAATAGAATTTTTAGGAGAATTTTAGTTGATTTTAAATGAGGGTTTTAAGTAAATTTGACAGATGGATAGATCAATAGAATGAGAAACTTACCTTGATATCATACCTGAGTAATGGAAGTGCTTTCCATGTTGTTGAGGAATGTCCCCGCAGATATCAAATGTAAAACCTTTGATTTTTCTTGCCACAATGAGATGCCCTAGATCCACAAGTGCGCCCTCCTTTTCCTTTCAAACCAAGGAAATCGATTCAATCAGTAAGATCAAGAATGGAGGAAATACAAGTGAATGCAAATGATAACATGAAGTAGAAGGTACAAAGACAGTAATACTCCCTATTACCGACGCAAAAAGCCCAAAGAAGAGGTAGGGAGAGTCTCCCCTACCAATGTGTCCTCCTTGAAGAAAATCGGCCTCCACATATAGATGAGAAGACATGGAACAAGAATGATAGCAAGATAATCTCCAATAACCCAGTGCAAAGGAAGAACAAACAGTCGAACTCCAATACCAATCACCACCACAAGACAAGTAGATGCAATAGTAATTTTCTATTCCAATAATCCAGAGCCAAAAGTCCCTTTACAATGAGAAGCTCTCCCCTTTAAATAGGATGGAGAGATACCAAAACCCTAACCACATTTTGAAATGGATGGCTATGATTAAAAAATCAACATGATCTAATCAATGGTTGAGATGAGCTCAACATAAAGTACATGGATCAATATTACAATATAATACATCAATGGACCAAATCGCCCTACGAGAGGGGGTCCCACCAAATATCAACGATAAAACATAAGAAGTAGATCATGGTGGGTCTATGGGGTCATGCATTTCCTCCCTAGTGTGTCCTCACGACACAATAACATAAGATAACCAAGCTAGACACCAAATCGTGCCTCTCTGGGAAAGTCGTGAGCCTTAGGAGGCTCCAGAAAACCATAAAAAGTGTCGGAGAGATGGGTGTGGGCCCCACTGAATGCTGAAAATGCTGTGGAAGGTGTGGAAGACATCGCACTCATCATCAAACATCATCCCATTCCATTTCCTTTCCTTATTAATTCAAATCAAATTCCTCAGTAGCCAGTTTTTCCATTTTTTATCTGCCTCAGGAACCATGAACATGCCCAAACTTCCTCGTAGAGTGCCTGCACTGTCAAGGTGATCCCACCAAGATCTCTGGGAGGGAGTTAATATGGTAATAAAAAGTGGATGGACCACCCCCTCCATGCACAACGCCCTAGGTGAACCAATCAAATCCTCCAACTACTCTGTCAAGCCATCTGACAAGGAAAAATTGCACTAGGATAGCCAACTGAAGCTAATCATCACTGTAACTGCCCATAACTGAAAACAGACTATCTCATTGGACTCAGAGATCCCAAATCCATCTAATGTGTGTACTCATACACCCTATGGACCTCTGCATGGTCCTACCAATATCCAATATGCCCAGACATACCAAATAATAATAATCTGTAAAAGTGCTGAAAAACACAAATCAACATCATAAGCCTCAAACCACTGCATAGAACCATCTGGTGATATGTACTAGACCACATATCATATATTTGTATCATCTGAGGTCTATCCACCTCCTGTCCTGTAGTTGAATTTGGTCAAACTAAGTTTGACCAAGTCATCATGACCAAATATGACACAAACTGTCATCAAGCTGCTGCAAGTGTCAAAGGTTAAAGCATGCTCTACAATTCATTCAAGTAACAATTATAACAAGAAGTAATCATTTCACTAGCGATCTAAAACCAATTATAAAGAGTTTTAACTATTAATTATGACTTAGACTCGACTTCCAAGACCATACTCACTTCATAGTTGTGACCAATTTGCTAGTGAAGGGTGAAGGCTAAAAATTAAAAGGCTAGGCTAAGGGATGACTACTAACTTGACATTGTGACACTTTGGAAATATAAAGGGATACACACTCTAGCATATACTGGACAAACAATAACACATGGAATGGCAGTGTCTCATGAAAGGGTAAGTTGTTCAAAGAGTGCTTATTCAACTTAGGCATCAATTCATACTTTTAAAATATGATCCAAGTTCATTAGGATCCATTAGTTTCACTTTATGGCCTTTTTGGCCTACATCACCCTTTGGATCTCAGGTGTGCTAAGAAGCACAACTAATCGTAGCTTGCATCCAGGGAATGTTTATACATATACATAAGGTCAACAATCGTTTAGATATAGAGTTTAAGAACCATTGCTTTTTGGGACCTTTCTTATACTCTTCAAGGAGTATTTATTAGCGTTTCATTTCTCTTTCCCTTTACTCATGTGTGTTAAGAAACACATTCTAGAGTTTACAATTTCCATGGGCGAATTTACATAGATTTCCATAAGTAGTACATGAGCTTTCAATTTTATCCAACAACATATTAATTGACTAGGGGGACTTTGTGCCAGTGCCAAACATCAGGACAACCGACCATAATGATTTAGGCCTACAATCCAAATCACCAAAGGTAAGTTTTGTCACCAACTCAGAGCCAAGACATAATAAACAGGGAAGCTTATCCAATATAGAGGCCAAAGCAAGGGAAGGTCCTCCATGCCACTAGTCAAGTAGTAAGTCAAGGTAATAAATAAACTGGAAGGTAATGGATGGATGAAGACAATGAAAAATGCGACCAACACTAGCAAGCCAAAAAATGGTGGGAATGGTCACCTCTATTCTCCCGAAGGAGGGTAAAACCAATCAGTATGGATAGAGAAATTATAAGTCTGAGTAGGGACAAATATAATATATATAAAGATACAACCAGGTCGACATATCTATATGATTGCCAGATCATGATACTAAATGCTAAGACATGCTACAAGAATGAATATAAAAGCAATATAACCATAACATAAGAATATACCTGCTGAGCCATATACCTGAATGTGCAATATCTGAACCAACATATGTCCACTGAAACTCTATTGCTGCAACTCTGGGAAATATTGAATGCTCTGTATAAATGGTTAAATGGCTACATCAGTCCTCTCTCTGAGTGTCCTGAAACTCATTCATGGTATGGGGAACAAAACTGCTATCCATGATACAATAGTGATCCATAATAAATGCTCATCTCGACATCTCAATGTAAGGGAACTGGCTTAAAAATGTATTGGAATCTAGAAAATAGAGTATGGTAGCCCGACTACTATATATGTGATAACAGACCCTATGACCAATTTTTCGATGGTCCTACTGGTACACTAATGCCATATCAGCACTACCAGTATCTACAGTCCAACCAACAATTACCTTTTCTGGGTACACCCAATCTGCCAGATTTATTACGGTTGACCAATGATCCCATCTATCATGGTACCAATTGGCTAGCTATCCCGGTGAAGTTACCATCTGACATCCCGAATTTTGACGGCAAATTGGGTGACGATCCCAAAAACCATGTAATGACCTATCATTTGTGGTGTTCGTCTAACTCCCTAATGGATGATTCCATCAATTTAAGATTATTCCAGCGAACCCTCACTGGCACTTCCGCCAAGTGGTACATCGAATTACCACCACACTCTTTTCCTGATTTTCGATCATTGGCCATGTCATGTTTTACACATTTTTAGTTACCAATCCATTACGATACCGATAGATATCTTTTGACCTCTCTCTGACAGACTATCGCCACTCATATTTCTAATCATATTCACGAGTGGAGGCGAAGACAATGTTTGATTAAAGCTCCCATTCCATACCAACTCCTTGTAGATTGGTTTACTAAGTCACTCCTACCCATCGTGGCCAAAGATGTCACCATGGGTGGGGCCATCATTGAACAACAGGACCACCCCCGGGACCTCATGCCAACGATATCATCGATTCCGTTCAAAACCAACTTGCTTCCTAATCTAATGGACCACATATCCATGCTAGTTCCACTGCATCCCCTTCATAGCCTAGGAACAACACCAACTGATCACCCATCCATGCTACCACCGAAGAAGTTAATTCAGTCCAATTTGATTCACCTCAGAAATCCGGTGGTAAAATGTGAAGAACCTGCAACAATTAATTGATGAAATACACGATATATCATGTCACATAATATTTTTATTGATCGTAGGCCACTTCGAGGGGGCAACCTACTTTGAGCAAGCTCAATATAAAATAACTTCACGGTACCTTCATTGGTGTCAACACAGACTTATATATTAATTCTAGGCGCCAATACCATGGGTCAATACCATGTGCCAATACAAGCCATGGGAGAATACAAACTATGGATCAATAACTACTACGAGATGACTTACAAAGCATATGCATCCAACAACAATAATACAAACTATGGATATAAAAATACTACGGGACGACTTACAAAGCATATACGTCCAACAACAATATATTAACAAAGTAAAGAGAAGGGTTGACATGGGTTCCTAACATCTCCTCTCCCTTAGAAAAAGCTTTGTCCTCAAAGCTTTAGATGTGGAAATTGATGCAGAATGTGAAGGAGTGGTTCCCTTATAGCATCCTCGGGGGGCATTCTGTGCCACTGAATTAATACCTCTGTGATAGATTGAGAGAAATGTTGACGCCTTTTGAGTTCCAGGGAGGATTGCTTGGAAGGCTGTAGATGAAGAAGAACCATATCACCTGCTTGAAAAGTGCGCTCAGAATGGTGTTGATCGACATGTTGTTTCATTTGAATTATTTCCATGTGAAGATTGTCCTGTAAAATGAGAAGAATCTGGTCGCAGTTTCGAAGAACCGCGTCAATTGCTTGAACTAGGGAACTGCTAAGGGTGTATGGAAGAAGAACTAGCGGTTCCTGTCCATATATTGCTTCATATGGTGTCATTTTAGATGTGGGATTGTACCATTGGAGTGCCTCAAGGAAATCCATAGAAATAGTTGTCCAAAGCTGTGTAGGGATGGGCAAGGGTTCGACCAGTCCTGGAAGGAGTGTCGTTTCACCCGTGTTGACCTGGAAAGTATCACAGTCAGCCACCATCTGTTGAATTGTCATTTGCAGTCCTGGCCAAAAGAAGTTACACTGTTCCCAGTCATACGTGTTGAGGAACCCAGAGTGCCCCGTCTATGGAGAAGCATGGAGTTCATAGAAGACATATCCCTTTTGAACAGATTGCAACCAATTTGGAACAAGCATAGAAATAGCTAAAAGAGAAACTGGGTCATGAATTGTGTGAGAAGGAGCATCCGCCACCAGATTGTCCTTACCCTTTGTGTAAGTGAGCGCATAGGTATAACCCATGAGTTGGCTAACCGATATCAGGTGTGTTGGGGAGGAGACCCATTGTTCCAGGAAAATTTTCAGACTCTCGTGATTAGTCTAGATGCAGAAATAATTCCCTAAGAGGGATGGTGGCCACTTATGTACTGCATGTAAAATAGCCATCATTTCCTTCTCAGCTGTAGATGAGGCTAAATTCATATCAGAAAGGTCTCTTGAAGGCGGCAATCCCACTAGTTTAGCAAAGACACCTGCATATCTATCCAAGGAAGTAGTGGATACCATTAATGGGTGCATCTGAATGGAATGGAGTCGAGCGATGACACCATGTGAATTATTCTTAAGGATCTTTTCCAGGCGATGTGAACTGATGATGCAGAGAGACCTTGGTTGTAAGCCTGTAAATTTTTGTTGTTTCCCATTGACTGAAAATTGCATCCAAAGTTCAGCAAAATACCATAAGATGGGGCCAAGTGTGCGTAACCATTGAACGCCCAAAACCACATCACATCCCCCTAAGGACAAGGAAAACATGTCAGAGTGCAGATTATAATCTGCTAGAGAGATACGCACATTGTGACACTTCCCCTTGCAAGGTAAGGTTCCCCCATTGGAAATCATGACTTCAAAGTTGGAGTAAGGATGGACAAAACAATCAGCCTATTTGGAAATCTGATGGTCAATGAAATTATGAGTGCTACCAGAATCAATGAGTATTGTAAGAGGGATCTTCTTGAAGTAAACCCTGACCCCCATTGTTTTTGGGGTGGTGACTTCGGCTAACGCATGGAGAGATATCTCTGGGTGGTCATCCAGAGACGGAGGGTCAACAGGAGGCTGCTGAAGGTCGACCTGATCATCCAGTGTATTTGGAGCTTCTGCACCAAGTTCAGAGGTAGGCGGAGAATCCACATCTAAGAGATAGAGTTGTTTCTCAACACATCTATGTCTCCAAGTGAATTTCTCATCACAATTATAACAAAGCCCTTTTACTCTACGTGCTCGCATCTCTGCTTTAGACAAATGCTTGATAGGAGTGGTGCGAGGGGCTAGCGTGATGGGAGGTCATTGGGAAACCACATTTCTGAATGGAACAAAAGTGGATTTGGAGCATTGTTGGGCTGTGATCTTGTCCTCGGCCAACTTAGCCAACCCTAGGACTTCCATCATTGTGTTGAGACGGAACATTTTAACCTCTGAGCGGATTTCATCCTTAAGATCACTGAGAAAACAACTTCTGTAGAATTCATCAGACAATCCTTCTGTGTGATTGCCTAGTTTCTCAAATTCTGTTTGATACTCTCGCATAGTACCAATTTGACGAAGTTTAGTGAGTGCTTCGGTGAAGTCATCAAAAGCACTAGGACCAAATCGTTGCAAAAGGAGTTGGCAAAAATCTGTCCATTTTGGCTCTTCATGAGCCTTGATGTACCAACAGTACCATTGAAGGGATTCTTGTTCTGAATGAAACGATGCAAGTGGAACTTTGTTGACATCAAAAGTATTATGCATACTGAAATATTGTTCTGGACGATAGATCCATCTAGTCGGATCAGTACCATTAAAGCAAGGAAAATCAAGCTTTAGGCCACGAAAATTGCTGGAAGAAGAGAATCCATTACCTGATGAAGACTCGGATTGTCGTTTGCTGTTCATGGCTGAATACTCAAGATGGAGGCCGAGAAATTTTTCATCCAGATCTTGGATTTTGGTTTGGATGGCTGCAAGTGCTTCCTTTATGATTTTTGCTCCTGCGCAGGTGACAACCATAACCAGGAGTGTTTTTTTTTTTTTGAGTGGGTAGAAAACAAAAACATAAACTCTTTCAGTAAAGGAAAATCTGGATTTGGGAAAAAATATGATGGGTAATTTGGGTTTGACTAGGTTTTGGACACTTTCGACTAGACAGGGAAGTAGAAAAGGAGGATTTCAGAAGCAGGGTGAAAGAATGAGAAAATTTGGTATAGAGGGACAAAGAAGCAGAAATAGGAAAGGAACTATGTGGTGAAATTTGAAGGTGATTGGGTGAAAATCGAAGAAGTTATGGAAAACCCTAAAAATAGACAAATGTGGGATTTCTGGATTTGGGAAGTGGAATTTGGGATAGGGTTCTCAGGAATGAAATATGCAGAATGGGATTACAGGGGTGTCAGGGAAGTTTCAAGGGAAACAGAGTGAAAACAAGGGAGATATGACGAAAAAACAGAATTTTATACTTTTTTTTTCCAGAATGGATTTGCTACTGCACATAAGGGATTGGAAACAGATGGATCAGCAATGACACGAAAGTGATCGGTAATAGACAAATTTGCAACAACGCGGAAGTGATCAGAAACAGTTCTGGACAGAGGAAATCTGTGATTTATCAGCTGAAAATAGATATGGACCCCAGGTATGCTCGGCTTCCTAATGGTTCAAGGGATTCACTCGACCACCAATGTTGTCTGACAACTTGTGTATTGGGGAAGTACCCCTCACTCCACAACTCAGGTAAAACTGATAACCGCTTTGCCACAAACGCCAGCTCTTGGTTTACCTCACGGGTGGGAACTAGTCAAACAGATAGGGGTCGTTGCCGTTTTTGTTGGCAGGTCCTCTCAATGGGCCACGTACTTCAGGGTTCTTGTGGTACTCCTCACAATGATTTTTAGGGATTATGCCTAAGTACTTCCCACAATTAAGCAGATAGGAATTATTCCCAGATCCGAACCTACAACAGATGCGAAAAAAAAATTGGCAGAAATTTCACCCAACGAGCCCAAGAAAGTGCTCTGATACCAGATGTGAAGAACATGCAACAATTAATTGATGAAATACACTATATATCAGATCACAGAATATTTTTATTGATCATAGGCCACTTCGAGGGGGCAAACTCCTTTGAGCAAGCTCAATACAAAATAACTTCACAGTACCTTCATTGGTCTCAACACAAACTTATATACTAATTCTAGGCGCCAATACCATGGGTCAATACCATGTGCCAATACAAACCATGGGCCAATACAAACTATGGATCAACAAATACTATGGGACGACTTACAAAGCATATGCATCCAACAACAATAATACAAACTATGGATCAACAAATACTATGGGATGACTTACAAATCATATGCGTCTAACAACAATATATTAACAAAGTAAAGAGAAGGGTTGACACGGGTTCCTAACATAAAAAGAAGAACAAGGGGGGGAAAAAAGTCTTCTAATCAACAGGAACCCAAACAAAACAATCATGATACCACCAAACCTAAGCAGAAGGTTAAGTATCCCTGTTTACTGTGCGGTGATGACCACTTTACCAAAGAGTGCCCACATCGAGACGAATTCCAAAATTTCCTAAAAGGGAACTCAACACCCGCAGTTTTAATTGATCCCTTACCCACGCAAAAACAATAAATGGTTGAGAAACAACCCTCTCCTCCTCAAGGAGAATAATCCTCTACCGCTCATGTTCTCATGACGCGTAGTGAAACTGTCAACTTGAACACTCGATCACATTCTTATGACTTGGTCCCAACTAAGGAATCTAACAGAAGCAATATTGAAAATTATTCAGCCTCTACATCAGGCATTCCCCCGCCGCAAGGTTCTCTCACTATTGAGAAACCTTCCTTTGATTTTGTGCTACGTCCACCCAAGAGGACGATTAGAAAATTTGTTTCCCATCTCAATGCTCGGGTTGCTCAAAACTACAACATTGTAGAGGACTTAGCGCAAGCCCCTTGTGCTATGTCGATGTTGGAAGTATTGCAAAACTATCCTAATCAACGCAAGACTCTCCTCGCTTCTATAGGCTTTGTAGACCCCGATTCCTTGAACACTATTATGTTCTGACTCGAGTACTTCAAATCGATACTTTCCCACCAACTTGCGTGCTAAATTGTTACCCATGTTGCTGGGAAAAGCGTCCATTGTACTATATCAGACGAAGGAGCATCCACCTCGGTGATTTCATTATCCTATTGGCGAGCCATTGGCTCTCCTGAGTTGAACCGTTCCCCTACCACTTTGACAGCATTTGATAGTCATGGATTCCAACCACACAGGTTGTTACAAGCTTTGGTTATAGAGCTAGGGGGAAAGACCGTTTCCATCAATGTGGAAGTAGTTTCCACCCCATTGGATTATAATCTACTCCTTGTTCGTAATTGGTTTTATGACATGACTGCGGTCGCATCTTCCGTATTCTGCATTATACAATTTCCCCACCAAGGGAAAATTGTTACTATTGACCAACTGGATATCTGTACACCAGACACCACTACTCACCCTGGCGACAATGTACCCCTCTTAGGTCATTCATCCCAATTATATGAGAGTGTGGGGGTAGGACTCCTCAAGGAATCATCCCTCATGGGAGTCTTTCCATCACCGGATCCCCCTTCCCATGTTGCCATGGTGAACATGATTTCTTCTATGATCCCATCACCAGCCAACTCTAATGACCAATGGCTCGTGCTCGAGCTTGACAAGTTGAAATCGACTGGAGATGTCATGCCTCTCACACCAACAGAATATACATATGAGGATATCCAATCGACATCTGATGACCACTCCTCAGTGGTATCTACATCCTATTATCCACCCTTACAGCGGACTTCATCCCAACCGGATGCTCTCCTCTAGACTTTCCACTCAGACGAGTCCATTATGGAGGTCATGAGAGTTGATGAAACCCCATGGGAAGACCTCCACCATCGATCGTCTTTCCCCCCACCTCTAGATTCCATGGAGAATTGGAAGCTCTGATGATCTGATCACCAATCTCCTCCTCTCTAGAATCGGTCTCTGCAAATAAAAGACCATATCTAAATTAACTCAACAATTATCAACATGTGCATGGAAATTGCATGAAACACTTGGTCACTAATGGACATCTCACCTCAATGAGATACCATGACAAAGAGGATTGCGTTCCTTTTGTAGTAGATGGATTTGTTGGTTGAACATCTAGGATGATCGCAACCATGGTCGAAACAGGGGGACCAGGAATTGCTCCTGCTGCTGGTGCCGCTACAATCACCAAATGTTGAAATAGTCAGACATGCATGAATAAACAATAGACAAAAATAATAAACTATGTCTAGATCATGTTGAAATAGTTGTACCTATGTGTGACTTGTTGTTATTGCAGATGCAACATTGACTGCTGCATCAACAATCCCTGGGGGGTTTGCAATAGACAACTCCTGATCCTGATGCAGTAAACATGGAAATCAAACATTAACAAAAACAATTTATGCACTAGATTTCAAGTTAACCAACAAATATCATCGAAGGATATACAAAACCATCGTATCAGATGGAGCTGTTGGTTGAACATCGAGGATGGTCATAACCATGGTCAAACCAGGGGGGCCACGAACTGCTCCTGCTGCTGGTGGCTACAATCACCAAATGTTGAAATAGTTAGACATGCATGAATAAACAATAGACAACAATAATAAACTATGTAAAGATCATGTTGAAACACTTACATACCTCTGTGTGACTTGTTTCCATTGCAGATGCAACACTGACTGTTGCATCAACCATTGATGCTAGGTTTGCAATAGAAAACTATGGTTCCTGATGCAGTAAACATGCAATTCAAACATTAAAAAAAACGATTTATGCATTGGATTTCAAGTTAACCAACAAATATCATTGAAGGATATACATTACCATGGTATCAGTAAGTCCATGGTCGTGGGTAGCTGGAGTCTTGCTAGGAGTAGGCCACCTCACATACACATGAGCCTTGTTCACGAATGGCCTAGGAGGAGATACAAATCCAAGCAATGGTCTAGATGTTTCGGTTGGTGCCTACTGCTAGCAAGTGTTCATGTGGTTAGACATGCATGATTCAACGAACAAACATGTATTTAAAAAATGACATTTTTAATTGTTTACCTGGAGCCCAGATGTTTCCTCAGACGATACGACAATGGATGCTACCTCCATATTAGCTTTCCCCAGTGAAGGATCTGCCATCTGCAAGTTTAATAATTGTAAATATTAGACCATAGATAGCATTAGTGAACTAACATGTAAAGTATGTGGAAATTAACAAATTAACAAGTATTAGAAAACTGAAATTTTAAAATGTTTACCTCAGTGTGAGATACAGCAATGGGTGCAATATAAGAGGGGCCTGCCAACTAGGTAGCATCATGAATCCCTCCACCAACGATGGCATCAGTGGATGGAATGTCATGCCCCCCTGTAGAGTCTAGAACATCTGACTCTGGGGCATCGCTGCCGGCATAAAGCATCAACTGCAAGTTCACAAAATTAATATATTATCTCAAACTATATATATGTGTACAAAGAGGAAAATAAATGAAGAATTTATTGCAATTAACCATCTACATACATCACTCAAAAACCCACTAAAGGCAACATCTGAGGCAAGACCATAGCAAGAACGACCACACGATGTGCACTCGAGAGGCTCAAAACTAGGTTGGGGATGTGCCGATGGTCCTACACTAGTGGATGGTCCTGCACTAGATGATGGTCCTGCATCGTGATGACCTAGTGTATGTACCACACCAAGGGAAAATGTCAATTCCTACACTAGTGGATGGTCCTGCACTAGACGATGGTCCTGCATCGTGACGACCTAGTGTATGTACCACACCAAGAAAAAATGTCAATTCCTCACCCATATGTTGAACCATAGTGCCATGGCGAACAACCGCCCATTCCAAACTAAAAAACACATCACGTGTCTATGGAATAACACGATGTGCAGGTGGGACATCTAGCCCAGGCAATTTCCTGGGAGATGCAGGGATAGGGCAATCAGGGTATCGAAGCCTCGCATTGGGTCAGTTTTGGGGCATCCCCCCATCGATCCCCTAAAACTGCAAGATATCAAAATAGTTTACGTGTTTATGTAACACGAACTCTGTATACATCTTTTGAAGGAAATACAGGGGCATTTCCCTATTTTTATGTGGTGG
Source organism: Larix kaempferi (assembly GCA_027924585.1). Lineage (NCBI taxonomy): Eukaryota > Viridiplantae > Streptophyta > Pinopsida > Pinales > Pinaceae > Larix > Larix kaempferi. Next base: position 3,483,131 of record BSBM01000851.1, on the reverse strand, counting down.
CACATCAAAAACCATATAGCATCTGTCCATCCAGTTATCAACAAATCGTTGAAATGTGCACCACTCAATAGAGATATGAGGCCTATTTGCATTTGGGATTTCCCCCGACCGAGGGTCCCTAAACAATGCAAATATGTGCTCTTTGGATATTTTCAACTTTTTTATTGCAGTGTAGTCTAGCCCATTAGCATATTCTTGTCTTTTTCTTTCTCTATATTATGTAATATAATATAGTAAATTGCTTGACTGTGAAATAGTGTCAACAATTGCATCCAGAGTTGATGCAAGTGAGCGGCGAATCCTGTCACCACCACTAAAGCCGCACTAATACCCCTCAAGCGAGCAAGCTCAATTAGTATCTTAGCATTTGTGTCCATAGATGCAACTGCAATAAAAACATCAATACGAAAATCATTAGAAACATATACATGGTATATAATGATGTCTCTTCAAAATTGAAAATGTATTAAATCAAACTCAAGTAAGCAATTTAATGGCATTCACTTACATACATTTAAAACTTAAAATTAAACATTTAACAATTAAAAAGTAAGCTTTGTTCAACTTCTTTCTAGAAGTTAAGGCACTTCTTAACCCTCATTGGTGACGTTTCCATGCACACTTGGGTTTAAACTTCTTGGAATTTAGGAGTGTTATTTTGACATGTTTTGGCCTTTATGTCCCTTGCAAAAAACAATATTTCCATCAACTTCATGAACCAACATTAAATTTATTGATTTCAACATATTAGGCCTTGTGGTTGGAGGGGAGGACAAAGTGGCATGGAATGAAATGGATATGTATGAGTTTGTCTTGCCAATATGATTACATATACTTGAGATGACTATCAATGATTAAGATGTTAAATAATCAACTAGAGATTGTGACTAGAATCACAATAACAACAATGTCAACTTAATAAGATATCAAAAGTGGAATATGACAGTGTTATCTCAGAATTATCACATATATTTATTAATAATCCAAGTATTATGATATGTGAATGATATGACAAGATGGTTGATTAGGAGGATGAAGATTAAGTTGAGATAGAACAACTGAATTTAAATGTCACAGTCCTAAGACTGTGACTACATTCAGTTAATGAATAAGTAAGAATAGGATATGACTTGTTAGGCTTAGAAAGATGGTTAAGGTAACATGCCCGGGGGCATGTCAGGTGCTAAAATGTAGACCCGTGTCTTAAACACAGTATTTAATAGGGATGGAAGTTTAGGATAGATGTAGGGTTAGGACAAAATGCAAGGGAAGAAGGGTTGAGATAGGTAAGAATGTTAGAAGGGTTTTAGGATATGCTTCTAGGAGTAGTTACTAGGTCAGGGTCGTAGGTCTTTCTGAGTGTAGATTAGTATTATTGGATATGTAAATGACATGGGAGAGGGACTATTAGGATATGTGAGGCAAGAAAAGGGGTGATACAAGGCTTCCACCAATCCTCTAAATATCACTGACTCGATCATGGTTGGGAACACTCTCACAACACACTCTAGGTAGTTCATGGGTGTTCACCATTTCCATTGTTCTATAAACATGGAAACCAACCAAAAGTGACATGGGAAAATGGGGAAATTGTGGACTGGAATACAATTGGTTGTAGATGAGCTTAGAGACTCGACATGTAGAAATATATTACCCATTGTTTTTACTATTTTAAAAAACGGTTGATAAACCTAGTGATGCAGGGGCATAGATTGTTTGAGTAAAGTCATGTATGACTTTGCTAGGTCAAGTGAACTTGAGGAGACCTAGGGTCTCACATGTTTCTAATTTGCTTTATTTTGTTGAGAGGTTGAATAAAGAGGATAATGATACTAGATCCTTTTCCCAATGTAATCGATAGGGTTAGTTGAGCATTTCTAGAATTGTAGCATCTAGTTAGTGATTTGTCAAGTGAGTCACCAGTTAATTGAGTTAATCATGGATTATGTTACTTCTTTATAGGATCAAAGAAGCATAATTCGAGTTGTATTTAGTTTAGTTGATGACCTTTAATTAATTATCTTTTTGGTATCTCAATAGAGCTAGGGTTAGCTCGCAGAAGTTGAAATAGAGATTCAAGTGGAAGAGGGCTTAGAATTATCAATTCCTCGGAGCAAAACATAGACAATTTCTCTCTGCAAAATCAATCTCTACATTGTATGGCAAGCTTAGAAAATTAAATAAGAAACAGAGTGATTTTCTATATGAAGTCTTTGAGTTGAATTGATGGTCCATGAGCGTTGAGTAGATTGATCAAGGGTGTGGATAAGTCGATTAACTAGTCAACAGTATCGATGGTAGAGATCATATGTCATTTAGATCGATGATTCCAGATCCACGTCGCAGTCAGAACTGCATGATGGTTATGAACTCTTCAACGGTGAGATGAATACCAGGGTTGTATGTAATACCTCAATTTTTACCCTTGTTATATATTGGCTTTTATGTAAATATTGTATACATGCGATGTATGTTTCCCTAGCATGGAGCTCAAGGCCAAGGCCCCACTAGTGTATGTTTGGATTTTATTCGGAAATGAAAGCATTTTATATTATGGGACATGTGTATTCCACTAGGGGATGGTAAGGGGGTTGTGGGATTGAACCATATACTACCAAATGTCATCATGAGAACCCATTTGACTTTCCTTGCTGACATTTAATTCTGTTGTAAGGAAGTTGTTGAAGAATTCAATCCATGGCTTCAATGGAGCATTAGCAGCCCAGAAATTCGTATGGAAGGTATGGGATCTATTTTTCTTGTACCACAAGTCACTCTACCTCAGGGGAATTTGTTTTTCCTCATTCCCATTCCATTGGGGAAGATCCCAACATCACTTTTCATCCATTATGAATGGCCAGTAGTGAGAAAAACCAGAAATGACAACTTTGCAAGAACTCGTGTTTTGAAGAGCCATAAATGCCCATAATTTGGTATTGATAGTAAAATCCAATGGGGGATCCATTTAATGAACCTTGAAGAAAATTTGAGAGTATTAGATACCCAAAATCCATAGAAAAACCCAGTTTTCATAGCCCAGAATTCCAGTGACGGGATTGAGTTATTTGATCACCGAATTGAGAGATTCCAAGTGTGGATTCTAGAACAGAGGCTAGGAATGCTTGATAAACCTAGTGAAGGCTAGAATCTCAAGGATTTAGCAGCTTGGACCTTTCTATACCCATCCTGAAGAGCACTGGAGGGAAGGGACGCCTGAGGGACTGTGCAGCAGAGAAGGGGACCTTCCTTGTGTTGGGTGTGGTAGGTACTGTGGGTGCCTTGACTGTTTGAATTATATTGAGATTCCTGTAGCTCTATGGTTGAGCTCACTGGATTAGCATTGCCATCCTTTGTCTTTTGTATGCTTGATAAACCCAACTGTGTGTTGGATTAGCATAGCTGTTGAGTGGAACCATGGTTGTGAGTGAGCCCATCTAGTTCCTCCTTAGTGGATACACAACCCAACTCAGGGGTGGTCTCTCAGCTGAAAGAATACAAGTTGGACAGAGACCTATGGTTGGGTGGAATGTTGCTCTCACATAGCCAGTTGTTTGGACATTTACATTTCAAGATAAGTATTCTCTGTGGTTAAGCTATGATCATTCTGTGTTTTGTTCTGAATGATAACTGTTCATGTTGATGAAACAAAAGGCATCCTTTTTTATGCAATGTGATAATTGATGATTGTTATATGCATGATGAAACTATGTGTATATATAGTGTTTAATTCCACTGTGTTTGTTGAGTATGAATATGTATACATAAGTTTTTATTTACCCATGAATGTCTTAGTAATGTATGGGCCTGAGATTGTCAAATAAGCCCGATATGTTTGGTCATGTTTCCTCCCTTGCATCGGATTGGAGGGAGGGGATGTGACAGAGTGGTATCAGAGCCCATGTTGCAGCACTCGGGATGATTGGGCCAAGCTGTGAGTTACAGGCAAGTAAGAGAATGTTTTAACATGGTATTGATGAAGTTTGGGAGGCATTTTTTATTGAAAAAATTCTAGGATCAGATTTCTCAAGTGTTGAAGAGGATCGCACAGGTGCATAGATCTCTCCAACAGATTTCCAACGGTACCAGACTCGCTTGATTTGGTTAAGAGACAAAGGAGATATGAACCCCGCAAGTTGTAAGAACGAAGGTGCTTCCACAGTTGCGGGATTGCGGGTTGCGGGATTGTGGAAATGTTACATTTTTGTAATTATGACCTGGCTTTACGCACCAAAAATTGCGGGATTGCAGATTGCGGGAATGTTACATTTTCATAATTGCGACTTGGCTTTCCGCACCCACAATTGCAGAATTGCGGAAATGTTACATTTTTCGTAATTATGTCCTGGCTTTCCGCACCCGCAATTGCGGATTGCGGGATTACGGGTTGCGAGATTGCGGGAATATTACATTTTTGTAATTGCGACCTGGATTTCCGCACCCACAATTGCGAATTGCGGGATTGCAGGAATATTACATTTTCGTAATTGCGACTTGGCTTTCCACACCTGCAATTGCGGGTTGTGGGATTGCGGAAGCGTTAAGTTTTCAAACTTGTGTCTGGCTTTTTGCACCCACAATACGGATTGCTGGTTGCGGGCTATGGATTGCAGAGGAAAAAAAAAGGTATAGAGCCCGAAATTTGATTTTTGGATAACAAGAGCATGCAGAATCAGAATTGGATGAGTTCAGTGGCATTCTGAGGCCATTAATGAAGGTCATGGAAGGTCCAGTAAGGATTCCAAGTTCATTATGCTCCAATTTGGCATAAAATTGGAATTAACGGCTTTTACATATTGGTGTCCTGACGCTTGACAGAAGGTCGAATTGAGCTGAAAATCATATGGAACGGCTATGCAGTAGACAAAGTGTTAATTCTGGAAGCTTGGAGCGAAAATCCAAAGGATGTGGAGTCGAGGTGAGTGAGAAGACCAAAAATCACTATTCCGGGCCACTTTTTGGAGATTTTTAAAAGCTTGCAGTGGATGAAAGTGACCTTAGATGAAGGATTCAAGAAATTTACTGAACTCAGCATTTCATATTCTCATTAAAACAGACAATTCGCGTTAGACAAAGATTTTCCAGAAATGCACAGTTTGGGAGTAGCCATTTTTGGCCCAAAATTTGAAATTTTGGAAAATTGTGAAAAGTGTAAAGTAGTCAAACCTAGAATTTAATAGAAAATGAGTGGTGCATCGGAACATAGATCTGTGAGTTGCTGAGTGTTCCTTGTTGTATGGAATAACTTCTCCTGGTAGAAATGTTTTGCTGAATCTTTCTAGATTTGCTTCTACAGGTAGTTGAAGTTGGAAGTTCGGGATATTTTGTAACTATGTAAAAGTGCAGAGTTTTTGGTAAAAAATGTCATTTTTGAAGTAATGTAGTTTCCACACCTGAAGTCGGAATGTAGCACGTGGATATGAATTGGAAATCTTATCCAGCAGAGAGCAATGGTTCATCACCAAAATTTGAATGAGGTTGTCATACCCCATAGATATGCAGAGCAGAAAAGTGCCAGTGACTGTTTTAATAAATTGTTGACAATATGGGCAATTTCCAGAATTGTATGAACGGGCAAAAGAAATGAATACATGATATCCTTGAGAATTGTTCCATGAGTTAATTCTGTTAAAATATTGATGTTGTATATTTCTATATGCATTCCTAAGATGTCTAATAAATAATTTCATAATGCACAGTGTTTGCAACTCATAAGATTTAAATAGTTGTAGCAGAAGCAACATATAGGGGAAATGGTGACCATAAATGATGATCAGGATCCTTATGAGAAAGAATAGGATGTGCTAGGATAGAATGTGCAAGAAGGGAATGCTGAGACTGAATCCAATGGGAGAAGGGAGAAAATAACTCCTCAGAATTTGGTTGAGACCATGGTAAGCTTCAATGAAAGGTTGATGAAGGCTCAAGAAGAACAGAACCAGCTCAATGCTGCTATTTTGCAGAGCCTCACTAATATGTAACAGAGGATAAACCTTGGTTCCAACCCAAGTCATGTAGGTGAAGAAGGAAGAGATGTTGGGAGTCGCTTGTAACGTACCCTCCCGCGGACCCAATTTGAGGAAGGGAACATGATGCCAAATTCTGGTCTTTCACATAATCTCAGCCCATTCGTTAGTGTTATAGCTTTAAATGACTCCTCTTCATCCGTGACGACACTTGCTTCCCTTGGTCGCATGATGACATTTCTTGAGATCAAGTTCAGTCACACAACAGGACATTTGTGGATGGAGGAGTCATTTGGGACACTAAAAATGGTTGAAATTACCTCATTCTTGATCCATTTGATGTATATGACCCTTAGGAACATTTTTCCAGACCAAACCATCTCCTGAAAATGAGCAGAAAACCCTGTTTTTGGCCATTTTTCAACATGAGCGCTAGTACACAAGCATGATAGTAGCGCTCAAAACCTTCTGAGCGCGACTCCACTGTTGAAATAGTAGTGCTCAACTCCATATGTACGCTACTTTGTCTACTGTAGAGTAGCGTACACCCCTGTTTTGGTCAAAATCTCGAAATTTGAGTAAGTTAAGTTGGTTGGGAAACTTCTTGAGTGGTTATAACTTCTTGTCCTCTTCTTCACTGACTATATAAGGAGGGTAGAAGGGCCATGTGAGGGGACTAGCCCAATTAGAAAGTTATGCTAGAGGAATGGAGACCCTCATCCCCCTCTCTTGTGCTTAGTTTTGGTAAACCCTAGCACAGTTGATTAGAGGCTGGAATCCTTGGAGAAGGGAAGCAGGAGATCTTGAATCTAGGTTTCGTGAAGTGCCAAGCTTGAAGGAAGGTATAACTTTATGTACTTGTTTTCATTCATCAATAAAGATCAGACGTTCTTTCCTTTCCAAATATGACCTATTAATGTGTCTCAGATTTGATTACAGTTTGTTTATAATCTGATGTCGTCTTCTATTATGAATATCAGTCTTGTATATGTAGTCAAATGTGTTTGAGAAAGGTATCAAGTTTTTTTGCAGGTCTGGGCATTGCGACACTGGATAAGCATTGAAGAGTGAGGGAGGCAAAGCTAGTATCAACCTTCTGAATAAGGTGCCTACAACTCTAAACCCTAATCTCTTCACTTATTTGTTATACTTGCAAAATGCTTGTAAGTCTATCTTTATCACCGTAAGTTGGTAGTTTCTCCCCTGAACTATAGGTGAATTTTTCCCCACAACAATTAGATTCATACAATTAAAAACAAGAGTGTGCAGATGCAAATCAAGCAAGTATGCACAGCGGAATTAAAACAACATCCACAGCGGAGCAATTCATGGCTCTTTTCTTGCTAAGGAAGACAAACATGATTTTCCATGTAGGGTGGATTTCCCATACTCGAATTTGAACCACCATACTTCCCATTCCCCAAGGCATTAACTACCTCAACCAACTCTTAGGAGAATGAATGATTGGGTACAAAAGTCAACATGGGTAGTTTAGGGTTTGATGGATTCTCTCATTGACACTTGGCTTGACTTGATTGGCTTAAGGGTTTGAAATTTTTCCCTCCCAATTCCTTATAAAATCATGCCCCCATCTCTTTGTTGCATTGCATAGGTAGTTGTGGGTATTTTATTAAAATACATATTTACATGATATTCAAATTTTCATTGTGCATGGCTAGCATGTGAACCATATGCATCAATAAATCGATGGCGGGGCCTTGGCCTTGAGCTCCTCACCATGATTTTATAACAATATTACATCATTTACATTTAAATGCAATGGAGTCAAAATCAGGATATTACATCGCTCGAGAGGTCGTTCTAGGAAGAGGACTCCAAGCCCAAGGAAGAGTTATGTGAGCAAGAAGCATAGAACACCTTCCTCAAGATCTTATTCTAGCAATTCATGTGACTCCAGAGGTTCTCAACGAAGTCCAAGGCATACTTCTAGCAAATTTGGGGAAAGCAAGAAATTCAAAGGCATCCCACAGGGAGAATTCAGGAAGGCAAGAACTCCCACATTTGATGGAGAGGGTAAGATAGGAAAAGAGGCAGAGGCATGGCTTCTTGGGATGAAGAAATATTTTAGGATTCAGGATTATTCAGGGAATGAAAAGGCAAGAATTTCCATTTACAATCTAAATGGCAGAGCTTCAATTTGGTGGGATAACCTCTTGGAAGTTAAAGGGATCAATGAAAGGAAGATCAGTTGGGAAATATTTAAGAAGTAATTTAAGGAGAAATACCTTTCTTCTAGGTATTATGACAGTAAGAGAAAAGAGTTCAATGAACTCAGGTTGGGATAGAAATCCATGGAAGAGCATGTCCACAAATTTTTGGAATTGTTGAGGTATGTGGACTATATCAAAGATGAGAGGATAAAGATCCAATGCTTCTTTAGAAGCCTACCTCAAAGTTTCAAAGATAGAATTGAGTTTGTTAATCGACCAAGTATTGATGAAGCCATTAGGATGGCAATGCATTTCTATGAGAAGAATAAAGGTAAATCAGAGGTTCACCCAGCATGAAAAGGGAAGCCAAGAGGGAGGTTTGATCAAAGAAGAGTGACATCAAGCCACCATTCAAAAATCAGCCTAGAAAATTTCCATAGGGCCAACAAGGAAGGAGTGGATTCAAGCCAGTAGTAGTAGCAGATAAAGCATCAAAAGGACTACTTCAGTGTTGGGGATGTGGAGAAAATCACATGCTTAAATATTGTCCACATCGGAAGGAGAATCCACGATATTTTCACAACTTAAAGAGATCAACTATAGTGGAGGACATGGTAAGGGCAACGCCCCGAATTTATGCAGCGTTGGATAATCACCAAGTAGACCATCAATCAACAGTGGTGGAAGTTGAAGGTAAGATTGATAAGCAATCTATTTCTGTTTTGATTGATCCAGGATCTACTCATAGTTATGTTTCTCCAAAAGTGGTTGAAGGTTGTTCTCTTAGAAAAGTGAAGCATAATAAGTCTTGGCTAGTTCAATTAGCCACAGGGACCAAGAGAAAAGTAAGTGAAGTAGTGGTGGAGTGCCCCATAGAATTGAATGGACTCCACACACATGCTAAATTAAATGTACTACCATTAGGATCTTATGATGCCTTAATTAGCATGGATTGGTTGGAAATACGTAGAGCCAAGTTGGATTGTTATGAGAAATCACTTGAATGCATTAATGAAGGGGGGAGGCCAAGAATGGTAAGAGGAATTCCCAAGCAAGTTTTAGTAAGATAGATTTTAGCCTTACAGTTGAAAATTTTTTATAAGAAAGGTTTTCAATTATATGCAGTTCATATGTCAGACTCATCAGAGGACAAGGGACCAAGGATAGAAGACTTTCCATTGTTGCAAGAGTTTCAAGATGTGTTTCCGGATGAAGTGTCGGGACTACCACCAAAGAGAGATATTGATTTTACCATCGATCTTGTCCGTGGGGCAGCAACAAACTCCAAAGCTCCTTATAGGATGAGCACATCGGAATTGGTAGAGTTAAAGATGCAACTACAAGAGTTAATGAACAAGAGGTATATCAAGCTAAGTGTATCTCATTGGGGAGCAACTGTGCTATTTGTTAAGAAGAATGATGGGACTTTAAGGTTGTGTATTGGTTACAGGAAACTTAATAAAGTGATAGTCAAGAATAAGTATCCATTTCCAAGAATTGATGACTTGTTTGATCAAATCAAGGAAGCTAAAGTGTTTTCAAAGATTGACTTGAGGTCTAGTTATCATCAAGTGAGGATAAAAGAAGAAGACATTCACAAGACAAATTTCAAAACTAGATATGGTCATTATGAGTTCACTGTGGTTCCATTTGGTCTTACCAATGCACCTACTATATTCATGTGTCTCATGAATAGTGTCTTCAACAAATATTTGGATAAGTTTGTGATTGTGTTCTTGGATGACATTCTTGTCTATTCAAGGAATGAAGAAGAGCACGAGGAACATCTAAGGATGGTGCTCCAAGTCCTTAGAGAACACCAAGTGTATGCCAAGTTAAGCAAGTGTGAATTCTATCAAACGAGGGTGCAGTACTTGGGTCATGTCATTTCTGAAGAAGGAATTGCAGTGGATCCAGAAAAGATTAATGCCATCATGGATTGGCATACTCCAAGGAATGTTTTAGATGTTAAATATTTCATGGGTCTTGCTGGTTACTACAGAAGGTTTATTGAAGGATTATCCAAGATAGCTCACCCAATTACTTCATTACGGAGGAAGAATATCAAATTTGTATGGTCTAAAAAGTGTGAAAAAATATTTTAGCAGTTAAAGGAGTTACTTACCAACGCTCCTGTTTTGAAGATAGTGGATCCAAAGAAGGATTTTGTAGTGTGCACAGATGCTTGCATTGAAGGGCTAGGTGGAGTGCTCGTGCAAGAAGGATTTGTGATTTTCTATGAGTCAAGGAAATTAAAAGAGAATGAAAAGAATTATGCCACACATGATTTAGAATTAACAGGCATAGTACATGCTCTCAAGATGTGGAGGCATTATTTGATGGGAAGAAGATTTGAGCTTAGGATAGACCACATGAGCTTGAAGTATTTGTTTGATCAGCCAAACTTGAATGCTAGGCAAGCTAGGTGGATGGAATTTCTTTGTGAATTTGATTTTGAAATTAAGCATGTAAAAGGGAAGGAGAATAAGGTTGCAGA
>BSBM01000851.1:2840000-2867500 GCA_027924585.1 Larix kaempferi | reverse complement strand
TAGACCACCCTAGTGGGGTCGGCCCTGTCAGCATTATATTATGTGATTAAGTTGAGGCCGACCTAGTAAGGTTATTAGGCAAGTCAAGTCATGTATAAATAGAGTGCGGGAGGCACTCTATTTGATCATTCACTTCTCACTCATACATTCATTGGAGAGTGGCACACTATTGGAGGACGAGAATCTTCTACTAGGAGTATCTCTTATGCTTGGGTTTTATATCATGGCTCTATCTATCTATGAGGAAGTTGCGGGGTTTTTCACCTTCTTGGTTTTCCCCGGTGAAACTCTGTGTCTCTTGTGTGCTTGCATTATTGTGTCCATGATTGATATGCTGTAGCTATGTTGTACATGTTGTTCTCTCAGTTAAGATCCTGGATCAGATTGAAGTAAATTCTGAAAAACTAACATGGTATCAAAGCTAGCCTAAAAGAAGGCATGGTATGGCATTTATAACACTTGTTGCACTTGCGAAGCTAGGGCTTGATATAGAAAAAGCTAGTCATCGTAGTACTTTCTCTATAAATTCATTTTAGCAAAGTTTAAGGATCTGAAAATGTTACAGGTCGAATATACGATCCCCATGTACCTTGTGTCCAAAGAAGAGCCTCTAATTCGTTGTACTTTCATATTTATGATCTGTACAATATAGGGTTTCTGCCTCTTCCAGATCTCAGTCATAAACAGGTGACCTAGGAAAAAAGGTCACAACTTGGGCTAGGAAGCTCCAAATGAAATTTTGTAAAATGTGGCAAGTAGGGAATGGAATGTACTTTCATAGGTCCGATTTGCAGAGGCCAAAATTGAACCAATGACACGTGGCATTCCATACAAGTTCGCTCTCCTGTTTTATCTCATAAACAGGTCACGTTGCGACACTTGACATAAATCTCTCTCAGAGAATCCATTTGAGGTCAGACCTATGGGGTTGGAAAGTTATCAGGTCAAGCTACCACAAGAAAACATTTCAGACCCTGTAGATCTGAAATTTATGAGTTTCACTAGAAACAATCAAGTGCATATTTATGTCAAAACAGAATTGGATTTTGGGCACCTTAATTCATGGCTACGGGAATTTAGGGTTTCAGAGAAAGTTGGAATTTTTGTAATCGGAGACCCCAACTGGATGCTCCTCATCAAAATCGAAATGTAGAGACCAAGATAGAATTTTTTGGTTGGGCAGAAGGCCGAGCTTGATCAAACCCTAGTTCAGGACTTTGATCGGAAAGGTGAAAATCTAGGGCTTCTGCAAAAATGAGAATTTTTGAAATCTATGACCATAGATGAAAGCTCCTTGGAAAAATCAAAGTTTATAGCTTTGGATAAAACTATTTGGTTTGGTGAAGCTCTGGGAAACTCAAACCCCAATTCAGGGTCCTCCCTAGTGAATTGAGAAGATTGAAAAGCAAATTTGAGGGGTGAAACTTTGCAGTTTTCAAATTCTGAGTATACCAAGTTGATCATCTCATCAAGGCACATCTTTATATCCTTTCAAAAGTTTGAAATTCAAATTTTGAATTTTTAGGGTTTCCCTAACAAACCCTAATCCAACTCTAGATCCAGTTTCTGCAAATCAAGTGGATTGGGTTAATCTTATAAGAGAATGGATTGGTCACCTGCATAAGTGATGAAATTCCAGTTTCAGAGGGAGATGAGGCTAAGGCCTTACATAAGAAGATTACAAGCAAACTCGACAAGTATGACTTACGGGTGTGTTTCGAAATCTGTTCATGATTAAGATATGTTTGTCTTCATTAAGATTAGTACAATCTTGATTAATTTTAGACTTGTCGTATCACCTTAATAAAAAAATGAATGCATGATAGAAGATATTCATTGATTAGGGTTTTGACACTTATGATTGTACTAATGCATTGCGGTATTGTATGAGGTTGATGTTGTCCGCTAACATGAAAGGTACATCAAGAAAGACAAATGATGTTCTAGTTCAAGAACATATGACCATGGTGACATGAAGACAAAGATTCATCCATTGTCATGGATCACATAGAAGATCTACTTACGAGGTATGTATAACTTGGTTCTATAATGGTTAACCTATGAGATATGCAGGTTACTAGCACAAGTCATTGAAGAGAACAAGAAGACATTATGCGGGTATGTTAGACATAACTAGCTAGCATGCTAATCCAGGTATGTTTTTCCTATATCAAGTTAGAATCCTACCTTGTCTTAGGATTTCTTATATAAGTATACATGGCATGATTGATAATGATTGTTTATGAAGTTAGAAATTTAAGTAATCAAGGGTTTATGCATATTATGTCCCTTACCTTGATTGATGATATGACCAACCAAAAAGTCCTATGGTCAAATAAGAATATGCATGAGTAAAATAAGTCTTCCCTGAAACCTTGAATACTAATGCTTATTATCTGTGTTTGAAATGATCATGACTATACATGTTTAAGATTATTTTGTTTTGATAGTATGAGATTATACTAATTAATGTATGATTATGTATGAGATCTTGAGGACGACACCATGATGATACTAGTGTACACTTAATCATGCATCGTGGTCAAGGATGGATATAAGCTCAAAGACAGGTAATCCAGGAAGCAAAGATCAAGAGGGATCCCACTCCAGTAGTTCCTACAAGGAAGAAAAGATTGAGAGGGAGTCCACCCAATAACGAACCAACATAAGTATTTGAATTGTCATTTCTTGTATATTTGATTGTTTAAATAATATTGTTCAATGATGTATATGCTTATGTTCCTAGACTTAGGTTGTGTATTATGCATATTAGAATAATTGCATTAATGAACAATATACTACTAATACGCATATAATGGGTAAGTGGCCTATGGCACTGTACAACATTCCATTGCTACTTATCTAGAATGAAACCTCTTTGCTGACATGTTGGGAGTTGTGCACACTCTCAACAATGCTCTGGTAGAGATTGGAAGGCATCTAGAAAGTTACGGGATATGGATAAATGTTGTATTGAAGCATTGGCTAAAATAATTGCATGACTGTATCATGACATATTTCTTTATGTGTAAGAATTTGTTCTGAAAACTATGAGATGTTTCTAATCATGCAATTTAACTTGTTTTGTAGGAAAGATCGTATACCATCACCTACAAAAGAAGGACTACAACATTTGTTCCAGCGATGAAGTTCAAACTATCTATTGAAGATATTGAAGAATATAAAATTCCTAGGATTCGGGATACAGTAATGGAAGAATGCCATGATCGAGGAATACTAGTCAATCATGAAGAATGATGTTTGGGATGCGGTCCCAAGACCAGATGGGAAGTCTATTGTGACTTCGAAGTGGATCTATAAGATCAAGCATGCTTCAGATGGCAGCATAGAAAAATACAAAGCGAGGTTTGTAGCTTGTGGCTTCTCCCAAAAAGAGGGGATGGACTATGAAGAGACTTTTTCTCTTGTAGCCAGGTACACTTCCATCAGATCAGTACTTGCCTTGGCTGCAGTGATGAAATGGAAGATACACTAGATGGATGTCAAGACAACTTTATTGAATGGTGTAGTCGAGGAGGAAGTGTATGTGGAGCAGCCACTTGGTTTTGAGACACATGACAGGGGGTCATATGTGTGCAAGTTGAAGAAATCCTTGTATGGCTTGAAGCAAGCTCTTAGGACTTGGTATGGTAGGATAGACAGCTTTCTATCCAGTTTGGGCTTTACCAAGAGTAAAGCAGATTCCAACCTTTACTACAAGGTTGAGGAAGGCAATCTAGTGATACTACTAATGTATGTGGACGACCTGTTTGTTACAGGTGAGGATGGGTTGATTGTTGACACCAAGAGGAACCTTGCTGCCAAGTTCAAGATGAAGGACTTGGGGATGATGCACTATTTTCTAAGCATGGAGGTGTGGCAGATTGCAGATGGAATCTTCCTTGGACAAGGGAAGTATGAAGTAGAGATCCCGAAGAGGTTCAGAATAATGGACTGCAAGGCCATGGCCACACCTATGGCATTGAACTTGAAGCTTCTGTGTGATGCTTCATCTAAGCCTGTTGATGCCACGATGTGTCGTCAGATGATTGGGTCCTTGATGTACCTGACGAATACAAGACCATATATCGGCTTTGCGGTGAACACCTTGAGCCAGTACCTAACAGATCCGATACATGTTCACCTGATAGGTGCAAAGCATATTCTGAGGTACCTAAAGGGTACAATTGACTATGGGCTCAAGTATGAGGCGAATCAAAAGTTTAACCTGGAGGGTTATAATGATTCGGACTAGGAAGGAAGTGCCATTGATCAGAAGAGCACTTTGGGGTGTTGCTTCAGTATGAGATCCGGTATGATCTCTTGGTTTAGGAGGAAGCAGTCTTGTGTGGCACTGAGTAAAGTCGAAGCAGAGTATGTCGCAGCTTGTTCAGCTAGTTGTGAGGCAGTATGGCTTAGGAAGCTACTGTCTAAGTTATTTGATCTCCCGTTGGATGCTACTAGTATCTTTTGTGAGAACCAGAGTTGTGTGAAGCTGTCTGAGAATCCGGTGTTCAATGACAGGTCGAAGCACATTAAGATCAAATATCACTATATCAGGGATATGGTGCATAGAGGAGCAGTGAAGCTCTTGTATGTTGCGATGGATAAGCAGGTTGCAGATGTGTTGACAAAACCACTAGCCAAAGTGAAGTTTGAGTACTTCAGAGAGAGGCTTTGTGTTCTTCAGGTTGATGACACTTCGAGGAAGAAGTGATGGATACATCTGCAGGAGCCACTCCAAGCATGGTCAGAGGAGTATCCTTCCCATTGCTGTGGACGTAAGCGCTGTGTGATGAGCATCATGACGATGCTACAGCTACTGCTATGTATTTATGCATCATGTTGGATGCTTGATATGATCAGTTGGATCATGTATTTGTATATGCATCATGCTAGATGCTTGATATGATCAGTTGGATCATGCATTTGTATATGCATCATGTTGGATGCTTGATATGATCATGTGGATCATGTATTTATGTATGTATCAGGTGGATCATGTATTTATGTATCAGGTGGATACATTGTATGATCAGGTGGATCATGTATTTATGTATGTATCAAGTGGATACATTATATGATCAGGTGGATCATGTATTTGTGTATGTATCAGGTGGATACGTTGTATGATCAGGTGGATGCATTGCATGATCAGGTAGATCATGTACTTATCTATGTATTAGGTGGATGCATTGTATGATCAGGTAGATCATGTACTTATATATATATTAGGTGGATGCATTGTATGATCAGGTGGATCATGTATGATGATATGTATCAGGTAGATACTTTGTATGCATCAGATGGATATATTGTTTGATCAGGATGATCACAGAGGACGAACTTCAGGATGTTGCTCTAGATGATATGCATCAGGTTGATGCTATGATGATGATCAGGATGATCACAGATGACAAGCTTCAGGATGTTGTTCCAGATGATATGCATTAAGATGATGCTATGATGATGATCATAGATGACGAACTTTAGGATGTTTCTACAGATGATATGCATCAGGATGATGCTATGATGATGATTAGGATGATCACAGATAATGAGATTCAGGATGTTGCTCCAAATGATATGCATCAGGATGATGCTATGATGATGATTAGGTTTTCATGTGATGATGTACATCAGGATGATGTATGGTGAGTATCAGGTTGATACTCTGTGGCCGTGGACAGGTTGTGCAGGTAGCATAGAAAAGATCCCTTAAAATACAGACAGGTAGAGCGGTGTGCTCGTAACAGCCTGGGATCAGGGTATTTTTTAAGGATTCTAATATTATACTTAAGTATAGTATCCTAGGCGATTATTTTGTATTGAAAAAAACATGTATGTAGATAGATAGGCGAATATTAAATATGACACATACAATTTACTACCGAAATGTGTAAATTTTGACGAATATTATGGTAAAAAAAATATTTTATGTAAATATAGGCGATATTAGAGACTAAAAATGACCAAATAGCAAATTTATTTTTTGAAAAAAAGCTCAAAAAATAGCCAATTGGTGAAATTTTGCCCTTAAAATTTTCCCTACCTGGGATGCTCTATCGAGATCCGGACAGGTAGAGCGGTGTGCTCGTAACATCCTGGGATGATCTGAGTAGGTTTTTCTACGGTTTCACATAGAAAAGATCCTTTAAAATCCGGACAGGTAGAGCGGTGTGCTTGTAACATCCTGGGATGCTCTATCGAGATTTAGACAGGTAGAGCAGTGTGCTTGTAACATCCTGGGATGCTCTGAGTAGGTTTGGCGAAAGTTCACATAGAAAAGATCCTTTAAAATCTGGATAGGTAGAGCGACGTGCTCGTAACAACCTGGGATGCTCTATCGAGATCCGACAGGTAGAGTGGTGTGCTCATAACATCCTGGGATGCTCTGCGTAGATTTTGTGAAGGTCAACATGTAAAAGAGCCTATAGTCTACGCTAGGTTTTGTTGATGCAAGTAATTATTCCTAGGTTCCACAGTATGGCCACTGATGATGAAGACCTACAAGTGGTGGGCCTACATCCAGTATGAAAAAGGATTGGCTCTATAGAACTTCCCATGACGAGTAGATTTGAGATTGATTGAGATAGCAGCAGCAGTGAAGATGACGATGATTCAATGACGATGATCCAGTGATGATTATATAGAGAAGAAGACTTGTGCTAGCAGATCTGTGTCGAGAAATACCTTCCTAGTTAAGAGGGAGTGTTGATTTATTTGTAAGTTTGGAATGTATTTCACAGATGTATATTGTATTCCTATAGAGATGTTATTATTCCTCTATATGGAAGTGTCATCATTTATATTGTAAGTGTCCTAACTTATATTTGATGGGTCATTAGACCACCTTGATTGGGTAGGCCCTGTATAAGTCATGTGGGTTAAAGGGTTATTAGACCACCCTAGTGGGGTCATCCCTGTCAGCATTATATTATGTGATTAAGTTGAGGCCGACCTAGTAAGGTTATTAGGCAATGCAAGTCATGTATAAATAGAGTGTGGGAGGCACTCTATTTGATCATTCACTTCTCACTCATACACTCATTGGAGAGTGGCGCACTATTGGAGGAGGAGAAGCTACTGCTAGGAGTATATCTCTTATGCTTGGGTTTTGTATCATGGCTCTATCTATCTATGAGGAAGTTGTGGGGTTTTCCACCTTCTTGGTTTTCCCCGGTGAAACTCTATGTCTCTTGTGTGCTTGCATTATTGTGTCCATGATTGATATGCTGTACATATGCTATACATGTTGTTCTCTCAGTTGAGATCCTAGATCAGATTGAAGTAAATTCTGAAAAACTAACATTGTTTTTCCAAAAAACGCATTGAACATGGGCAACAGACATAATAATAAAAGAAATTTTAGAAGGATGCGGTTGGCCCCTGAAAAGGCCCCCATGAAATAAGAGAAAATGCCAGGTTGTACATGCAAAACCATAGAAATCAAAATGTTAGTGCCTTAGATCCATCAACAAGGAATGACGAAGTGGTTGAAGTCAATCAAATATTTCCTGATGTCGAGTATGAAGGGATGGATCTTGAACAAGTTCTTAATTGGAAACCTCCCCAAGAAGAGCACACTCATGGCAAACAGACTCCCTTGCAGGACCAATTTGTGAACGAATGGCCACAACAAACCGTTGACAAGACTCGTACTTCCTTTCCGATTCCCTTGCCTCTACTATCAACAGGGCGATGAAGAACTCCCAGACGTAGTCATGTGGATGAAAGTTCATTTTCGGGACTTGAAGGTAAGATTCCCAAACACACTATTGATTTCCATTGTAGCAAGATAATCAAAGATTGTTTTGAATCCAAAACCGATGCAACAAAATGTCAATTGTTTCTTGCTTTGTTAAAATCACATTGTCTAGCTCATGTTAGGAGAATTTTGGGCATAAAGGTAATTAGAAGTTCAAAGGCCAACAATCATGTTGTTAGAAATATACAATCTGCATTTAATTTGATTAGAAAAACTTCTTGTATAGAATATTTTAATGCGGCCCATCGTGTACTGTCGGAATCGATTGTAGACAAATCCACATAGCAATGTTGCCTATTATCAGACACATGTAAAATCTTTAAAGTAGATAGAAAGACTCTTCAAAAGTATTCTGCCATTAAAGAAAAACTTGAGACCCCAGGCCAAAAGGATTGTTGGGCCTTTGTTGGTAGGTTACCTCATTCAAACATGAAGCTCATTGATGCCGTTAAATAACTAGTGCAAACGTTTTGGCATGATAACACTAGATTGTCATCAAATCAAAGAGATGTTTTAAAGTTGAGAAAAGGTGTTGGGGGGGTGAA
Organism: Larix kaempferi; assembly: GCA_027924585.1. Lineage (NCBI taxonomy): Eukaryota > Viridiplantae > Streptophyta > Pinopsida > Pinales > Pinaceae > Larix > Larix kaempferi. Next base: position 2,859,187 of record BSBM01000851.1, on the reverse strand, counting down.
CCCCATGTCAAGCACTTCCTTGACATGACACAAACAAAACTCTATGAGAGGTTCAAGAATGAGCACACACAACTGAACTTGGGCCAAAGGTCCTTTGAAAAATGCAAACCCTGGTATGTTAGAATTTGCATTGATCGCAATACATGTTGTTGTAGATACCATGTATAATTTGAGTGCTATTATGATACATATAGACATATATTTTGTGGTTTGCATACTAACATTGTGCAGGATTTCCCATCGTTACAACCACCGAATGCATCCAGATAATTTATACATAGCATAATGTGTCCAAGACTTGAAGGAAAAAAATATTATAAAAGATCATGTTTATATGGGACATGTTCCAGTTGCAGTGGATTTGCATTATTGAGCCGCTGCATCCACGTAACCGCGGAGCACGAATTTGGGAGGATGTCAATAGAAATGCAAAACTTCCAGTACATAACATATCAAGTAGATAGTTTGAAAGAAAGCAAAAAAATTGCATTGGTGAAGTCACATGTAATCTAAGTTTGCATACTTTCATACTATACATGTTGAATTTGTACATATATATTCAGATTGAAAATGTCACTTTGTATTAATGCCCTTGGTTTTGTGGCACCATGTACAAATTTGCAAATTCATGAAGGAATTCTACCAAAAGACCAAGCATTATGTATAGCACATCCATGTAGCACGATGGCAGGATGAAAAGTACAGAAGTGTAGGGACACCTTTCCCAAGGGCACAATATTGTCGGTTGTGGTATTTGCGGAAAACTACACCCTATAGCCATAAGATGAGATTCAAAGTCAAAACTACCATTCAGACCAAGTTATCATAATGGTCCATATCACGTACAGGCATGCGCCAGAGAGAAGAAACGACATGAGGATAATACTAAAAGAGACCAACTCCTACATCAGTGACGACAGGAGCCACGACTTGCATTATGTGCAACATTGCTTCAAATTTTTCTATGATCAACTGAAGGAGAGAGGTATACAGATGGATCAGCATTGGATATGGTCAGATGGTTGTGTAGGCCAGTTAAAAAATGCATGTGTTTTTTAGTGGTTGAGTATTTTGCACAAGACTGTTAGGAACCCATGTCTTTACTTTGTTAGTATGTTGTTGTTGGACGCATATGCTTTGTAAGTCGTCCCGTAGTAATTGTTGATCAATAGTTGTGTTATTGTTGTTGGCGCATATGCTTTGTAAGTCGCCCGTAATATTGTTGATCCATAGTTTGTAACAGCCCATGGTTTCGACCCATAGTATTGGTGCCTAGAATTAGTATATAAGTGTGTGTTGAGACCTATGAAGGCACCGTGAAGTTAATTGTATTGAGCTTGCTCAAAGGAGGTTGCCCCCTCGAAGTGGCCTGTGATCAATATAAAAGTGATTCTGAGTTCTGTCATTTCTGCTATTTCGCATATTCTTGTGAATTAATTGTTGCAGGTGCATCACATCTGGTATCAGAGCACTTTCTTGGGCTCGCTGGGTGAAATTTCTGCCAAATTTTTTTTCGCATCTGTTGCAGGTTCGGATTTGGGAATAATCCCTATCCGCTTAACTGTGGGAAGTACTTGGGCATAAGCCCTAAAACTCATTGTGAGGAGTACCACAGGAACCCCGAAGTAGCTGGCCCATTGAGAGGACCTACCAGCGAAAAGGGCAACGACCCCTACCTGATTGACTAGTTCCCACCCGTGAGGTAAACCAAGAGCTGTCGTTTGTGGCAAAGCGGTTATCAGTTTTACCTGAGCCGTGGAGTGAGGGGTACTGCCCCAATACGCAAGCCGTCAGACAGCATTGGTGGCCGAGTGAAACCCCTAAACTGTTAGGAAGCCGCACATACCTGGGGTCCATATCTACTTTCAGCTGAACTATTGTCGATCACTACTGTGCCGTTCAGATCCATTTTGCAAGTCATTTTAGATCCGGCTGCTTTCAGTCCATTCGGTGCTGTTCCAGATCCCCAGCCGCTTTCAGTCCATTTGGCGCTGTTCCAGATTCCTTCCGAGCCGTAGCCGCTCCATCTGAAAAAAAAAAAAAAAAAAAAAAAAAAAAAAAAAAAAAAAAAAAAAAAAAAAAAAAAAAAAAAAAAAAAAAAAAAAAAAAAAAAAAAAACAGTTTTTTGTCCATATCTTCCTTGTTTTTACTCTGTTTCCCTTGAAATTTTTGGGGAACCCCTATCATCCCATTCTGCATATTTCCGACCTGAGGACCCTATCCCCAATTCCCCTTCCCAAAGCCTGAAATCCCACATTTGTCTATTTTTAGGGTTTGCCATAACTTCCTCAGATTTCAACCAATCACCTTCAAATTTTACCACAGAGTTCCTTTCTGAATTCTGCTTCTTTATCCCCCTCTGCCAAATTTTCCCATTCTTTCACCCCGCTTCTGAAATCCTCATTTTTGCTTCCCTGTCTAGTCGATAGTGTCCAAAACCTAGTCACACCCCAATTACCCTTCAGATTTTTTTCCTAGTCCAGATTTTCCCTTACTGAAGTAGTTTCTATTTTTGTTTTCCTACCCAGTCAACCAAAAAAAAAAAAAAAAAAAAATCCTGGTTATGGTTGTCACCCGTGCAGGAGCAAAAACCATGGAGGAAGCACTTGCAGCCATCCAAGCCAAACTCCAGGACCTGGATGAAAAATTTCTCGGCCTCCATATTGAACATTCAGCTATGAACAACAAACGACAGTCCGAGTCTTCATCAGACAATGGGTTCTCCTCTTCTAGCAATTTCCGTGGTCCGAAGCTTGATTTTCCTCGCTTCAATGGTACTGATCCAACTGGATGGATCTATCGTGCAGAACAGTATTTCAGTCTGCATAATACTTTTGATGTCAACAAAGTTCCGCTGGCATCCTTTCACTTGGAACAGGAAGCTCTTCAATGGTACCATTGGTACATCAAGGCTCATCCAGAGCCCAAATGGCCAGACTTTTGCCAGCTCCTTTTGCAACGATTTGGTCCTAGTGCTTTTGATGACTTCACAGGATCCCTCGCTAAACTTCGCCAAATTGGCACGATGAGAGAGTATCAAACCGAATTTGATAATCTATCCAACCACACCGAAGGACTGTCTGATGACTTTTACCGGAGTTGTTTTATCAGTGGTCTAAAGGATGCCATCCACTCTGAGGTCAAAATGTTCTGTCCCAACACAATGATGGAAGCCCTAGGGTTGGCTAAGTTGGAAGAAGACAAGATTGCAGCCCAACAACACTCCAAGCCCACTTTTGTTCCCTTCCGAAATATGGGTTCTCATCGACCACCTCTACCGCAGGCTCCTTGACCGACTCTTATCAAGCGTTTGTCTGAAACAGATATGCAAGCACGCAGAGAAAAGGGGCTTTGTTATAATTGTGATGAGAAATTCACTCGGGGACATAGATGTGTTCAGCAAAAACTCTATCTCTTGGATGTGGAGTCTCTGCCTGCGTTTGAAATTGGTGATGAAGATCCAGAAACACTGGATGCTCCGGTCGACATTTAGGAACCACCTATTAACCCTCCGACTTAGGATGACCAGCCAGAGATATCTCTCCATGCTTTAGCTGGAATCACCACACCCAAACAATGCAGGTCAGGGGTTACTTCAGGAAGCTTCCTCTTACAATACTCATTGATTCTGGTAGCACTCATAATTTCATTGATCCTCGGATCGCCAAACAAGCTGATTGTTTTATCCATCCTTGCTCCAACTTTGAAGTCATGGTTGATAATGGGGGAACCTTACCTTGCAAAGGGAAGTGTCGAAATGTGCGTATTTCTATGGGAGACTATACCTTGCGCTCTGACATGTTTTCCTTGCCCTTAGGCGGATGTGATGTGGTTTTGGGTGCTCAATGGCTACACACACTTGGCCCTATCTTATGGGATTTTGATGAACTTTGGATGCAGTTTTCCCTCAATGGACAAAAACACACATTTACAGGATTACAACCAGGTTCTCTCAGCATCATAAGTTCACATCGCATGGAAAAACTCCTCAAGAAGAATTCACATGGTGTCATCGCTCAGATCCATTCCATCCAAATGCAACCATCAGCGGTCTCCACTACTCCTTTGGATCTACAACAAATTCTGGATCGATATATAGGTGTCTTTGCTGAACCAGTGGGATTACCACCTTCTAGGCCAGAAGACCATCGTATTCAGCTCCTTCCTGGCAGGGTTCCTCCCAACATCAGGCCCTATTGCTACCCATTTCACAAAAAAACGGAGATTGAAATGCTCATTCGGGACTTATTGAAGCAAGGTATTATTCGTCCAAGCACTAGTTCCTCTTCTTCTCCAGTTATTCTTGTCCGCAAAAAAGATGGGTCATGGCGCCTCTGCATTGACTTCCGAGCACTTAATCACCTCACCATCAAGGATAAGTTTCCAATTCCTGTTGTTGATGAGCTTCTTGATGAGCTTCATGGGGCTCACTTTTTCTCCAAGTTGGATCTTCGTTCTGGGTATCATCAAATTCGGGTTCATGAGGAGGATATTCCTAAAACAGCTTTCTGCACACATGATGGCCATTATGAGTTTTTGGTCATGCCCTTTGGCCTCACTAATGCTCCTTCCACATTCCAGGCCTTAATGAATAAAATATTTCGACCCTACTTGCAGAAATTCATTATGTATTCTTTGATGATATCCTCATCTACAGTAAAACATGGGATGAACATCTCCAGCATCTGGATCTTGTCATGCAAATTTTCTCTGACCATCATCTCCATGCCAAGCAGTCTAAATGTGTTTCTGGACAGAAGGAAGTTGAGTATCTCGGGCACATTATCTCATCACAAAGGGTTGGCGTGGATCCTGCCAAAATCGATGCCATGAACAATTGGCCACAGCCTCAGACACTCAAGAGCCTTTGTGGTTTTTTAGGGTTGACTGGCTACTACCGCAAGTTTGTCAAGGATTATGGGAAGATTGAAGCTCCATTAACTGCTCTATTGAAAAAGGATGCTTTTACATGGACACCTGCTGCTCAGTGTGCATTTGAAAAACTAAAAAAAGCTATGTGTACTACACCGGTGCTAGCTATGCCCGATTTTTCCAAGCCCTTCACTATTGAGAGTGATGCTTGCGGCAATGGACTTGGTGCTGTCCTCCTTCAAGATGAACACCCTATTGCATTCACCAGCAAAGCCCTTTCAGGTAAGAATTTAGCTGCCTCTACCTATGAGAAGGAAATGATGGCTATTTTGCATGCAGTACAAAAGTGGCACCCATACCTATTAGGGAATCATTTCTGCATCAAGACTGATCACCAGAGTCTGAAATATTTCTTGAACCAACGTGTCTCCTCCCTGGCACAACAGAAATGGGTTAGAAAACTCATGGGTTATGACTATGAGATCACTTACAAGAAGGGTAAAGACAATATTGTGGCAGATGCTCTTTCTCGCACATTTGATGCCCAAGGTTCTCTTTCAGCTATTTCTATGCCGGTTCCAAATTGGTTGCAATATGTTCAACAGGGTTATGTCAATGACTCTTCCTTATCTCAAATCATCCAACGCTTAACCAAAAACCCTTTTGTTGTACCACATTACTCTTGGGATGGTGCTTCTCTGCGATACAAGGGTCGTCTGGTGCTTCCCCAGAGCACAAATCTTCAACAGGCTGTCTTCTATGAACTCCATGCTTCTCCCTCGGCAGGGCACTCTGGGTTCCTCAAAACATATGAACGAGAATGGCATAACTTCTTTTGGTAGGGCATGAAAAGGACAATTCAATAGATGGTGGCCGAATGTGATACCTTCCAGCGCAATAAGGGTGAAACAACACTCCTTCCAAGATTGCTTGAACCCTTGCCCATACCTACATGGATTTGGACAGATATTTCTATGGATTTCATTGAAGGGCTCCCTAAATTTGGCGGGAAGACAGTGATTCTCGTTGTGGTTGATCGCCTCTCCAAATATAGTCATTTTTGTGCTCTCAGCCATCCCTATACAACCTCCTCCGTCACTCAAATGTTTCTGGACTAGATCTTTCATCTTCATGGCATCCCTTCTTCCATTGTCTCGGATCGCGATGCGACTTTCACCAGTCATTTTTGGACAGAACTATTTCGCCACACTGGCACCAAACTAAAGATGAGTTCAGGGTATCACCCACAAACAGATGGTTAGACTGAAATTGTCAATAAATGCTTGGAAACTTATCTTCGTTGCTTCACCTAGGAACAACAACATCAGTGGGAAAAGTGGCTCCCTCTCGCTGAATGGTGGTACAATACCTCTTACCACACTACCTCTAAAATGACCCCATATGAAGCAGTCTATGGTTAGGCACCTCCCACTCTTCTTCCATACACCCCCACCAGTTCACCAGTTTAGGAAGTTGACACGGTCCTTCGCAACCATGATCCGATTCTTCGCATTTTGCGGGACAATCTTCACATGGCAAGAAATCGCATGAAGCAACAAGCTGATCAGCACCGTTCAGAGCGCACTTTTCAAGTCGACGATATGGTTTTTCTTCGTCTCCAGCCGTACAAACAATCCTCCTTGAAACTCAAAGGGCGTCATAAGCTCACTCCAAAGTTCTATGGGCCATATCGGATTCTTCAGAAGATTGAGTCCGTTGCTTATAAATTGGAACTTTCTCCTTCTTCCCGCATTCATCCAGGATTTCATGTCTCTTGTTTGAAGAAAGTTCTTGGCACCAACATCAGTGGACAAATGATTTTACCCGAACTGGATAATGAAGGATCCATCCTTTTGGAGCCAGAGGCCATCCTCAATCGGTGCACGCGTCAGCTTCGCTCTCGCTCTATCACAGAGGTCTTAATTCAGTGGCACAGCATGCAACCAGAGGATGCTACATGGGAACCACTCCTTCAGATTCAACAACAATTTCCACATCTAAAGCTTTGAGGACAAAGCTTTTTTTTAAGGGGGAGGGGATGTTAGGAACCCATGTCTTTACTTTGTTAGTGTTAGAACAGTAACCACACTTAGTACCATAATCCATAAATTTTAATTATCCATGTGCTTAATTAAACCATGTTTTGGATTAAGTGACTATAGTTGGTCAAAAACCCACTTTGAGAGTGTTCACACCCACTTCTGAGCAAACCAGTTCACCCAGCCTCCAGTTTTGTCCACAAGTGCACCCTCATTTATTGCTGGTGCGCCCTCTCTCCTTGTTTTGGGGAATTTAGTTGACCAAGGGCGCTAGGGTGGATTTTTGCCCACTTTTGGCTAGATTTGGAGCATTTAATGCTCCCTTGGGCCCCCAAACCTCCTCTATTTGCTCACCCACGCCTGCCTTGAGCTAATTAATGACTCAGCATGCTTCAGCCACCTCCACACCAGAATTCGTAGCTGTTTGGGGTGATTGGGATTGAGTTGGACCCACCTAGGGGGGATTGAGGCCAATTTGGCATTGATGACTTGTACACTCATCTTGAGCCACCTAATGCTCTCGATTTTCTCATGGATGTAATAAAAACCTGTTACTAACATTTTCACATGTTAGACAGTCAGTTAATCAAAGATTTGAGCATACATTGTGTGTAAATTTATCTCTTTTTTCAAGTTTTTCCACAGTTTTTGCAAACTAATTCGATTTTGTGAGGTTCTCCATAGCTCCTCGATCTTCTGTGATCAAAATACTCACATGGTATCAGAGCCATCGTGGATTTAGTGAGTTGCAGGCCAACATTGAGCGTTGAACTGCATTCTAGAGAGGATTTCCAGACAAAAATTGAGTGTTTTTTGCAGGTGTTTCAGTAGTTTTCTCACCATCAACGCAGCAGTCATGGAAGCAAACCAAATGTTGCTCACACCCTTCAATTTTTTCGATTGGAAGGCTGAGATGGTCATCAAGCTGAGATCTAAGGGTCTCTATAGAGTGACCATGGGCACAGAAGTGGAGCCAAATTCTGCTGTGGAGAAAGCAAAGTACTACAATCGACTTGATGAAGCTTATGGATTGCTATGCCTGAGCATTTCAAGGGAACTCTTGTTTCATACAGACAGTTTGACAACTCCCAATGAAGTATGGGTGAAGCTAGAATCACTCTTTGGGAAAACTGATGAACTGAGAGGCCACCAGCTTGAAAACGAGCTCATTAGCTTGAGCCCAGCGCATTTTGAAACCATCCAGGAGTTCTTCACGAAATTCAAGTCACTGGTGCTTCAACTACAACAATGTGGAATTGTTAAGAAGGAGGAACAACTGATTCTGTCCATCCTTTCGAAGCTAGGCCCAGAGTTTTCAGTATTTGTTAGCACATTTCACTCAGCCAAAATGACCCTTCGAAATTGGCAAATGCCATCACTAGCTACCTTCATGGAGTGTCTCACTTAGGAGCAGGACAAACTAGTTCAGATGGGAACCATAAAATCAAAGGACCAAGCATTGGCAATGGGTGTTTCAAATGCAAGCAAAGGAAAGCAGAAAGCCAAGAATTCGAAGCAGCAAGAGAAGAGGAAGTTTGACAAGACCAAGTCTGCAGATGGGGGTTCGAATCTGTCAAAGGAGAAGGACAAGAAGGGAAAGGAAAAGACCAAATGCACCTATTGTCATAGGGGATGGCATCCAGAGAGCTCATGTATGAAGAAAACCATTGACTCAATGGCGCAGCTGCTGGAGAAGAACAACATCCCAGTCCCTGAGGGCGCAAGGAAGAAAGAAAGCACCTCAAACCCTGACAATAAGGAGAAGTGTCATGCTTTGGTAGCAGGTACTTCGAATCCCTCTTCCTTCATCATTGATTCAGGAGCTTCCAGACATATGGTTTCATCCAGAGAGCTTTTCTCCTCTTTGCATTCGAATGGTGGCCCAACAGTTCGAATGGGAGATGATTCAGAACTCCAAACCAAGGGGATTGGAAGGATTGACATGGAGCATGGCTATTTCAGTGATGTGCTCTATGTACCTTCATTGGCTGCAAATTTGCTATCAGTCTATCAAATGACCCATACAGGAGAAGCCAAGAGAGTGACATTCACTCCAGATTTGGTAGAAATCTCAGAAATCTCCTCAAATCAAGTTGTGGCAGTAGGGTATGCAGATCATGATGAGAGAATGTACAAATTCTCAAATTTCATTCCAAATTCTAGTGACCATGCTCTTGTCTCTCATGCCAACGAGACCTCCAAGTTATGGCATGAAAGATTTGGCCACATGAACTACAAATATCTCCAGCAATTGCACAGGGACGAGATGGTGGAAGGGCTTCCAGAAATCAGATCATCAAATGGTGCATGCATTGGGTGTGTAGTTGGAAAGCATCCTGAGCGCAGCTATGAGAAGGGAATGGCAAGGAGAGCCACTCAACCACTTGGATTGGTACATTCAGACCTCATTGGTCCTCTTCCCACTCCATCATATGGTGGATCAAGGTATGTACTTACATTCATAGATGACTACTCTCGATTCTGCTGGGTTTACTTCCTTAAATTGAAGTCAGAAGTGTTTGAGAAACTGAAGATTTGGAAAGCCCTAGTGGAGAACCATAGTGGTCATAAGATAAAGATCCTTAGGACTGATAATGGAAAGGAATATGTGAATAATAACATTCAGCACCTTTGTGAGGAATGTGGCATCCAAATGCAACATTCAATCCCCTACACACCTCAGCAAAATGGTGTGGCAGAGAGGAAAAATAGATCTCTCAAGGAGATGGCTACTTGCATGATTGAAGCTAGGGATCTAAGCCCTAAGCTATGGGCTGAAGCCATCAATTGTGCTGCTCATATTCAGAACAGAGCCTTTCACAAATCAGTCAAAGGAAAAACCCCCTATGAGGCATGGTTTGGCCAAAAACCAAATGTGTCAAATTTCAGGATTTTTGGGTCTAGAGCATGGGCTCGAATTCCATCAGAAAAGAGGAAGGCTTTGGAGCCACAGAGCAGGGAATGTATCATGGTTGGTTATGGTGAGGACACAAAGGGCTATAAGCTCTTTGACACATCCACACTTAAAACTTTCATTGAGAGAAGTGTGCAATTCGAAGAAGAACCAATTCCATATTTTGAGCTTGCACCGGGGGAAAGCTCCTCTCCTCCACACCTCAATGAGATTAGTGATGATTCTTCCTCTGATTTTTCTGATATTGCTGAAGATGACATAGCTGAAGATGACATTGCTGTACATGAGTCACCATCAAGGCCCAAGTGGGCTGAAAAAATCATAGAAGCTGCAGGTGAATTGGCAGGCAATCCCCAAGAGCCTAGGAAGACTAGATCCCAAGCAATCAATGCTTCCTTTGCAAATGAGAGTGAGCTTGCTGATCACTGTTATATGATGATTGGATCTGATCCAACATCATATCAGGAAGCTCATCATGATCCAAGGTGGAGGGCAGCAATGCAAGAAGAATTCCAATCTCTGCAAGAGAACAAAACATGGGATTTGGTGCCTCTTCCTCCCAAGAGGAAACTAGTGCAATGGAGCTGCACCAAACAAATTGGCTCAATTAAAGCTTCTTTGCACAGTGAATTTGCCATGAGCGACCTAGGATTGCTAAGGCAATTTTTGGGTTTGGAAATTGAGCAATCTGAGAGAGGTATTTTGCTGAGTCAATCTAAGTATGCTTCAGACCTGTTATTCAAGTTCAAAATGGCTGAATGTAAGGCAGCCAAGTGCCCATTCCTTTCAGGCATAAAACTAGGTGAATTTGAAGACTCTCCGGTGGTGGATTGCACACTCTATAGGCAGCTAGTTGGAAGTTTGCTGTACCTTACACATACAAGACCTGATTTGTCTTATGCTGTAAGTGCTGTAGCAAGGTATATGCAGCAGCCACATGAGATCCATTGGAAGGCAGCCAAAAGAATCCTTCATTATGTCCAAGGAACTAAGAGCTTCGGGGTACACTATGCAGCTGGTTCTTCACTTCAACTAGCTGGATTTTCTGATTCCGATTGGGCGGGAGATCCCATCGATAGAAAGTCCACTTCAGGTTTTGTGTTTATGTTTGCTGAAGGTCCTATTTGCTGGTCAAGTAAGAAACAACATACAATTTCTCTTTCATCAGCAGAGGCCGAGTACAGGGCAGCAGTGAACGCAGCCACATAGTGTGTTTGGTTGCAAGGCATTCTTCGGGAGTTTGGTGTTGCTATTGATTCTCCAACCAATATTTGGGTGGATAATCAAAGTGCCATCAAGATATCTACTGATCCAGTACAGAGGCAAAGAACAAAGCACATTGAGATCCACATGCATTACATTCGGGGCTTGGTGCATGACAGGGTGATTTCACTGCAGTATTGCCCATCCACCGAGCAAACTGCTGATATTTTCACCAAGTGCTTTACAGAGAAGACCTTCACTTACTTGAGATCTTTTCTTGGAGTGAGTGATGGATGGTGATTGCTGCAATTTAATTGCAGGTTCAGCCCCATGTCCATTTTTGAGGGAAGTTTTTATCCCATGAGGTTTTACTTCTTTTCCTCGGTTCATATGGACAAATAAAATTTCTGTTTGTATTGAGGTGACTTGAGCCTTTGTTGCCAAGGCCTCCCACTTATCTTTCATGAGATGTACAAAGTTATGGTTAAGGGGGGGTGTTAGAACAGTAACCACACTTAGTACCATAATCCATAAATTTTAATTATCCATGTGCTTAATTAAACCATGTTTTGGATTAAGTGACTATAGTTGGTCAAAAACCCACTTTGAGAGTGTTCACACCCACTTCTGAGCAAACAAGTTCACCCAGCCTCTAGTTTTGTCCACAAGTGCGCCCTCATTTATTGCTGGTGCGCCCTCTCTCCTTTTTTTGGGGAATTTAGTTGACCAAGGGCGCTAGGGTGGATTTTTGCCCACTTTTGGCTAGATTTGGAGCATTTAATGCTCCCTTGGGCCCCCAAACCTCCTCTATTTGCTCACCCACGCCTGCCTTGAGCTAATTAATGACTCAGCATGCTTCAGCCACCTCCACACCAGAATTCGTAGCTGTTTGGGGTGATTGGGATTGAGTTGGACCCACCTAGGGGGGATTGAGGCCAATTTGGCATTGATGACTTGTACACTCAGCTTGAGCCACCTAATGCTCTCGATTTTCTCATGGATGTAATAAAAACCTGTTACTAACATTTTCACATGTTAGACAGTCAGTTAATCAAAGATTTGAGCATACATTGTGTGTAAATTTATCTCTTTTTTCAAGTTTTTCCACAGTTTTTGCAAACTAATTCGATTTTGTGAGGTTCTCCATAGCTCCTCGATCTTCTGTGATCAAAATAATCACATTTAGTATGTTGTTGTTGGACGCATATGCTTTGTAAGTCGTCCCGTAGTAATTGTTGATCAATAGTTGTGTTATTGTTGTTGGCGCATATGCTTTGTAAGTCGCCCGTAGTATTGTTGATCCATAGTTTGTAACAGCCCATGGTTTTGACCCATAGTATTGGCGCCTATAATTAGTATATAAGTGTGTGTTGAGACCTATGAAGGCACCGTGAAGTTAATTGTATTGAGCTTGCTCAAAGGAGGTTGCCCCCTCGAAGTGGCCTGTGATCAATATAAAAGTGATTCTGAGTTCTGTCATTTCTGCTATTTCTCATATTCTTGTTAATTAATTGTTGCAGGTGCATCACAAAGACTTATGATGTGATGCATGTATAGAACTATTTTGAGACCGGGCATGGAAAGGGAGAGCATGACGAGGCTGGATCATGTCTCAAAGATGCACTACGAAGGGAGGGGATGAGGTGCATGGGAGGCCCTCATATTCGGAATGCCAAATCCACAGTTCGATGGTGCAAAGAAAAAATGTCAAAACCCTAGTTTCCAAGATGGACCTACAAGGTGACACCCGGTCCACGGGACCGGAGGGGAGGAGAACCCCTAGCACTATCCCGATGTCCTAAATCCAATGGATTTAACTGTTCATCGATCAAAGCCACAATCGGCATTCTATGGATTGTTCCATCTCGCATCCAAAAGGCCTTCAAGGACACCTACTGGATACCTTCCCGGGGCATAGAACTCCAACCGTGCAACAAAAGCAGTTTCCAGGGTGTCCTGTAAGTGTGTCTAGGGAGGTTTCGGGTGGGAACGCTAGCCAAAAGTGCCCGATGGACGATTTTGCAAATTTGATCCCCATGTGCAAAACTTGCCCGCTCCCTCACTGAGCAAAACCCTAGTTTCCAAGATGGACCTAGAAGGTTACACCTGGGCCACGAGACTGGAGGGGAGAGGCACCCCTAGCACTATCCTGACGTCCTAAATCCAACAAATTCAATGGTTCATCGATCAGATCCACGACTGTCATTCTATGGCTTGTTCCGTCTCGCATCCAAAAGGCCTTTAGGGACACCCGCTGTATACCTGCTCGGGGCATAGAAATCTAACCGTGCAACAAAGCCAGTTTTCAGGGTGTCTTGCAAGTTTTTCTAGCAAGGTTCTGGTTGGGAACGCTAGCCAGAAGTGCCCGACGGACGATTCTGCAAAGTTGACCCCCGTGTGCAAAAATTGTACACTCCCTCACTGAGCAAAACCCTGGTTTCCAAGATGGACCTACAAGGTGACACCGGGGCCATTGGACCGAAGAGGAGGGGCACCCCTAGCACTATCCATATGTCATGAATCCAACGGAGTCAACGGTTCGTCGATCCAAGCTACGGTCATCATTCTATGGCTCGTTTTATACCCCTACGTCCTGAGAAGGTTGAAGCTGTAAAGAAATAGCTCTCTAGTATTCATCCTGAAGCTCTTTTGTTTATGTCTAAGATAAAGAAACTCTCAGTTCATGAGCTGGAACATATCGATCTTAACAGGATTTATACAATCTCTATTTTATTAGAAACTGACCTTAGAACTTCTCGTAGCAATGACAATGAATCCTTCATTTTGCATTTGTTAGCAAAAGAAGATCAATTTTCGACAAAACAATGTAGTTATTACATGTGGAGGCAGTGGTTGCCCATGGAAAATGAGTGTGGGGTTGAGCAGAGGAAATATGTTGGGAAATGGGCTATTAAATTAGCTTTTCCGATGGGCGAACTACTTACAAAAGGAAATACGGCGGCTGTAGGTATCTATGCTTTTCTTCCGACGAAAAATTGTAACAGGATTTCCATTTATAATACAGCCATATGTTTTACTGGTTTCGTCAAGAGAAAGTATCATTTTCAATAAGAAGTGGAACCATGGAATCCTTCGTGTGTTCCATTAGCCTTTTGTTCAGCATTTTGTGCTCTGATAAGTGGTAATTCACCTCTATCATCGAAAACTTGGGTCTATAGGTACCTTCCCTTTCATATTCCTTGTTATCCACAGCTAACACAAGTTAGAGATGCCATTCAGACCCAATTGAAATCTGACGAAGTGGTTTTATGTGACATCAGCTTTGGGAATAAACATTTATGTAAACCAACAAAAGCTCGGACAATACTCTCTTCCTTTAAACGCATTCTAGAGAAAGCAAGAGGACAAGTTCATCAACGCGACTTCATTCATATATATTCTCGTAATGTACACATAGTCCATCCTTATCTTGATAAACAAGAGTTTTATAATAGCTTGAATTTTTTGGGCGTGGCTATCTCCCTGTATTCGGTTGTCTGATTGGTTGACAAGCTTTCTTGGAAATCTATATATTGAACTTCTTTGCTTTATTGCTGAAAATTGGAAGGGATTTTCAAGTCACCTGCAAAACGCTCCTTTGCTGAAATATGTAACTTCTTCCAACAACATAGATTTGGCTAGTGTATCAAATGCTGCTGTCCACACCAGAATTTATCTTTCGTCAAAGGAGTCACACATATTGTGGCTGACCAAATAGTCTGGGCAGCTTGGAAGTGCCGCCAAATATTATTCCATGCCTGAATCTACCCAGAAGGAAATTATAAATTTAGATCCTCAAGAAGGTGAGAAACTGTATGAGTGGTTGAAGAGCTTACCAGTCTTTGCAAGAATATTCCCCTAGTAGATGAAGGTGGAAAAATCATTAGGGTATGAGGCTCTTTGAAGTTTCTCCAGCCTGCATCCACGAGTAATTGGGCCAAGGTTTCCCTGAATGGCCCCAGGGTGCCTAACTAGAATGCCCGCAGCACCCAAACCATGGTTCGGTTCGCGAATACGTCGATTTCGATGTGTCCAAGACATTGGGTTTTAGCTAGGGGACCCCCCATAGCGTCGATTAGTTTATTTTTTCTTTTCATAGTCAATAATAGCACCTTTTATAATTCGTAATTGTTGTTATTAGCATGGTAATGAGATTAGCTTGCTAAATTAGTATGTGGAAAGTTGGGTTTTGAAACTGTTTGGTTTCTTTCCTTTTTCACACAAATAAGTGCTAAATTAGTACTTGTACTTGAGATTATCAGTGGAAGAAAGAATCAGAGTTTGCCTCAACACTTGGAGTTTCTTATTGAAGCAGTATGGCTCATCTGGATCTCATCTTTGAAGTTTAAATTAGAAAAAATCTAAGAAGTCCATGAATTTTGATTCTAGCTAACCAATGTTTAATGTTTTATTGATACTGGTCAATTACCAGATGTGGAGACTGTATAAGGAAGACAGAGCATTAGAAGTTATGGATCCCACATTGGAGGGAAGCTATTTGTCTGAGGAAGCGATTAAAGTGCTTAAAATTAGCCTTTTGTGCATTCAAGCCACTGCTGCGTTACGACCTTCAATGTCCCGCGTGGTCTCGACGCTGGCTGGTGAACAAGAACATCTTTCTTCGCCAACAAGGCCTGCTTTCATAGATATGGATTGTGTGGCCACACCTCACCAACTTCAACGTCTTAGGGTTATTGACCCAGACAAAAGATCAAGCAGTATAGAAAATTCCTCTACGCCACCTTCCAGTATCCATTCTGCAGCTGTTGATCCTAAACGCTCGAACCGAGGTGTAATATCCTAAATTTTGGACTGACTATTCTGATGTTATATTGGGCCACAACCCCAACACATATGAGTTATTTTGAGTATTGGGAATAAGCCCTACCATAGATGATTTATTCTTTTATATTGACATACTGGGCATGGACCCTAACTGACTTCTTTATTGAGTAGGTACTGGGTAAGGAGGCCCTAATGTTTTGATTATGTTCTTTAGCATATGATGTGGGTACAAACCCTAATATACTAAGATGATATTTTGTTACTTACTGTGTAGAGCTATGATTTCACATGATTTATTTATGTGGTGTGTTGAGCGTGGACTCAGAAACACACACATGACCTACGTATTGGGCATAAGCCCCGATGTACCTAGAAGAATGATTATGTACTGGAGTAAGCCCTAATGTACATTGAGTGTTTGGCATAATCCCTGGACCACTCCAAGTTTGATAATGGAATACCGAATCCGAAGCCACTTAAATATCATAGATGTGCCTCACAACCACATTCTAGAACTAGTGTTGAGCAAGAGGCTCTGGAATTGCACTAGCGTAATGCCCATGTGAGAGTGTTGAGTTAAAAGCTCTGAAGAGCACTCGGGGTTACTAGATCTCGGAAGTGTTGAGTCGAGGAGACTCTGAATAACACTTCTTGTTTCATCACATTTATTTAAATTGACTAAATGAATATTTTCTATCTATCATCAAGTAGTGCAGGAACTACCATGTTAAACGAGGGAATCCAACATGCAAGAAGGAGACTAGAGGTGCCTACCCAAGCTTACCAAAAGACCATCCAAAAAATTGGACCTTTTCCTTAAGGTTAAAAGAAGTATCATGTGAAGATACATAATTAAAATAATCACCATAACTTAAAGTATGATTTGAGTAAGAGTAGTGGGCATGTGCAAGCTAATGAGGGTCACTTTTGGCGCATTAGATGCAATAGAAAACTGAAAAATCAGGAATCTTTCAACTTACTTGATTTTTTTGACATTCTTGTAACACAAGATATCTTGCATCGAGTAAAAAAGATGAAACGTAGGAAATTGAGTCACGTTTCCGAATATATATAAGTTTTAAGTATTGAAAGTTTACATAACTAAGTCAAATTTCATGTTTTCTAATAGTCACTTTTTATTTTTTTGGCAAATGATAAGGTATATGTTTTTGTGGGTGCAGCCTTTCAATGCCTAAATGACAGTTTCGGGATACAAAAATTGGTAGACATGTATAGAACCCATAGCACTAGTGCAGTGCTATTTTTCCAAAATCAAATGTTTTTTTTTTTTTAATTATGTAAGTGATCAAACCTCGAGAACGGTACGTCAAATGTGGGTGCAGCCTTTGAAAGTCTTAATATAGTTATTTTGACTTGGATTTTTTACAGGATGTAGAGGTCGGTGTCCTCTAGTGCAACATACAAGTTTTTTTTAAAATGGTTGTGAAATGCAAAAGTTACGGAATAAACACTAACAATATGTTTTTTGACCAACGGAGTGATGACACAAGAAAATTAGGAAATAAATAGAAAATCTCAATATTTTAAAAAAAAAATTACATATTTGGAATCTTCATAAAAAATTCTATCTATGCCTAAAATTTCGTTAATAATGGTCAAGTATGTCATGCTGTAGAGAGCGGTGAAAAACAGGCATACTCAGAAAAATGTTGAAAATGTCAAATTAGCTATGGTCTAAAAATTCCCTAGCACAGGTTTGGTAAGTCCGAACCAGCCACATAGGACAACGGCTGACACGTGGGCACGGGAGGAGTGGGTGAGTAGGTGCTCAAGAACGCGCACACGTTATTTTTAAATTCAAATAATGCTAGCACGTTTTATTTAAATTCAAATTTTAGTGTTTTGGCGCTCAATGTTATAAGAAACGCATTAGCGTTATGTGTATACATAACGCACTAGCGTTATGTCTGTACAAAAATATTAACAAAATGGTTTTATCCTCCCGCGTTCTGCGTTTTCTCCTCCCGCATTCCCTATTTTTATGTTTACCAGATATTTTACACAAACAAAATGATAAAGCAAACAAATTAATAGGAACAGTCTTCGAAATGGCTTGATGACTTGTTTCAATGGACACGTATTATCAAAATATCATAGCCATAGACAACAACTAATTCAAACAGTCAATTCGCTACAACTAAGATCAAACTTTAGATAATATAGTTTCTATAGTGGTAAGTGGCGCTATTGCAATCTAGGTAAATATCATACAAATATTTCAAACAAATTTATGGGCATAAGCATTCCAGAAAAGATGGCAAACTTTCAAAACAGTCGGCTATACTAATAAAACTAGGGGCACCAAACTAAGGCTCAAACTGCGTTTATGGACACTTATCGATCGAAGGATGTCTGAGTGTAAATGCAAATGCAGTAGCCTCTTCGGGAAGCCTTCTTCTTCACCGACCTTCTCTTGGACTCAAGTGGCCTCAATGCCTAACCACTCAACAGTTGAACGAGCTGTAGTTAAGAAACAATGGTCAAAATAGAGCAATTATAAATGATTTGATCAACAAAGCAAGTCCCCCAATTCGTATAGTTGTTAATTTGAAGAAACAAGCAGGCGCATAACAAGCATGAAGGAGTTTCTTAACTGGTAGTGGTCGCTGATCGGATGAAGAAGGATTTTGATGAATCGACAATGCATAACTCTGATTCATGAGAGACCAAGCCACTATCTTCGAGGGCAATCGGGGATCTTGCAAGATCTCGTGAGAAACATGTCAATCCAGACGGCTGCCAGGCCATATAAGGATGGTTATCCACATACTGCATTCGAATGAAGATGGAAAACAACAGCATCATCCTCTTCTTCTTCATCATCATCATCATCATCATCATCATCATCATCATCCTCGTCGTCATATTCATCATCATCTTCATCTTCATCATCATCATCGTCATCCTCATCACCATCTTCATCTTCATCATGATTGATGATTGATCATCATCATCATCGCCATCCTCTTCTTTATCATCACCATCATCATCCTCATCACCATCTTCATCATGATTGGGTATTGATCATCATCATCATCATCATCCTCTTCTTTATCATCACCATCATCATCATCATCATCATCATCATCATCATCATCATCATCTTCATCACCATCATCTTCAGCATCCTCATCGTCATATTCATCATAATATTCATCATCACCATCCTCTTCTTTATCATCACCATCATCATCATCATCGTTGTCATCATCATCATCATCATCATCATCATCATCATCCTCATCGTCGTCATCGTCATCTCCATCATCATATTCATCATCATCATCATCCTCACCACCATCTTCATCATGATTGATGATTGATCATCATCATCATCATCATCCTCTTCTTTA